>PYHX02000413.1:2705079-3305079 GCA_004302925.2 Cochliomyia hominivorax
CGGATAAATATTGCTGAAATTGAATTATTTATTATTTTCTTTTGGAATCATACCGTTTTGAACGTTTCATTCGATTTTCATAAAAAATAAATCTTTTAGCAAAAATATTTATGAAAGTACTTTAATTAAGTACAAAATGATAATCTATATCATATTAAAAAGGCCGTGGTACCAAAACATTTGAACACAACATTTGGCGGGAATTTTTTTTTTATTATTTACTTTTTTTCGAAACATGTAAACTTAAACGATTTAATAAAATTATAAAATTCTTTCTTCTAAAAACTAATTAAATAACTTTTAATAACTGATTAATTTGTGAAATCATAAAATACAATTTTTTTAGAAAATATTTACGAGAAATGGAAATGTGATATTTGGGTGACCAGAGACATCTTGCTGCTGTTCCAATGGTAAGTGCATTACACTTATAATATAAACTCTATGTTAATTTGTGATTCTGAGCGATAAAATAGAGTTATTTAATATATAACTTAATTTCGCTGGATGATCCCTCAAATTGTCTGCTAAGTTAAAAATGTAAAAGTAAAAATTCTATCTGCACTGCACATTCAATCTGCACTTATTGATTTAAGAATGAGTTACTTGAGGATTAACAAAAATAATAACATATATACCAAAACCACAATTGAAAAATGTAGACAATTTTTCAATAGAATAATAATAATTCCAGCCAATTACTTTATAGCGATACCAAAACAATTTTAACTCCAATTCGCCAAATGTACACTTATGCAGCTTTACTTTCCAAATAAAGATAAAATAAAACAATAACAATTTTTAATTTCCATTTCTTCACAATTTATTTAATAAATTACTAATCTAATCATCACTCTCTAATGAAATGTTACTACCAAAACGTTGATATAACTGAGCTTTCAATTCATTCATTTCGGTTTTAATATCATTTGCTTTTGCTTCAATACTTGCAATTTCCTTTAAAGTTTGTTCTTTAGCTTCTTGCAATAATTCCTTTGATAAATAAAAAAGAAATATTTACATTTCTATTTGCGACAAATATTCAGAAACTAACTTACCTGTGTGCGTGACAATTTGTGTGAAAGGAAAACTTCACCAATCAAAAATGGAATATCTTCATCCTCATCGAACAATTCGATTTCATCTAAGGCCTCTTCCACACTTTTTAAATCATTCTTTTTTAACTCCAATTCAACTTTTAAATCATCCATGCGGGCATTATGTTTAGCAAAACGATTGATTTTCTGTTGGTCTTCAAAGGATATATGAACATCATCGTGCTAAAAATGAAAAACATATTAAAGAACTATTTTTGTTTATACTCCCAATAATGATTAATCCCATTGAGAACGCAGCAAAAGTTAGGTTAGAATAATGATTTTTTACAATTTTCCACAACTGTTTGTTAGTCCAAACATATTCTTACATTTTGGAATACTTTGTTATTGCCCGAAGCTACTTTAGTGGCCATTGTTTCTTAATTTATTGAAGATTTTTACTAATTTATTAATAATTTTATAAACAGTTGGGCCCGTCTTCACTCAGAAATCCAATCAAAAAATATTTTTGCTTTGTTCAATAAGTAAATGTTTTGCTTACTGAACATCTCACTAGTGTTGTATAATGTTAAAATAAGAGCAGGGATGGAAAATGTAAAATATACCAATAAAAAATACTAGAAAAATTGTATATATTTTCATTTCGAAAGTTTTATAAATAAAATGATTTAATATATAAAAATATTTAAAAAACAAAATGTATGTCATTTGAAATATCTATAAAATTATAAAAAAGATACATAATATTATTAATAAATTAACTTTTACTGCGACTTTCTTTAAAACTTTTATATTATACCAAAGGATATAAATCACATTCATTCTATTTTCTTTGGTTATGGTTATAAATGGTGCTTACGAAATTGTAATGAACGACCCTCGTATAATTTTATTTTCTGATTTATTCTTGGGTGTGCAGAAAGTTATTATAAAACTAACATTTATGTGAAATTTATTCGTTAAAATTAATTGGGGTGTTAAATAAGAGCTACAAGAAATCATGGACCGACCCTCTTAGAATTTGGCATATCCATTAAGCATAAGAATAATTTCTGTCAAATTTCGTTAAAATCGATTTATATCTAGGACTTTTATTACCTTAAAACCTCTTTCCGGGAGTACATTTGTATGGGGAGTACATTTGTATGGGGAGTACTTGAAATGTTGGACCGAACATGACTAATTTTAATAGGCTAAAATTTTTCTTCACATAAAACGTATCCGCATTAATGTGAGGTAAAATGGGGCTATAAAAATTTTGGACCGATCCATGTAAAAAATACAACGGTATCTCAGGTTGTATAGTTTAAGTTGTTGGAATTTTATTACAATACAATACTTTTTATGTCTGTTTGTTTCATAAGCTTTAAACACATTTCAGGATGACTTTTGCATGGAAGCTACCTGAAATATTGGACCGATCAACGGGCAGAAACATTTAAATTAACTCATAAAATGTCTCTAAGTCGGACGGAATACTTAAAAGTGGTAGGAGTAAAATTTTTTTATTCCCCATTACAAACATATGTACAAACGCAAAATATTTCAATTGCCTTTAGTGCTGTAGAATATAATGAAGTCAAATATTAAATAAATATAAGAAAACTAACAGGAGAAATTATCTGTAAAAAATGTTCCATCTCAATTTTCCATTTAGAGTCATCGGTCAATCCAACTTTTTATTAATTTTGTTTTTAATTCTATAACAATTATTTAGACTACAAATATTCTTTTATAACATTTTATAATCAATCGATTTTGATTTTTCTAAAGAGTTTATTTCTATTCATTTTTAAAAGGAACATGTAAGAATGCTATGCCGAACCTTCAATACCCTTCACCACAAATGTGTGTGAAGTTAATATGTCAGGTTTCGCACTCTCACAAATGTATACAATATCTAAAAGTTTTTTAAATATAACTCAGGAACAGTTAATGAGTCATAAAATCAATCATATCTTTGGCTACTACTTATTTACAACTGAACCGATTTTGATGATTTTTGGAATATTAATGAATGAAATACAAATAGCTTAATGTTATGGCAAAATTTCATTCTAATTTTTTGATTTATTATTGAGTCTACAAAAGTTCTTCATTTAAACTTAGAGGCTGCCCAAGATATCGGTCCATATCTTTGAATATACTTAACCGGCTGCTTTAAAATAGGAAACTTCTTAGAACTATAACAAAAACTCAGACCAAATTTCATTGAGTTCTGTCAATTATTGTAGATGTGAGTGTGCCAACAACAGACAGACGGACATAACTAAATCGATTCAGATTTTAATTTCATGCAAGAACATATACACATTATGGGTTCTAAGATAATTTCTTCTTATCGTTACACACGAAATGATAAAGTTAATATACTCTCTCTCTCTCTCTTTACCACTTGGAGTGGTGGAAGGTATAAAAATAGGCAAGTTGATCCATTTACTCGATTATATTATGCTCTCTTCCGATAATATAACAAACTAAAAATCTTTTAATGCATACACATGCATTTATTAAAAAAAAATTATTTATTTTTTCTTGTTTTAACAGAAAATTAGACTATAAAATAAATTTTAGCATTTAAATCAATTATTTTAAGTATACAATTAAGTACAGTACATATATATTAAGTTTAAGTACATATTAGATATAACGATAACATAGATATATTTATTGTAATCTGAAAAAGTATAATCTGAAAAATAATAACTAACTAAAGTTAAACTTTATTTTATAGAGTTTTTTTTTAATGAGCTAAAAACTCATGTGACCACAGTTTTAGAGCTCATTTCTTAAATCTGATAAATTTCCATAATTTGGTAAATATTTGATTTTCTCTCTTATTTTGAAACATTAACCATTTGTTGTTGGGTTTTTGTGAATATTTTCTAATATTTTATAAAACGCTGTATAATTATATAAAATTCTATTATGTGTTGATGTGGATTTCTGGAAGCTTTCCTGTTTCTATCATAATATATTTATATATCTAGAATTAATGAAAAGAAGGAAGAAATATATTCCACATATTAACGTTTTTTTTTAATAATTGATATATAGAACTAAAGCATTCTATGCATGTTTTCTATTTTTTTGTAAAAACAAAAACAATAATTTTGAAACTAGCATCGATATGATTAATGATATATAAATATATATATTTTTTGTATATTACACAGTCTTCGTTAATTTAGAGAGCCCTCTTTTTTATAATGTCTAATGAAATATTAATGTCACACACAATATCAATGTACGTCTATGAAATTGAATTTTGCACTTAAGTGGTCCAATAGCCAAAATAAACAAACTTTTTATATTATAGTCATACGTTTAGGTCTGACATCATTTTACGAAAATCATTTAAGGACCCATAAGTATCTGAATTATCAAAATCTGAACTGCTGCTAGTTCTACTGCCGTTATTTGCTCCATTTGTGGTAGGTCTAGGTAAACTTAATGGTATGGGCAAAAGTTCAGGCATCACTGAATGATGTGTTATAAGAGCTCGCAGTGAGGAAAACTCCTTTGTAAATCCCTGTAATTAAAAAATATGTTCATTTGTAAATTTCCTTATAAAATGATATATAATAGTAGTTACCTTAATTTTATAACCCCTTGGCGTTCTTAAAATCAAATAATGAGCCACTTTTGGCGCTGGCGGAGGTACTCGAAGTGACAATGCAAAACATCCAGGTTTTGTATTACTTTGTCGTACCAGAAAAGCACCAGGATTTTTTTTCGATAATACCTCTAATGATATATCTCTTGGTATGCCAGCCTGAAACCAAGGAGCACCTCTTAATTCATTCTGTTCTGATAAACTAAGTCCTTCCAAACGCAAAGTAGCATTTGGGGAAATATGTTTAGGGCTAGAATTGGCTAAAATATTTTATGACCATTAAATTTATTCCAAATTTCTGAATAATTTTATAACTTACCACTACATGTTTTTCTTAAAAATGATTTCGGATAACCAAATTCATTTTGATCTTGAAGGCATTGGCTGGTTTTTAAATCTGTTAAGGATTGTCTACATGAATCTCCAAAACGTGTGGATATCAATTTATCTGGATCACATATGGCTTCATTGACATATCCATCACAAAGATTTTGCGATGTATATGAGTTAAATGATGACGATGTTGTATGAACTAATGGGCGACTATCTTCGGTGGATCTTTTTAAACCCATACCCATGGTTAAACGTTTAACCTAAAATTTAGATAAAAAATTTAGATATTTAAAATTTCAAATAACACAATTTTGTAATTTCATTTTAAAAAATTTAATTCAATAAAAATTATATTTCTTTAAAAGTTATTGAAATTTTAGAACAGAATATTGTTCAAAGATGATTGAGTTATTATGAATTTGTGTTAATGTTTGTAATTTTAAAAGATGCCGATTTTTTCTAATTTTTTATTTTGAAACATCATGTGGACCATTCCTTATTAAATAATTTTAGTATGCACTTTTTTCCGATCATTCATTTTGATATAATTTTAAAATTAAGTTTAATGTTCTTACCAAAGGTGGTTTATCTAGTAATCGGCGACAATTATTCATTTCTGTTGGTGAATTATCTTCCTCCGAACTGGGTGAGAGTGGCATTTGATGGTGATGATGTAGTTTAGGCATATTATTATCATCATTACAACTAAAATAATTTTTTTCATATTAAAAGTATTTTAATCAAAGTTAAATTATAAAAAATACCTTAAACCAATTTTGGGCAATGGATGAATTGGTCGTCGTCCCACACTTGTTGTTAAATGAACCGGTTGTTCAATGCGTAAACGTATATCAGCCATTATTTTCTATTCTATTGCTACAATATTTTTTATAAACTGTAACAAGAAATACGAATTACATAATTTATTTAGATTTAAAAAAAGTTTTCAATTCAACAATTGAGAAATTTATAAATTAATTGAAATGGAATCCACAACAGGTCTCTTATAGAATATTAGTTTTCAACATTAGTGTTATAAGCAAGTTACAAAATAATTATGTTATTAGGAAACTGATCTTAATAAATCATCCCATATTTAAATAATACTTGAATTTCAACACGTAGAAATGTAACAAGAAATACAACTAAATTTTATGATTTTATTATTGTTTATATTCTGATATGGAAAGTAATGATTACGGAACGGAAATGATAGCAATTATACCCTCCACCACCACAAATGGTGAAGAGTGTATATTAACTTTGTGATTCCGTGTGTATACGTGGATAATTAGGTATAAATATATTCTTGAATCAAATCGAAATCTGAGTCGATTTAGCTAAGTCTGTCCGTCGGTCGATTTTAGAACGCTCACGTTCACAATAATTGACAGAGCTCAATAAAATTTGGACTGAGTAATTGTTATAGTTCTGAAAAGTTTCCTAATGGAAACCAGCAATATCAATATAAACCCATATCGAAGGCAAACTTTAAGTTCAAGCAAATAACTATCGTAAAATTGTAACTTTTCCCAAAATACGAAGTTATTTATGTTTCATTAGCATTCAAAATATTATCAAAATCGGTTCAGTAGAAAATAGTTATACCGAAAAATATTACACATTTTATAAATTTATTTAAAAATTTTAAATTATTAAGTTTTTGAATAATTGAAATTAAATCAATTTTTTTCAATAAAAAGTATTCTTAATTGAAAACTTCATGTACAAAGAGAAAATATTAATGTCTAATTCTTAGAATTATAGTTTTCTTGGAAATTGGTATTTAATATTCCTGTACAGTAGTGTTAAGTAAATTAACAAACTGTTGAAGTGATTTTGAAGCGATAAGACACATAATTTCACGTGTATGTGTTAATATTATGTTTTGATAGATATCTGCTACTGATCCTTGTGGCAATGGAATGCAAGTGTAAATTAAAAAGTAAATATTAAATAAGTAACTAGAAAATGAAAGTAATCACGTACAATTTTTTGAATAGAACAATTTTGAAATTATTAAGAGTTTTCAAATAAAGATTCGATTCATTTTTGAAAGTATTTAGTATTTTTCTTTATTGACTATTTGATAAATCAGTTTGAAAAATTAAGGAGGTGTACGAGCAATCCAAACCGAAACTTTGACCAGTCTATATTTGTGTTGAAAATAAAGTTCGAAAAGGAATTTTAATAATAGTTAAAAATCACTGATGCCCAATTGAACTCAATTATTTCTTATGTTTAAAAACAATAAGGGAATCACTCAATCTTGATTAAAATTGTATAATAAGAATGAATTCATACGTTTATCACTTTTGACTTTTTTCGGAAATCTCTTTGGATAATCGATAGACATTTTATACTTTACATTATTATCTTGAATAAAAGGCACAATTAAAAAAAAACGATAAAGTTTGTAATCTGATATTTGATATCCACAATGAATTTATTTTTTATGAAGTTTCATTAAAACTTTTAACCCAAGTATTATCATCGATCAAGTGTTTTGGCACATTTTTCAATAATGAGTATTTGTACCAAGAGAAGCAAATACTCCAAACTGTCCGGAGCAGAGGACAATGGAGAGATATTGGGCTCTTGTTTAAAGAGAATTTAAGAGCACAAAAAACTACCTGTTCTACCAAAAAGTTTCATCATTAGTATTTTTTGTAAACTTTTTATAATAATTTTAATTTAAATAAAAAGAGTAAGTTCGTTTTTATAAACATATATGTATGTTAAGAATTTTTCGATCACATTCCTTATGTCTTGAAAGTTGCATTTGACCCGATATGGAAAAACTCAAAAAAACTGCTTATGCAGCAATCACTACTCGTTTATTGTTTAAAATTGTTTCACGGAAGGAATTATTATTATTTTTTTAATTCTTTACATTCCTGAAGATTTAAAAATTTTGAAAAAAAAATATTGAATATAGACTATGCATTTAGTTATATGGAATTTTCATTCATAATTTAAAAATGTTCAACACCCCACAGGACAGGTTTTCAAATCGCAAAACTTTTCGAAACTCAATTATGGTATTTTACATTTATTTTCATATGACAAAATTTTTAAAAGCAAAGTTGTGTATTTGTTGTTTTTTTTTTCGTTGCTCTCACTTGCACTTCTAGTCGATATTCTATAGTCTGTGACAGTCTGTGGTGTCTACACAATCCACTAGAGTAACTTTGAGCAACAGGTTTTTCACCACAATGAAATTTATATGTCAAACTTGTTTAAAGGTTTTACAACATTTTTCTACTTTTTTACATTTTTTTTACTTTTTGTTCTTTTTTCTTTTGCAAAAACTGCATTTGGGGGACAGACATGTATTGGTGTAACTCTTAAGAGTTATATTTCACTTATTAAAGATTTAGTTTTAGTTTTTTTTCTTTTCATTTCGTTTGATTAAAAACTAAATTCACACATATTAAAAAACAAAAAAAAAACTATACGTACTTATGTATCTATAAGATTTCCCATGAACACTCACACACACACACATACATACACTCTGGCAAAATACCTTTAAGAAATGTTTGTTAAATTCATATCAGTTTGTATTTATTATGAACATGTTTGTAACTTGTTTTAATTAATTGTAACAAGTGTTTTTCCTTTTTCCCTTTTTTTCTTTAAATGATTTTCAAAAATTTTGAAAATAATTATAAAAAAATTAACAATTCTGTATTAATTAAATTCTATAACATCCGGTTGTGTATCGTTTGTTTTGAAAGTGGCGTTATTACAGGAAAATCATCATAATAATCAAAGAAGAAAAAGAATAAAAAATATATACTAATGAAAATCCACAATTCTTTTTTTTCTACTTATTTAATATCAAACACACACACACACGCACACGTTACAACCCATGTAACACGTTGTTACTGGTGTAGTTGAAGCAACGAACTAATTCAGGAAGATTTAATGCACATTCATTCCAGTCGTAAAATCTCAATTATGTTCAATATATTCACATACGTACATGTGTTCGTATGTATGTTCGTGCGAGTGTGTCTCATTATCTCATGTGCTCTTTTGTGGATTTTATGTAGTAAAATGTGGACTCAACATAAAAAGGGATAATTTTATGTCCTTTTCTTTGGTTTTAACTCTCAAATGAGTTATGATCAGAAAACAATGTTATAAATTATTATATGTTATATAATCAAATTGTTATAATGTTAATGACAACATAATAATTAATTATTTAATTATTTTAATCAATTTTTAAATTATCTCTTTTATCAGTTACCACATTTTAAGTACTTTTTTATAATTAAGGTACTTTTCTATCTTTTCGTCTTTACCATCCCTAAATGTAATCTTACAGATACGTTCCCAAAAATATCTCTTAGTATCTACACGAAACAAATGAGAGATTTATTTTAGAGTTTCAGATAAATGTTATAAATCTCTGCATGGGTACCAAAACTATTTATGTTCTACATAAAAATAATTGGTCAACTCTGTTAAGAAATCTTAAAAGTTAAAAAAACATGTGAGTAAAATATATAAGTAAATAAAATTTCCTTTAATTGTGAAAAAGTTGTTGTTGTGAAAAAGGAACAGCAGTTAAAAAAACAATAAACAAATAATATATGAATGAATTTAGTTTTTCAGTTAATCAGATACTGTGGTGATCGAAACGGTTTTTAATAACCGGTTATGTTGGTTAAGCCGTTTTCGATTTTTATAAAAAGCTCACATTCAATCGAAGAAACCGGATTTTTTCTCCTCGAATAGTCGAGTTTTTCTAAAAGTTTGTTTTTATGAATTTTAGTGTATTAAAAACTTTAAAAAATATTTTCTTTGGAAGTTAAAATATTTTTATAATGTACTTAAGTACTCGAAACATTCCAGAAGATAATGCATTCACTTATTATTCCATTTAAAAAGAAGATACTGGATCTGAATCTAAAGATCTAAGCAGTGACGATTCTGCATATAATTTGGAACATGGATGAAATAATTGTATTCAAGATCGAAAAATTTTACTTAAAACAAATCCCATTTGTCTATAACTCTAGACCGATTTTGCTGGTTTAAAACTGCTTAGAACAATTACACGCAATCCTGCCAAATTATTTTTTAATTCGGATATATATATATATATATATATATATATATATATATATATATATATATATATATATATATATATATATATATATATATATATATATATATATATATATATATATATATATATATATATATATATATATATATATATATATATATATATATATATATATATATATATATATATATTATTTAAAAAAAAAGGTTGAAATCGCTATATTAACGTACAATTTTTGAAGAAACCGAAAACCTGTTTCAGCAAAATGCCGAAGACTCTGTCACCCTATCAGGTTTCTTTAGTATAGACTTTCAATTTTAGGTGAACTTTTTTAATTACTCTCCTGAAATAAGGATCTAAGCTAATATTTTAATTATATTTTGCACAAATAACTCTTAATTCTCAAGGCGACCGTATATACCCCACTTTCAAGAATCACTTTTAAATATAAAATCTCAAAAATGTTAGTGATGTGAATTTTTCATGAATACTTATACTATAAGATAACACTGTACAAGCCTTAATAAAAGATTCAAATTCTATTCAACAGTTATTTCATAATTTTTAATGTCTGCGTCATGATGTAGGGCACTAAAAAATAGTGCTTAAACTATATTTGCTTGTTTGGAAAAAATAGAACCTCCAATGTAAGAAAGAAAATTTCACAAAAAAAAAAATACAAAAAGATTTTCTTGCGAAATTCGAGGGAACATTTTTGAAATGTGAATTACATTATTCATATAAAATAATTTATTTATTTGATTATAATAAGAAAATTTATTACATGATCAGACTTGGAGTTTTTTTTTTTTACTTCCAAACCAAACACATAAACAGGACCGAAATAAAACAACTTAATTAATATTTTATATATTTAGCACGCACATAATGTATTTAAATACATACATAATCGTACAAACATATATACATGTAAGGAATTTTTAAAAAATAAACATTGTAGTGGTGTGTTGCTATTGTTCTTTTTTACAATAATATATTTGCATGTTTTTTCTGGATTTTTTATTGTTTAATGGACAAATGCAATTAGTATAAAATATAATATTAGTATTTTAATATGTCTATATAAGTGTTAATAAGTAATTAAGCTATTTAAATTTTGTTTGTTTGTGAGGTGGTGTTGTATATTGATTGCAGCATGTTAAGTGTTTAAAATAGTGTTTCTTTAATAACATTTTTATAATTCAATCAGTAGAGATTCAGAAATATTTTTCATTCATTTTTTCATTTTAATTATATTAATACTAAAATTTTGAACTGTTAAATATTTAACAATAATCAATTCAATATAAACTTAGTATTACAAATACATTTATAAACAATTTGAATTAATAAATACAAATAAAAAAATTAGAATTACAATAACAAATAATTAATGAAATATTAAAGCTGTGGTGTAAAGGCTTTAACGAGCTTAAATCTATATAAATTGCAGCAAAAAAGGTGAACGGTGTTTTAAAATGTTTAACTAACATTCCCTTCTTTGCCTCTTTGGTTGTTAATTGCAATTATTGCTTGTTGTCACATCATTCAAATGATGATTTGTATTATTTTCACTTAAGCGCCAAGTTAACAGTTTATCGAGTAATACATCCATGTAAGGATTTCCACCTAAACGTTGTACCTAAAAGATTAAAATAAATTAGTTTACGAAAATTTAATTCAAATTTCAAAAACTATACCTCATCTCTGGCTTCTTTATCTAAAGATTCCAATACCTCACGTGTATATTGAAAACTTCCCAATTTTTCTAATAAACTTATGCAATATTTTTTCACTTCTACATCATGAGTTCTTTGTCTCAAAATATCTACATGAAAAGGAATAAAAGTGTTAGAAATATTTATAAGGTCTATATTTCATTAAAAAAAACCCACGTAAAACTTGTTTATCATGTTTTTGTGTGCGCACCGCATGTATAACTGGAAAACCAAATTTTCCTTCTGTCAAATCTTCCGCAAAACTTTTATTTTCAGAATACTAAATAAAATATGTATTAAAATATTTGTTTTCTTGTAAAGAGAAAATCAAAAACTTACTTCTTTTAAACTTAAATTACAATAGTCATCACGTATTTGAAAATATAATCCCAATATAGCAGTTAATTTCGAAAAATCTTGTTTATTTTCACTAAACAATTGCATTAAACGTATGGCCAACATAAATAAACCTCCAGTTTTACGTACAGTCATTAGTTTGTAATCAGTTTCCGAGGGACAGGTAAAACTATCACGCCAATAGATTTCCATACCTTGGCCACGATGTAATTCGAGTAATTGTTCCGTATAAACTTTTGTAGCCTTTTATATGTTAAAATTCATTACTTTTTTCTTTGTTTGTGTGTATATTATCAAAAGGAGACTTACATCGGGATGTCCTAATTGTTGAACTTTTTCCAAAGCCAAAAATAAAACATAATTCGCAGCATTTATTGTGCTTGCCACACCATATATTGAATGTGCCACCGGTACTCCTCTGCGAAGTATTGAATTATCTTCAATATCATCAATGCTGTAAATATTAGTGTTAGTAAACAACAATATTATTCAGTTTTTACGGAATATATATTTTCTTGTAAACATGCATCGCTTTATATTTCATTGCAAAATTTTTATTATTATTATTATTTTTTTTATATTGGGATTTTATTTGTTGCATAATGGAGTATTGAATTAAAATCGTCGTTATACTCCTACTTGTTTATAATTTATTTTAATACCTAAAGTAATATTATTAAGAATTTATTTAGAAAGATTTTTATTTTAACAATTTGCTCATCTAAATTATAATTTTTTACACATTTTGTACAATTTATAGTATGTAAATAATATGACCACCACCACTAACATTATGCAATGAGTTGAAATATTTAAGCTGATAATCATTCAAAAAAGGCCTTTACAAAAACTAAAGTTAAATATGATAATATATTCTTAAATTTACTCAAAAATATTGGTATATATTTATGTTAAAGGAAGGATTTTCATTCATGAGAGGAAACACTCAAGAAATTATATACTTAAGTAGAAACTATAGCAAAATATGGTCTAATATTCGTTAGATTAGTAACATATATTTAAAATAGCTAAAGCAATAATTGTGCCGAATATCAGTAGAATGGTTTCAAGTTAAAAAGTCTTACAAGTTTAAAGTTTTTTTTCAAAGAGGGAGACTTAAATGGTAACTGCAGCATAATATTGATCGATATTCGCCAAGAAACTACCATGTATTCAGTTGGAAAAATAAAATAAATTGGTTCATCTAAATATGGGAAGAGGCGTTATGTGGATAGTAAACCAAAATATGTGTCTATATTGGTAACATTAATAACATATATTTAACACAGTTTAAAAAATAATTGTGTGAAATTACAATAGAATTGGTCTATATTTACTAGTTTTATAAATTTAAAAGTGTTTTCCGGGAAGGATCTTATATGAGAGCTACAGCAAAATATAGACCGAGATAGTTCAAATTAATAATATACATTAAAAATAGCTAGAAAAATCTCTATGCCCATTGTCAATGGAATTGGTCTTGATTTAATTGTTTTATATTTCGCAGTGCTAAAAACAGTTAGATAATTAATTTTGATAAATAACTGCGATGAAGTATATATATAACTTTATGAGAAATTTTTGTTTAAATTCAGTTACATTTTTAAGAAAAAAATATAAAAAGCTATTTTTCAGAAAATTGAGATTGTCTCAGATATCGGTCTATAACTTTTTTGTCAATGAACCGATATAGCTAGTTTTAAATAGAAAACAATGTGGCCGAATTCCTTTGAATTCTGAAAATTATTACAGACATGAAAATGTTTCCAACAGACAGACATTTTTTTGATTACGTGGGGTTTGAAATGATTCCTTCTTAGCGTTACACCTTCAACACCACTTGCGGAGGCGTAATATATATAAAAATCAGTTAAAATTATTCCATGTTCCATTTAAATCATTTAAGTGAAACTTTTTTGCAAATCACACATCCAAACTTTTTACATTTCTCATATGAAAAACAATTTATTAGTTTTCGAATAAAATTGAAAATTTTCCGCATCGAAAATACATACGTTTACTAATTAATCTACATATACAAGGTCTTTGGGAATAGAATTCATTCCATTTATGTGCACATTGAGAAAAATATATTCAAAATGTTTTTCCAATTTTCCTAAAAAATATTTAATTGTTTACATTACAATAAAGATTTTTCTTCCTATTATTTGTGTAAACATACAGTAGTGATTCAAAAATTAGTAGAACTAACAGCAACAAGTTTTATCTTTTTTATTGCACAACTCAAATAAGAAACAAGTAAAAATATATAAAAAGCTTTATTTAATTTATGAAAATTGTATGAATGTGATATCATTTCCATACACACAACTGTAAAGTTTTAAAAAAACCTTCATATAAACATATCTATAACAATAAATAAAAATTAATTATTGTGTTAATGTACACACATATTTTCATTGTATTTATTGATTTTGAATTTGAAATTCTAAGGAAATTAGATGATGATTCACATAAACAATTAGAGAAACAAAACAGAATTCTGCAAATTAAATAAACATAAATTGAGAACTCTTTCAATTATTTCAAATTCCTATATTGTTTCTATCTATTAGAGGCATAACAAATTAATTGAAATTAATTTATCCACATAAACACACGTACGTATGTTTTGTATGGGCACACAAACGTAAATACATACAAACAACATCTACTGTCATGCATTTATGGAATTATGGATGAATGAAGGAATGGTTTGATAAATGAATAGACGAACAATTAACATAAAAATATAAGGAATTCAAATTTTATTACTTACAGCAAACTAGAATTATGTAGCATTTGTACAATTTCTCCGATTAGCTGAAGTTTTTCATCTGGGATGTGTAACCAATAATTGAAGGCCACCGACAATTGAGAACGAAATTGTTTGCCAGGAATTTGTTGTATGTAAGCAAAAGGTTGTAACAATATCTACACGTACATACATATTTTGGAATAGATAAACAATTACATTATTGATATGTAAAATTTAGAATTAGAATTTTTTTTATTTTACTTCATCTTGTTCCTTTTGGGTGGATTGATCTCTGGTCATTTCCAAAATACTGCTAAACTCATCCATTGCTCTTGCTATTTTTTCACAATAAAGTAAATTGTGAATTGAAAATTTTCTTCAACGCTGGCAAAGATTATTAAAAAAACTGTTGTTGTTTTTCTGTTAAAAAAAAGAAAATATCTGTCCACCGCGTTCAAAATTTGATTACAAATTGAAAAAAAAAAACAAATGATAAGCAGAGGCCTCTATTTTGCAATTTTTACGGCGGCAAAAATTTTCTGTGTGGCGTTAAAAACCGGCGTTGGGTTGACGTATAATATAATATTAATATGCTAATTACTGTTATAATATTTTTGGCACATTGAAAATTTTGAAAACCTTTTACAAAAAATACAACAGATTTAAAATTTATGATTAATAATAACATAACAGCATATTAAAAGACACTCATATCATATAAAAAATCGGGATTTTACATCCCGAAACTAAAAGAGAGCAAAAAATTGTGTATCTTTCTCTTATTCCTACTTTAAAATTAATATTTTTGGAATTCTATTTAAATAAGCTAGTAGCAAAATCATACCTCATCAACGAAAAAAAGTAAAACGACATAGTTTTAAGTTTTCTTATTAGTTATAATGCACATTATATATAATGTTTTTATGAAAAAATTGAAGTCGCAATAAAGCTGACTAACTAGCTAACTTTAGTTACTAGCTACCATAATAATTCTAACATATTTATGGAATTTAGGGGAAATTATGATCTGTATACTGCAAACAATATCTTCTTTCTCCACACTTTTCTATAAGCTACGCCTTTCAAGTGATTTGAAGTAGGCTTTCGATGGTTAAATCTATTTTAATAAAAGCCAGAGGAAATAATAGACTAACCATCATCTTGGGCAGAAAAGGTACTTTCTACATTTCATCGAAATATCTTCTCAATTGATAATTTTAGATTTTTAAAACATTTACTTCAATGACGAATAGATAAAGTAAGGAGCAAAAATGATTTAAAATAAAAAATGTATATACCGATATTTGAGAAAACTGCAAAAAATTTTTTGGTCAACTAAAATCAGATTATTACACACATTTAAGTGGTGGAGAAGAATCGGCACATCAGAATATAGTATTCTTTAACTGTGGCAAAAATTTATATATAAAAAATACAAATCTTCAATACTCTCCACTACAAATACGGGTGAAGTAAATACGTTATTTTTCGTTCATACACACACGTGTACAATATATACATTTCTTGAACATTACATCTGATGAGTCATGACATTAGTTATTTTTTTGGCTACAACTTTTTTCAAATGAACCAATTTTGTTGATTTTTGGAATAATAATGAAGTAAATGCAATTTAATATTATGGCGAAATTTCGACTTATAATTGACAATTAAACATCGAAATTGGCTATATTACGAAAGTTTTTGATTGAACTCATAGGTTGCTTAAGATATCGGTCTATATCTTTTAATATACTGAATCGATTTTGCTGGTTTTAAATAGAAAACTTATCAAGACTATAACAAAAACTCAGTCCAAATTTTATGGAGCTCCGACAACTTTATAAATTAAGCGTGCAACAAAGAGACTACAGACGCACATAGCTAATTCGACAGATTTTGATTTGATGAACGAATATATAAACATTATGACGTCTGAGATGATTCCTTTTTAGCGTTACAAACGGAATTACACACATTCTTAACGTAAAAGACATTTGACATTTTTTTCATCTTACTACATTTCCAGCTCTGTATTTTTACAAAGATATTTTAGGAGGATTTTTTGTTTTTCTTCCCTAACAGTGTCGCAAATGATTACTCGAATAATGAGTACTTGATAATAAAAAAACATAAACAACAACATTATCAATAAGACGTGTCAAGAGTTGTCAAATTAGAATTTCTATTTTTGTGTATTAAAGAAACTAAAAGTTTTTTATTAAAAAAGAAAACAAGAACTATAATATAAAAAATAATGGCAACTGCTACACCAGTGCGTACTAATTGGCATCCGTCCAAGAAACACAGTGATGTTGAAAGGTGAGTTGAAATATAATCTCGCTCTTTAAAACATTTCATGCATCATTTGTGCTATCACAATTTCAGGTGGATTTGCATTTATCCAGCCTACATTAATAGCAAAAAAACAAGACAAGAAGGACGTCGTTTACCTAAGGAAAATTGTGTTGAAAATCCTACATATGCCGAAATTCGCGATGTTTTGTTGGTGACCAATTTAAGGGTCGGTGTTGAAAATAAACAATATTGTCGCGAAAGAAGTAGGGTTAGTTGTTTTTGTTTTTCATCTTAAGATTATTAAAAATTTGCAAATTATAATTAATTGTATAAAATTACAGGAACTTAAATTCCGTGGAAGAATACGTGTACAAATGCGTAACGATGATGGCAGTTTTTGTAATCCAGAATTTACAAGTCGTGAGGCGATAATGTTGTATGTTGCTAATAAAATTCCACAATTGAAAACTCGCCAAGGTAAACCTGGAGGCGAAGCTTCAAATCAATATCAACAAGTTCAACAAGCTAGTAGTTCAGGTGGTGGTAAGAAGGGAAAAGGCAAGAGACGTTAATTTTTTTTCATTACTGGGTATATTTAAAAACCTTCATGGATTTGTTTAAAGCATTTTCAAATTTTTGTTACAAACTGCATATTATTTCTTTTCTTTTGTTAAATTAAGAAAATAAAGATAGATTTTGCATATTTTATTTATGCATAAATAATTCTCATGAAAAGAGTTTATATTAAAAAAAAGAGTAGTAAGTTTTATATTAAAATTATTTATTCTAATTTGAGCAGAATTAGAACAACCCGGATCTGTTACTGGAGATCACCAACTTAAGTTTATTATTTTTAATTAAAAAATACAGTAATAAACATCTTTTAACCTTTGGAAATAAAATAGAAATAGATATAAACAAGACGTATTTACATGCATGTATGATTTTTTATCTATTAAAAAATATTTCAGATGAAATAGGCCTCCTAAAAATTTAATTATCCAGGAATTAGAATCATCCAATTCAATACATTCTGAAAATTATTGTAATTTAATAAATTTAAAATTGATTTTTATTTCATTACTATAAGGAGTGAAATTGAAAAATTCCTTTCACACGTTTTCCATTAAAACTTTTAATCCAAGAATTATTTTAATTTTTCAAATTAACCTATATATACCATGTCAGTTATTATTTTTAACGTCAAACTAATTGATATATTGTAAGTGTGATTATTATTAAAGACTTCAAAAAAGAGTGTGCTAAAATTATTAAATATTTTCAACAAAACTCAATTTGGTCCTACAAACCAAACCAATTTGGTACCAATGTCATTAAACAGTACCGGGAAAACTTGTCCGTTGATAGAAAACCTGGTTAATGTTAAGCTAAAAAATAGAAAGCATTTGCGAAAGACCACTCAAAAGGAACTCATGCTCAGTTTTTTGGTATGAAAAGTTAAAGATAATGCAGATTTAAAAACATGCAATGCTTGTTACATCGGTTTCTATAAATATTGCAATTTACATCATTCTTAAGGCTTCATAATATGTCCACTTTTTTAAGTCTGACTTAGCATTCTGTCACTATTGTACAAAAGTCCTTCTCAGGGTATAAGAATTATAATGCGGCTTTCGTACCAAGAGAGAAATATTTGTTAAATTATTTACATATATTAAAAGAAGTAAGTGTCGCATTTAAAGAGAACTATTCCATATTTAAGAGTTTAATATGCTTAAAAGCTTTGTAATGCCTTGAATAAACTAGTTCAAACAATGGTTAAAATTTTGGGGTTATATTCTTGTCCTTGGGAATTTGGTAAAATTCAGATAACTGTCTTTAAACTTGAGTCTTTATAACACACTGATATTTCATTAATACGATTTAGATGAGTTTTGGTATGAGTAAAACATAATACATATTGAACTCTGTCTTAGATATCAGTATATAACTATTTTGATATTGGAGCGATGTAGCAGGTTTTAAATAGAAAACTGCTTAAAACGATATAAAACAATTTGCCTAAATTTTATCAATTCTTAAATGATTCATTCTTGAGATATGTATGTATTGCTTCGTCCTACACTTAAACTAATTCCTGAAAATTCCCGATAGAAATCTCCCGGCATTTACGTAAATAAATTTCTCGGGAAAATCCCGGGAACTTTTCCCGTAGAGAAACTCTAACAGTGAATTAAGAAACGAAACAGAATAAATATTTTTATAACTTTATTTTAAAAAATTTGAACAGAACACTTTCATTATATAATTTTTTTAACGTAATTTAAGTAATTAAAAAAATGCAAAGAAATAAAAGTTTAATTTCAAGAACACATTTTTGTTTATTTAAGCAATATTTCATATGAAAAAATTCATATTCTTGGAATTTAGCAAAAAAATGGAAATTAATTCAGTTAGTCGAATGTAAAGTACACTACTTAACCTAAAATTATAATTTTTATTAGAAATTATTGTTTCCTGAAAATTAGCAACTTTCCAAATTGCTAAAAACTAAATTCATTAATCCTTTAAAAATAAGTTATTTTGTTAAAATTTCAATTTTCTTGAAGAATTAATATACAGTTTTACAATTCGACTTTTGCCTTCAATCAAAAAAATTCTTTGCATTTAAACAGTTCATGGTTAAATAGATAAATACTAGTGGTTATATAAACCCAAAGTCACCATAAATATAAAAGACAATCGTTACATAATTTTATTGTCAGATGTATCATTCGCACGTAAACGGTTAACATTTTGTGAAATTACTGAAGAAAGCGGAAAAGTTATGACGGTCGTTTCAAATGGCCAATTTTGGATATATACCATAGGTCTCCTAATTGTCTGGATAATTGTTTTAACAACGGCTTTTAACAACGATTCGAATACAAAGAATAAAGTTTCTTCACCTTATGAAAATAACGAGGATGAGTTAAAAAATACGGCCCATTGCAAAAATTTGTGTAAACATTGTGGTTGTTTGCCTTTCTATTGTGGCGAAGAATGTATATGTGAGTGTAACAATGAACATTCAGATACAGAATGTATTGGTTTAATACAAACGAATGCCAAAAAATTGAATATACCCTTTGAGGTTTTAATACAAGGACCAACAGCCAATACTTTTGTGCGCAAAGCTTTACAATTCGAGCAAAATAATGAAAGGAAATCATTTGGATATCGTAACAAAAGATCAACTGTTACTGTCTATAAACCAAATATAAAGCTGTTGCATGAAATTAGCTTACAACCGCATGAACACAACATAAAGTCCAGCAGGGAAAGCAAAACTCTTATTAAAGACATATTTATCGAAAGAGATCGCCGGAAACGATCCACTGAAAACTTTAATTGGTTTAGTGATCTTAGCAATCATTTATTACGTCCGGCACCATTGGGATTAAAAAAACGTAAAACTGAAGAATCAAAACCTCAACCAGCTTCATTAAAAACCACAAAAATATCTACAACAAATGATAATTCTTGGTTCTCTGCTATGACACCTAGTTTATTAACACCAGCTCCACTAATTAAGCGAAAAACATCAAAAGCTCCAAATGATAACTATGATGATAATGATATTGAATCAAGTTTGGAAAATTTAAATATTAGAAAAATATCAAACGATAATAGTGAATTTATAGATGATTTTTCCGATCATAAAGAAATGGATAAACATTATAATGATGAATTAAAAAATAGGAATACATTTTTAAAAGACGATTTCCTACCCGAAGAAAAAAATCCACAAGAATCAGAAGAATCCTTAACGGATGATTTATATGCCAGTTTATTAAAAATCGATTCGAAAAGTAACATTTTCAAGGAGGAATCAGAAGAAACTGCATTTTTAGATAATGATTTGGAGAGTGAAAATAAAGATAAAGATTCTTTGTTGCCAGAAAAACAGAAAAATACAGACGAAACTGGAGAGACATTAACGGGAGGATTATATGAGCGATTGTTTAAAAGTGATAAAAGTAAATCACAAAATAAATTTAAACAAAATTTACATGAACTTCGAATTCCCTGGTTTAAACCTGTCAGATTTTTGGAAAAAGTTAAAAGTGTAATTAATCCATAATATTACAAATACACTTAATCGATTACTTAAACATTTAAATTAAAAATTATTTTAACATTCTTGTAATTTGTATATGTAATTATATTTGAGAGTTAATATATATTTATGCACAGTTTTTTTTTCATTAAATGTTTTCTAATATTTTAAATCAAGAAGTTATTTTTTATTAACATGTTTATAGCCCAGGCATTATTGTGTTATTTAATAGGATTGTCCTCTGATAGTCAGGGAAGTAACCTTCCAAAGTTGACCATGCTTAAACAGGTAGTTCATCTCTGTTAAAAATCTAACCTCTCTTGGTAAAAGAATTTTTAGAATTTTTTGACTGCTTTTAGATGCTAAACATGTTTTTAACATTCCCTCGAACATTAGCAACATAAAACTTTTGACCAAAAAGTTTCGGAAAATCTGTTAAAACATCATTATGCAGCAAGAATATTTTTTTAGAAAATTTGACTTCAATATTCGTTCGCAGTTTTTGACCTCTAAAATTTTTGGCAGCGTTTCTATCAGGAACTTTTAGAGCTTTTCATGTTTTTACACCTGCATAAGCTTTAAATTTTCGTATCAAATAGTCCGAGAATTGAGCTGACCGGACTGCTTTTCTACCGGATGTGTTGGGAGCTCTTTTAAAAATGCTTTCTATTTTTTGGCTTTAGAAACATCAAGTGGACCATTCCTTCTACTTAAACCAAATTTTCTATCTACGCACAAGTTCTCTCGGTACTTTTAAATAATATTGGAAAAATATTCAAAACAGTTTGACGCAGACTTTTGAATGTTTGGCCCACTTTTTGTAGGACCAAGCTTGATTATGTTTTAATAATTTTAGTACGTAATTTTTGATCAGAATAATCATGTAATACTTGGATTAAAAGTCTTAATGATAAACGTGTTTAAGAATTTTTCAATCTTACTCCTTACAAATCATGTTTAACATTTGAATTTTTTCTCTCAAATGTTCACCTTGTCATTATAAGCGCCATCAGACAGAGAATACTTTTTGGGTGTTTTCCTTATATATCTAGTTACATATTAAAGATAATAAAAAGGCAATTCCAGTTTTGAACATTGAACATTGTGCTTTTTGGAAAAAATAAAAAACAATCTTTACGAAGTTTTCCAAGTTCCAAATTTTAAAGGGATTCACACAGCATCAATATTTTTTAGAATTTTATCTGGCATTAATCTAGCATATTTTTATAAAAAATAGGGTTTTATATAAAATAATTAGGGCTTGATATTGACGCATTTAATGGATAAAAATTATTTTGTCTTAAATATATTTAAAATTATAAGAGAGATACAAGGAGTATCTATTTATAAAATTCCTTTTATCTCAATTCATAAAATAATTTTTGGCGTGACAGAGACAGAAATGCATTTAATTAAATTTTACTGACTGTATTGACTTTATGCTCTACATAGTAAATAAAAATCGAGTGATGATGAGCTCTCACTATGAATTAAGATACTTGTTGAATATTTTTCCATATGTTTTCATACATTCATGTTCAGAAAGTTCAAAAATGAAATTTCTCTCAATTTATAACAAACATTTTGCTATGACAACAGCATTTAAATAAGTATGAATTTTTTAAAAAATCAATACATTTTTTTATAGTGAATTTGCTAAATTAAATTTGAAAAAAAAAAAAAAAAAAAAAAATAGTTCATTAATTATGTAGAATTGTTAAGATCACATTAGACTGCAGTTCATTTAACTGGAGGGGAAAACGAAATTAGCAAATATGAAAACTGGATATAGAAAATTTTTTTTTAATTTTTATGACGGATTTTAAATTAAATAACATAACAAAGTGTATTTATTGAAGTGAACTGTTAATTTTGTTATTAATTAACGAAGAAAACCAGCAATTTATCTGTTAAAAATTTTCTTCAAACATTGATATAAAAAAACAATTGTTACTTTCAAAAACTATTTTTTGAAACAATTCCATTTTTATGCTGCACCTTAATTTTTGTACTTAAATATCGATATTGTTATACATACTTTGGAATGGAACTTTCTTATCCATGTACTTACTTTCTTTCCAACATGCAACGTTTATATCTGATAGACTAGTTTAGGAATACATATTTATATGATATATAATTTTTAACAATGGCATGATCGAAATGAACAAAAAGCATGCCAATTATTTTCAGCATTATTAGAGCGACTATAAACTTTCGCTTTTTCGAACATGAAATTAAAACGTTAACAGCTGTTTTGTGTTTTTAGTAGCATAAATAAAATTTTTATTAAATATCTTGTATCTCATAAATATGTATATAAATATGAACAAATATAATTATTTTTATAACACATTTTTTTTTGTTACTAAGAAGTAAGTTCGAAAAATTCTTAACACAGTTAATGTCATACAACTGTTTATCTGATTAAAATAAGTGACAAGAAAAAGTGCTTACTAAAATTGTGAGATATTTTCAACAAAATCCAATTTGGTTCAATAGACAGTGACCAAGGTCTGCCGTCATCAGAACTTGTTCTATGATAGAAAACCTGAATTGTCCACACGAGGTTTCTAAAGCCAAAAATAGAAAGTATTTTCAAAAGAATTCCCAATACATTCGGTAGGAAAAAAGATTTAAAAATATATAAATCTAAAAAAGTGCCTGACATGTACGCAGCTTAATTAGAAGCTACAAAAACAGCACGGAAATTGAAGTTATATTTTCTAAAAAAATTTGCTGATACTGAAGGGAATATTAAAGAAATGTTTAGGGTCCAAAAGCAGTCAAAATTTTCCCAAAAAGTTCTTGCTATGGAAAGTAATAATGTTGTGGCGACATAGCAAATCATTCGTCATAACGGGCTCTATAAGTACCGAAATGTAGAATAAGGCTGTTTAGATATCCAAATGTGTCTATCTATTTTTGGCCTGACTTGGCAACCTTGATAAACAATACATTAAGTGGTGCAAGAGCAATAATGTGGTATTTGTAAAAAGAGGGACAAATCTGCCTCCATACTGTGGTTACGTTTTTACTTACATATATGTATGCTAAGAATTTTTCGATCTCTCTCCTTATACTTATTTCTATAACACATTTGTTGTTATTAATAGAAAAATAAAGGAGAAAATTTAATCAATAAAATAAGAAACGCAAAATTTTTGATTATCTTTAATTTTATTTAAATTTATTTGTTTTATACTCATAAAATTCCAGTGTAGAAAAAATTCAGATTTAGATAACTATATTCATCCAGACATTGATATAAATTAAAACTGCTATATTTCCACTCCCTTTCTTTGTTTGTTGTTTTAACAGTTTCGCTGTTGTTAGAGTTTTTCTCATAGAAAAAACTTCTGTCTGATACATCTATTGCTGGGTATAAAATTTTGACAGATTGGTGGTCGGTTCGTTCCGGAACGAAAATGCTATTGTTGTGGAAACGAATACCTGTTGTGGGTCATCATAAATTTCTAGTAAGAAAAGTGTAATAATTGTAAAATTAAAAAATTTTAATAATAACAAAGGAACCTTCTTAAGACAACTAAATTTATCCTGGGATTAAATGTTTAATCTCTTTAGTACAAAAAAATGTAAATAGACAAAATGACTAGACAAAATAATTTATAAAAATTAAAAAAAATTGATAAAAGAAAATATAAAAAATAAAATAACTTACATGTTATGTAACACATTACTTTCGGTGAGTTTTGTTTATGTTAATGAAGTTACTAAAGCTCACTTTCTTTTATAACTATATGATATTGAATAATTAAGACAAGTTTTATTTATTCACATTCAATTTCTGTATGTCCAATATAACATGTAAGTATGTACGCATACAAAACTCTAAACGAATAGTTGGATAGAAACCAAACATAAATATGAAATGCTTTCATACTCAATACGAGGGTTATGCTAAAAATTATAATAGATTAATAAAAAAAATTATAAAAAAAATCTTAAAGAAATTGGTCACGGAATTTCAACTAATTAGACTATATTCATTGTGTATGTGTTTGAGTCTTTGGCATTAGTGTTATGTAATATTATCGTGTTAACTTTCAAGTGATTATGTTCATTTAATTTTCTTGGGTTTTAATTCTACAAATTTTGTTTTTTATCAATTAATAATTTTAGTAAAGATGATCTTCTCTTGATGAATTATAGTTTTTTTTGACGTTACATTAACAAAAAGATCAAAAGTCATTAATTGATCAAACTTGAAAGTATCAGAAATGTTTGATAAATATAACAATTTATCATTTCATATCTTTTTTCAACAATTTTTAAACTTAATCAAATAGCAATCTTTTTAAATATATTTTTGAACTTTTAAATATTATCACTTTTTAATTATTATTATTTTCTTAGAACAGTGATATTTATTATTAAGTTGAAATTCCAACGAACCTGATAAAATTAGCGTTACTGGATTTGAAATAAACAAAAAAAATTAAAATTGTAGTTGGTCAAAATAGCAAACCGATCACTGATTTCCTTTTTTAAAATTAGTTATTCGATTTATCATCTAAAACATCTTGTGGAATCCCTTGTAAGTCATATAGATTCTTATTCTAAAATACATTAAAAGTTTAGATTTTGCAAAATCTAAAAACATTTAACAAAAACAAAATATTAACGATTAATTAGTTTTTTTGCGATCGTAAGAGACTACAAATAAAGTAAATTTGTATTTTTAAGAGAATTTTAAGGACTCTCTAGAACTGCTCTCGCATATCAGTTAAAAAAAAATCTCAAGATTTTTTTAATTACAATTAATAGTGTAAAAGTTAAAGATTTTGTCAAAAAAATCGCGTCTAAAGATCATTGTGTATTAGCAAATAGAGATCGAGAAATGAAATATCTAATGTGGCATTATATAAAAGAAAAAGACTGCTACTCCATTTAATGTTAATAGACATGCGATTGCATGTACATTCTTTGTCTTTTTCTACAGAATTAAAGAAATGCCGCAAATTCTCCTGAAATAAAGTGGGTTTAATTTTTTAAAGCTGCTTGTAAAATGAAGTTTTCTAAAATATTTCAAATATATTATCATAAGTTATTTTTCATTTCTGAAAAATACTGATATATCAATTAACCGTTTATAAATTAACCGTCAATAATCATTTATAAGAAATAAATTTTCAAATCAAAATTTCGAAAATTTTTATGAAAATTTTACAAAAAATTTAAAAAGTCTAAATGTTCTTTCAAAAATCTCATTTCTCACATCAAACCACTTTTTAATAAAAATATAATTCCTTTATCCTCCACCAAGTGACACAGAGGGTGTATTAACAGAGCTCAATGGAATTTAAAAGCACCAAAATCGGTACAATATACCATTAGATATAAACTGATATTTGAGGCAACCTCTTACTTCATATGGGGAACCTACGTAAAATTTACAATTATAAATCGACAGATTAGAGTAAAACTTTGCCATAATATTTAGCTACATACACCTCATAACCAATTCAAAATCCGTTAAGGTGACAAAAGTTATGACCAAAAATATTACAAATTTTGTTGTTATTAAGTGTTTTTTTTTGTGAGTGTATATGTATTAAACTATGTGTTCTTTTCTAAAATTCTATTTATAAAAAAAATCTTAAAAATTAAATTAATTATTGATATTACATCTTAAGAATTAAATTTGTTAATCAAAAATCAGATTTAATAAAAAATTTAATTTTTATTAAAATTTTCATTAATATAAAAAATAGTTTAACGGAAAAATTTTTCAATTCAAAATTTTGCCACACACCCGAAAAAGTTTGTACCTTCCAGTCCTGTAAAGAAGTAAATAATTAAATTTCAAATACATTAAATATTTTTTATTATAAAATAAAAAGTCGCTTCAAATTATTAATAATTTATTTAATATTTAATTGTAATAATTTTTTAAAACTAATGTGTCGAAATAAGTTTTCAAATCAATTGTAGTTCAAGTCTTAACTTTTAAAATATTAAATAAAAAAATTATTTTTATTTTGATCATTTTTTAAATGATAAACAACAATTTGTTTGAAATTAACAAATATTTAATTAGAATTCAAATTCAATTCAGATATTTTTTAAATTTTTTAAATAATTTGTTTATATAGTATTTAAATTAATTATTAATGAAGAAATAAATATTAAATAAATTCCTTTTGTATAAAACCTCTATAAATCTTAATAAATATATGCTTTTCAAATAAGTTTGAAACGATTTCCGCCATGATTGATTTTTTTATTTTTATTTTTTTTTTTGTTTTCTTTATTTGAGAAAAATTTAAAAACATTTTAATAAACAAAAAATTGAGTCCATTAAAATGTTACAAACAAATTTTCCATATAACGGAGAACAGGTCTAAATAAGTGTGTGTGTGTGTGTGTGTAAATGTCTACAACTAATCTAATATTATAAATAAATTGAAATTTGTGCACAATGTTTGAATTGATATATTTTCCTTCACATACATACATAAAAGTATATTTTTCCAAAAGCACACACATACACTTATAAGTAAAGCAACAGTGTAATTGTAATAGTAATCGAAAACAAAAACAGAAGAAGCATTGAAACCCCTGCGTGTGAGTTCGTTTCTTAAGTCTTTCGTTTTGATGTGGCTTTTTTAGTCCGACAAAAACCAAAAAACTCGTATAACTGCGAACACTCACATACAAACATACAATTGTATGATTGTAATACAAGTTAGAAAAAAAGAGCTTTTATGCCAAACAAACAAACAAAACCCAACCAACAATCAATAATAAGCACCACCAGCAACAGCAACAAAATCCTCAGTAGCAGCAACAGCAGCTTTGTATGAAACTAATTATTAATGCAGCTCACAGCAACAAAAATACAATCACACAATGAAGAAAAAATAAAATTAAAAACTTGAAATTTGAAAGACACAAAAAATTTGTTTGTTTTTCTTGAATTTACTTTAATTTTCTTTTCGATTTCTTGTTTTTAGTTTTTATTACAAAAAGCAAACGGATTGAATTGTATTCGATTTTTTCCGTTTTGAATTTTGGAATAAACTTAAATTTTTTGTAATTATAGCTATTTTTTCTTTATGTACTCTATTGTGACGAACAAACAGCCTTTAAGCAAAGCTATGAATTTTTGTTGTATTTTGTTGTTTTTATACCCTTCACCAACACAAGTGTTCTACTAACTTTGTCATTCCGTGTGTAACGCTAAGAAGGAATCATCTCAGACAACATAATGCATATAGAATATATATCAATCAAAATCAAAATCTTTGTTGATTTAGTTATGTCCGTCTGTCTATTGTTGGTACGCTCACATTCACAATTATTGACAGAACTCATTGAATTTTGAGTATTTGTTATAGTCCTAAGAAGTTTCCTATTTAAAACCAAACCAAGATTTGTTCAGTATATTCAAAAATATAGACCGATATCTGAGAGAACCTTTCGTAAAACTGTCAATTATAATTCCACCAATTAGAATGAAATTTTACCATAATAATTACCATTCCAGAAACTGTCAAAATCGGTTCATAGAAAAAAGTTATAGCATTATAGTTCAGTGTTATATTTAAGGGGGTTAAAGATTCGGCATAGCCGTATATAGCATTCTTACTTGTTTTCTTTTAGTTAAAGTAAATTAAAAACTGAAAAAAGAGTGGCTAAAGAGTGACGGAGTGACTGACGGGCTGCTTGGTTGATTTGGTTGTTTATACAACAACATTACAGTCAGTTTAAGCATTAAGCTTTTAATTTTTTCAGTCTTTCGTTTTATTTTTCTGTCTGTTGTGTTTTTGTTTTAACACAGAAAAAGCACACAACATTCAGTTTTGGTGTTAAATTTTATTTTGTATTTCGTATTTTTTTCTTGTCAGCCGTTACCGTTTTAGTTGTGTGGTTTTGCGCATATTGAATGTTTCAGTTTTAGTTACCAATTTGAAAGAGTAAGATCGTGACAACGGTTTGTGTCTTTAAGAAATCTTGAAAAAAGATTTAATTAAACAATTATAAAATATATTAAAAAAAATATTTTGAAAAAATCAAAGAAAAAATCTTATTTGAAAAAAATTTGCATTTAAGAAAAGCTTAAAAATAAAAAAACAACAAGTTTAATGGATAGAAATAATTTAAATTAAGTTTAAGGATTAAAACATTTACAATTTTAAAGAAAAATATATTTTTGAAAATTATTCTTTTTTTCAAAAAAGTGTTTAATTGTGAAAATTATAAAAATAAAAATATAAATATATTTTTCAATTTTTTCTTATAGTTAGTTTTCGTGCAGATTGGTTTTAATGAAATTTTAATCACTTTTTTCGCCAAGTGAACAAAAAGGATAAACTTTGCCATAATTAATAGTGGAAATATAATTTTTGGATAATATTTTATTAAAAAACACTCAAAATGGTAAGATTTAATTTAATAATAAAAATAAATTAAAACTAAACTTTTGGCTTAGGTATCCTTCTTCAAACACATATTTCAAAATACTCTTTTTCAATTTAATATAAAATCAACAGTCATTAAATCTAAAGAAAGAAACATTGCAAAATTTTATGAAACCATTTAGGTATAAACTGCATTTTATTCCAAACAAATAAACAAACACAAATGTATGTATTTCAATACAAGTACATGATTTTATAGCAAATACTTAGATGTGACATTTATATATATATATAGATTTTTTCAGAAACCCTCATTTAATATATCAAGATATTTTATCTTTGATTAAATGTTTAAAAGCTATAAAAAAATACCATTTAAGTTATTGCAATTATTTGTTTTATTTATTTTTTAGGAAGATTTAAGCAACTTTCAAATTTAAATTGACTTCATTTTCAATACTGAATTGCAAATTAGCCAGACAGGTTTCAAAAATTAAATAAACATATATTAAAAAAAATAAACCTACATGTTTTCTAGAAATCAATTAAACAAAAATCTGGTTTAAACCAAAAAAGAAAAAAAAAAGAAATAATAAAAAATCAGCCGAACAGATCTTTACAATTTATAGAACGCGGATATAAAGTTTAACAGGATAACGTTTTTTTCCGAAACCAGAATCTTGTAAAAAACTGAAACAACTTTTTAATTGCTACTTAGTTTAATATATATATTTATAAATAATTATCTCAATACACGCAGAGAAAAAATATGTTTGCGGAAAGCATTATACTGTTTTTTATTTGCATTGTTATTTTGCATTGATAACAATAGTTATTGTTATCGCCGTTAAATTTATTGTTATTCCAATAAAAAATTTGTTTGTTCGCATTATTTTGTTTTTGAATAAAATTATACTTTTAGAAAATATGAAAACATTATTTAAAATGTTTTTATAATATTATTTTCTTTATTATTTTTGCATATTTTTTTAATAATGTTTAATGAAAATGTTAATTTAAATAAATATATTATTTTCCTTCTTACAACAAATATTGCCAGTAAACTACGATTCTAATGAATTGACATTAATTGTAAGATATATTTGTTTGTCTTAAAAACAATAGTTTTACCATAACGAACTGTTTAATTACAATAAAATTGTGATCAGTCCAATACATTTCCAAACATATTTGTAATTTTATTACAGCAACGAATTAATTCAACAATAACATGTTGGCGATAATACTAAATGTTTGCCCGCGAATATATTAGTGTTGCGACAAACATATGGTGAAATGACTTTTCTCTCAGTGTACATACAGCTTAAGTTACAAACTTATTTTTGTAAATAAAAAATGTACAATTTTGAAACCCGTTTTAAAATGCATAAATTTATTATAATTTCAAAATCAACAGCAAAATATATTTTCTTTTCTTTTATTTATTTTTTCGTTTTCGTTTTCATTTTGTTTAATGTTCAAAATTACAAGTAATTGTAAGTTAATAATCTTTGCCTTTGAGCTTTTTTTATAAAAATCGCAATTTCAAATCTTAAAAAACCACTCCAACGTATTTTACTGGAATTTCATATGAAAGCAGGTGGAATTAAAGTTTTTAATTTATTTAATGTTACATTTAAAAAATATTAAAATGTAACTTGAAATCTTAATAATTTTTAAATTCCTCTGAATTTGAATAAGTTAATGTTTAAGTTGTTATTACGATTTGACTTTTATAAATCTTTTGTTATTTTTAAGGGAAAATTCATTTAACTTTTTTTATAATCAATTTTTTTATTGATTATGTATTGAAATTTAAAAAAATATAATAAAATATTTAATTAAATTTCTATTTTTAAAGTTTTTAAGTTATAATTAAATTGTTTTATATATTTTATGTAGTCAAAATGATATTTTAATTAAAAACAAATAAAATATAATGAAGGACCAAAGTTCACAATTAACGTTTGGCAACTGACATTAAATTTTGACAATTTTTTTAAATTGTTTAGTTATTTATTTATTATGTAAGAAACATGTAAGAATGCTGTATTCAGCACAGATATACATAACAAAATATCCACCATTATTTATTACAATTAAAAAATAATTGTGCCGAATTTCGATAAAATTGGTTTGTATTAAGAATTTTATAAGCTTAAATCCCTATTCTGGAATAATAATTATATAATAAATTTATGTGGCAAATTAAGAAAAATATATATCTAAAATATTGATTTCGTTTGGGGTATATTACATATTTTCCGCTATAACCTTTTTTACTTATCCGATTTTAATAACCTTAAATACGAGAGTAAATTTTAGAAGAGTTTTATTCTGAATTTCGAGAATGCATCAGATATATTTCCATTAATTTTATCCTATATTGCCGAACAAAAAAAAAACATGCAAAATTTATTGTATACGTGAAAATGTTTCCAACAGGACAAAGACATAACTTAACTGGTAGTGGTGGAGGGTATAAAAATTTAGTTCTTCATATCAAATATTTGAAAAAGTCAAAAATTTAAAATGTTTATTTTTAAAGTTCTTTATATATTAAGATAAGTCCCTCTAACAATATTTTCGTCACAACAGTAATTTATTTGTGGCAAACATTTATTCTTATCGCCAACTTGTTAATTATTGAATTAATTCTATTCTGACAACAATTGCATTTCTTTAATAAAATTATTTTTATTAAATAAACAAAATATTGTGGATAAAATATGTCTGAAAATATGTTTGACTGATAACAATTGTATTGTTATTAAAGAGCCCGATATAAAACAAACTATTGTTATTAAGACAAAATATTATTTTCAGTTTTAATTCAATAAAAATAATAAAAATAATGTGAATAAACAAATTTTTAGTAACGATAACAATAACTTTTGTTATCAATGCAAAAAAGTTAATGCGAAAAAAAAAACAAAAATTTTATTAGAATAACAATGTTGTTTATTGGAATAACAGTATATAAGTGGCGATAACAATAACTTTTGTTAATGCAAAATCATGATGTGAATAAAAAAACTTTTTAGTTGCAGTTACAATATCTAATAACAATATTATGTTGCTTCTCGTTTTTGGTTACCGCAAACATATATTTTCTCTACTTGTACATATTTTAGAAATTTTTTTCAACAACTTTCAACTGAAGTAGTTAATGATTGTTTTGAATGGGGTATTTTCCTCCAGGTTCTATCGAAAAATTGTATTATTTATGTTCAAGAAAGCTGTTTAGGATTTAAAGAAAATCTGTAAGAAAGATTAAAAAATAATTGTATGTTCACTATATAATAAAGTTTTGTTGTTATTGTTGTAACAGCTGCAGAGAACAACTTAATTAGTTATTTTGGTTCAACTCCAGGTCCAAAAATTTAGCAACCTCAATTGGATGAGTCCATAGATCTTCAGGACTGTGTGCTTAGAATTGGACTGACAAACAAATAACAAAGTTTTCATATCGTAAAGAAATTTTTATGTCTGAAAAATTCTTCGAAATTTTGGATTTTTAGTAAATTTAAAGTTTAATCTTAACAATCTCCAAAATTGATAAGCAATTCATTTAATGTCGATTTTATTTCATACTTATTTATTAAGCAAATAATTGTCGAAATATAATATTTTTATAAAATTAACATCAAAAATTAAAAAATCTTCTTCCAGATATTTACTGATAAAAATATTCTATTTTGGCATTATTCGAATTTAAAATTCTTAAATTTACACTTTTTCGTCTTGAAACTGTTCTATATAAAATGTGCTATAAAGTTCTGTGAACATAGCTTATATATACAGTGGGTTATATAATTTATGTGACCTAGAACATTCTTCGAATTCAATTATTTTAAATTTAAATTTTAAAACCAAATCTAAAATCAATTTTTCACTGTTTTCAATGCTTAATGTTCTGAATATAATTAAATATTTATTTTCATTTCATGCTATATTTCTCAACACAACTTTGTAACAATTTTCCACTTAATAAGAAGAAGATGACATTATGGCAAAAAATAAAAATGTCATCTTCATGATCAATAATGTTGTAATACCTCAAGATACATAAATTATATTTTACTTCATTTAATAAAGATCAAATCTTCAATGTTTTAAAACCAAAATATAAAAATAGTTAATATTAGAAATTAAAAGTAACCCTCGTAATATTTATATATTAAAATTATGCTGTGATTTTTTTCAAAAAAAGCTTCATTTTATAAATTCTATTTTGAAAAACATTTAATTTTACGTTCTTCTTTTTCTAAAGTTAAACTTCATTTTTTTCTTATTCTACTAAAGAACGTTTTTAAAATGGTTACTAAATAGTTCGTGATCATTTTAAGTACAATAAAAAGTCAATTTCGTTTATTATTATTGCACAGTCGGTTGTATAAAAATTTATTTTTTTTTACCGTGTTATTGTATTAGTAAATATTTATGTTTATATATATAGATAGATATTATGTATATACATAAATACATACATAAATAAATACATTTAAAATAATGAACATGGCATAGAACCTAAACCGATATTATTGTGCATTATAAAACTTTGAAAAATATTTTTAAAAAATAAACGTAGAAAAACGTAAGAAAACCAAAAAAACTGTTTTTGCAAAAGTGTGTCATACGACAAAATAAAAAAAAAAAATAAATAAATAAAAAACTCAGAATAACGTTTTATGGAATTGTATGGTCACACGTATACAATAAACCGTCATACAAAAATGTTCATTTAATTATTTCTTTATTTATTCATTTACAATTTTATGTATTTCGAACATTGAACATAAAAAATACTTTAAAAGTTATAAATACAAAACTTTTATTGGGTGTTAGAATGTCATATGTTGAAATTTTAATATTCTAAGATAGAAATTAAAAAAAACAAGAAACAATAAAAGATTTACATAAATTATTCATAAAGATTTAAGGTGTCCACTCTATTTGTTGATATCTTCTTATTTAAAAAGATATAGAACGAAAGGTGTTTGATTAGATCTGCAGAAAAAAAGATTGAATTTGTCGTTTTTGCGTGTAACAATTTGCCACACCTTCATATTTAAATCGACAAAATTTATACTTAAATAAATTAGAAAATTATATAATATATTAAACAAACTCTAAAAAAGTTAAAATTATCAGTAGCGATAACCAATATACACACATATATTACACAAAAAAATAGAAAGCATTTTCAAAAGAGCTTCCAACATATCGGGTAGAAAAAAAACCGGTCAGCTAAGTGCTCGAACTATTTGGTACGAAAAGATAAAGCTAATGCAGGGCATACAGGCTCAAATAAGTCCCTGACAGAAACGCTGAAAAAAATTAAGTGGCTGAAAACAGAGCACGAAAAAGAAAGTCAACTATTCTTAAAAAAGTATTCTTGCTGCATTATGAAGAACGAAACATATGTTATGGCAGATTTTTCGCAGCTTCCTGTTTAATCATTTAAAGATGCTGATATTCGAGGGAATGTTTAACAAAAGTTTATGACCCATTACTGTCAAAATTCCTTAACATTTCATATCTATTGGTTCAATCTATATTTTTTTATATATGTAAAGAAATTTTCGATCTTCTTCTTATGTCAATAGCGAAAAAATGTTGCCACGTTTTCTTTCTTTCTTTCAGATTTCAAATTAATATTTAAATAAATTTAAAAAATAGGGATCATATTGAGCCCACATAATAACGAAACTGATAAAGGTAAAAATGGGTTAAATGGGAAACTCTAAGTAGAGATGGCCATCTCACGGTTCTGTAATCTTCTAAATCATCTCGAAAACACCTCATCTATAATAAGCTACAGATACAGAATTACTGTGTATCTGTTGAAAACATATATAAAAACATATTTTTTGTTTCTTTTTGTTGCAATCACATTTATTGTAGATCAGAATAAAGACATTACCAAATAATCAAAAAAGATTAAAGTTTTCAAAACTGAGTTTTGTTTTAAAATTTAGGCTTTAGGATTTAATTTCAAGATTGTAATAATTATTGTTTCAAAATTTAGACAAATTTTGCTTCTTAAACAATCAAACAAACAAAATAAAGAACAAAAAAGAATTCTATATTCGGCTGTGCCGAATCTTTAATAATCTCCTCCACAAATGCATGTAAAGTAAATATATAGTTCATATACTTTAAATAGGCAACTTCTCAGGACCATAACCAATAATCAGGCCAAACTTTTTTGAGCTCTGCCAATTATTGTGAGGCTGCAAACAACCGACAGATAGTCAGGCAGACGAGCATAGCTAAATATCATATAGGAATGACAAAGTTAACATATCCTCTTCACCACTTTTGAAGATTCAGTTTTGATTTCCAAATATTAATAAAATCAGTTAGATATTTTTCTTAAATAAAACATTAAATTATCTTTAATGAATTGGAAATTTTAATAACATATTTTTTGTTATAATTAACACAATTTTGTCATTATTTTCATAAATCATAAATTATACATAAGACTTGTAATTCAATAATAAATTAAATCATAATATTTCTTCAAAATCAAAAGCTTAAGATTTCCTACATTAACCTGATTACCAAATTCATCTTTTATCATATAAAAATTTCAAATCACATCTAATTTCGGCAAAAAGTTTAATGAGCTAAAAATATTGAAATTCTACTTAAAATATCAAATGTTAATTTAACAAACACGCGATTTAGATAAAAATGAATATAAAAAGAAGAATAATAATAATAAGACTTAAGTCCCACTTAATATTAATTTATTTTAAACCAAAAACATTTTTTTTGAGTTTCCTTTTATTTTAGAGTTATAACGGTCTTGTCACAAATACATGCATATGTATACATGTATATACCAAATATAAAGAAACAATAAAACAATACATTACTGAAATGTAGTATTATTAAATTTATGAGAGTCTTTTAGAAAAAATATAATAAATTTCCCTTTCGGTAAAATTAATGAAGGAAAAAAATCTGAAAGAGCAGTTTTTTAATTAAAAAATGTTATAAGCGGAATAAAACAAAATAAATAAATAAATAAATAAATAAATAAATAAATAATTTAAAAAAAAAGTGCCAATCAAGTAAAAGTTGCTGCTAAAAACCTGAAATCGTTATATTGTTATAGATAAAATAATAATAAAAAACTGCCTGCAACTCCTTATATGCTTTCATAGACACATATATATAGACATTAATATTTCCATCATAGCTAGGGTTTCTCCCCGGAAAAACATTCCCAGGATTTTCCTACGAAACTCATTTTTGTGAATCCCGGGAAGAAATTTAAGTGAAGAAGGTATTTTGTCTCGTATGCAAAACCAGAAAGAATCAACGATGAATTCAAAAAAAATTGGTCAGATTGTTTGAAATTGTTTCTTACTTTAAACTTGTTATAATTCTCCAATAGCAAAATAGTTATTGACTGTTATCTGCGAAAAATTCTATGCTACATTTTTACACCAAAACTCATTTAAGTCGAATTAATAGAATATCAGTGTGAAATATATGTCGCAATTTGAATGATGTTTTTCTAAATGTTACCTCATACATTTATTATAGTATATAAATATAACCTCATATAAAATAAAAGGGCCTTGTTTAGAATAAGCTTTTAAGAATATAAAACTTCTAAATTTATTTTAAATTTAAATTTATTAAAATTTAGCACAATAATTTTTCTTACTGTATTTTGTATATGTTTTTAATTTAATGATTAGGCCCCATATCGGAATAGAGAGAAATTTGGAGTGTGGAATAATTCCATCTAAATTTCAGCTTTTATCAAACCACATTTGATTATTGCTTCCATATGGAAAAACAATTACGGAATAGCAGATTCTAAATAGGGCAACTACCTTGAGTAGAGTTTAATATTTATAAAATTATTTAAAATTAAAGTGTTTTAAGAAAATCAGGAAATAACATCTTCAACTCTGAATTTCAAGACAGGACGTACGGACAGATAGACAGACAAGACGGACATCGTTTAATCGACTCAAGAAGATATTCTGAATTAAACAATATACTTAAAGGTGGGTGTAACACTATTTTTCTTCATGTTACAAACATTAGCACAAACGTTTAATACACCAACTACCTTTGTTCGTGTAGGGTGTAAAAACCGGGAAAAAAGAGAAACCCTAACTATAACACATACTATAACAATAAAAGTTAGACATAAAATTAAATACAAACATTTATGAAAACTAAAATTTTATTAATAATAAAAAATCAAGAAACTTCCAGACACCTGATGAAAATTATTGTTTTTTTTTAGTTTTCCTTTTTTTATAAAAATTATACTTAAAGTAGCTTAAACTATGCTACTTAAATATGCAGAAATTAGCATAGATTTTAAGCAAAACACATGTCTAAAGCAGCAAATTGCACTTAAATATTCGATCGTTTTTTTATGAAAAAATTAAATTTGAAAAAAAAAAACAAATGAAAATAATAACAATATTTCAAAAGCAAAAGTTTATAGTAAAATAGTTGAAAAAACAAGTTCCTCAAGCTTTTTATTGCTATTGAATACAACAAAACAAAAAAACAAAAAAAAAAGAGTTAAAGAAAATTTGTATTTTATTTTTAGTTTTCTTTGAAACAACAAACGCTCTCAATATGCCATCAGATTAATATGGAAATATTTATGTTTTTAACACAAATACATTTATAAATGTACATGTGTATGTTTGTATATGTTAATATTTATGTTTTAAACAAGTATTTAGCTTTTAGTTTATTTGCTTTTTGTTTTAAGTTAATAAACTTTTGTTTTCTATTTATTACACCCTTCATCACCACGAGTGGTGAAGATGATATATTAACTTTGTCATTCCCTGTGTAACGCTAAGAAGGAATCATCTCAGACCCCATAATGCAGCAAATCAAAATCTAAGTCGATTTATCGATGTCCGTCTGTCTGTCTGTTTGTTAGCTGATATACACAATAATTGATAGAGCTCAACGGAATTTGGTCTGAGTTATTGAGAGATTTTTTAAAGTCCTGAGATGTTCCGATTCCTGAGGAAACCTCAAGCGATTCATTATCAATCCAAAAATTATCTAAAAAGTTATAGCCAATAATATCATTAGTTTTATCACTCATTAAGTGTTCCTGTGTTACATTTATTTCACACGCATTTGTGATGAAGGGTATTGCAGGTTCGTCGTTGCCGAATATAGCATTCTTACTTGTTTATTCCTTTTTATTTCTTTTTTGTTAATTTTATTGAAAAAGGTCGCTACTAATTAATTAATAAAATTTAAACAAAAAATTTCAATATGTAAATTATTATTTAAGAGATAAAAATTAAAATAAAATTATTAAATATTTGACAAATTTACGTTTTAGTTTAATTTTATAAAAAGTTATAATTTTTTCAGAATATTTAAAATCATAAATAAATAAATTCATTTATATTTTTTTCAATCTTTATAATTTTTTTAGCAAAAAAGTCAATCTGTCTGTGTCGGTTTATTTATGTTCTTTTTTATTTTTTTAAAAGAAATAAAATTTAAATTCTATAATTAATTATTGCAAAATTTGCCTCATAACAATTTAGATTATATTTCCTTGTGAATAGAATTTGTCGATTAAAAAGATTAATAAACCAAAAAAAGTTAAAAACATCATTTAAATATATTTTAAACAAATTATGCAAAACATTCTATTTTAAATATCAGATTTTAGATATATAATTCACTACGATTTTTTGCGATTAACAGTGGTTTCACAACGACAAGTACTGGACTTTGTGTTCATGTTTTTCTCAAGAATCTGTGGATTTAAATGTTTTGGTTTTCGATGTCCACATTTATTGTAGGTCTTAAAAAACACATTGAAGTTTGAAAAACTGCAATATAATACGAAATATCTAACTTCGATATCGAACTTGGAACTTTTTATGTCTTCGTATAATTTTTACTATAAAAAGGTGTCAACATAAGGAGAAGAGTATAATGACAAAGTTTAGAGCGAATGGACACTTTTATCAGAAAATAAAAAAATCCAAAACAAAATATATTTTAATAAAAGTTCTTAGTTCATAATAATATAACTTTTTAATGCACATATATTTATAAGGCTGTTGCTTAATTAAGAATTTTATAAAGTTTATTTCAAATAAACTATCTCTAAAACTATAGAAGATAACCTCCCTGAATATTTAAAATGTTTTTCTCTAACTCAAATTTTTTCCATCTATATTAAAACTTGTTTATCGTTTCCAATTCAAGCGATGAATTTGAGGCATTCTCTTTTCGCATAGTCGAAACAGATATCGGTAACCAACATTGCTTTATATTTTCCACTTAATGATTCTATTTTAAATGTTGTTGGCACTTAATGAAATTTGTCTTGATTATTCATTATTATATATACTATATAAAATCGGTTCAGTCGTTTAAGACTGATATCTGAATCAACCAAATAATTTAGGGAAAGAATTTTCTACTTATGTAAATTTAAACTAAATTTTGTTAACTAAATCGATTAAGTAGAAGAAATATACATATGTATATAACTAAAAATGTGATATATCGAGACAATTTAAATAAAATCTGATCCAATATGAAGCAGCTAAAAATGTAGATTTTATCTATGAAGTCTCTAATTTCGTATATATATGTATCGACTTTGCATATGTTAATTATATTTCCATTCATATATCTTTTCAAAATTTTTGGAAAAAATAGTCAAATTTTATTAAATTAATTATTTTACAAATGATTCTTATCACCATTTTTCAAGGGCTGATATTTAATTATAATTTTTATTATTTTTTTTTAATATGACGTTTCAATCATATCGCATTATCAGTGATCGCATATACAATTTATAACATTTCTAAAAATTGCAATTAATGACATTTTTCTTTAGCAACACTAATCCATGACTCATAAGTAATTATTTAAAGCAAATCAATGTCTTTGTATATTTTTAATTAATAATAAATACTTAGAAACAATAATAAAGACAAAAAAACTTATATTTATATTCTAATCATATTGATTAAAAATAATAGTTCTTTGGTTAAATGATTATTTGCATTTATTTATGTATTTAACTTTTGTTGTTGTTGCTTAGTAAATTGTTTTAATTGAATGCAATTAAAAGCTAAAACTCTTCAGTTTTAGTAAAAACAACACACATACAAACTTAGCTCAAGGACATTGCACAGTTTTCCATATACAATTTTTTCTATTAAAATTTTATTTAAAGAATATCTCTATTGGTAGATCTGTATTAAAGGTATACTGTAGATATTTAGATACAAGTTTATTTGGTAGTTGTAGAATATTGGTAACTAATACTAACAAACGTTTATTCGTTAACATGTTCTTTTTTCCGAACATTCACAAAACAAATACAAACAAATACCAGTTTTGAATGGCAATAAAAATCGACAGTCAATTAAATGTTAAAATTATTTTTAAAAGTATCTAAACGTACACATATGTATCTATTTATTGGTTAGCATGTATTTGTATTATATATACATATATCTTTTTTTTTAGATCAATCTGTAAATTTTAAACACTTATTTATTTAGTTGTTTTAGCTATTTTATTAAAACCTCCACATGTTTAAATTCGAAATTTATAATTTAAAGAAATAACGGTTAAAGTGTTGAATATTTTGAAAATAAAACAAGAATTGATCTCAATTAATTAAAAAGACATACGATCGATATGTTTTGATTATTAAAACGCTAAATTAGTTCCGTCTGGGCCACACCAACATTTAATTGTCATAGTTTATGACTTAAAGGAAATTGTAGTTAAATAATGGATACAAAATTATCAAAGATTTTGTTTCGTTAAATCCATTTTGTTTTAAACATTTCATTATCATCATTATTCACACTTTATAATATTTTATATACTTATTTACTTATTTAATACTTTTGGTATTTTTAACTATAAATCTAAAAGCAAAATTCATATCTTTTGCCTGAATTTGTATTCATAAACATTCTCAGGAAGTGGGTGTTGAAATCCGTAGAAAAAATGAAAGAAAACTGTATATAAGTTTGATCCATTATTCGTCTACAGCTCAATTTGTTTAAACAATTTCGACAGTATTTCTTATTTTTATACCCTGCACCAACACAAATGGTGAAGAGGTATATTAACTTTGTCATTCCTTATGTAACGCTTAGAAGGATTTATCTCAGAACCCTCAATGTATATATATTCTTGCATCAAATCAAAATCTGAGTCGATTTATCTATGTCCGTCGGCTTGTCTGTATTGGCACGTTTACATCCACAATAATTGACAAAACTCAATGAAATTTTTCCTAAATATTTGTTATAATTTAAAGTTGTATAGTTAAGTTACCTATTTAAAACCTGGAAATCGATTCAATATATTAAAAGATATAGACCGATATCTGAAACAATCTCTACATTCAAGGGAATTGACAGATTTGACAGATACATAAATAAATACATAATTTTATGACTCATTAAATGTTCCGTGTTTGTGAGTGTATGTCTGAGTGTGTATGTAAGACACATAACGTATTTACTTCACACGCTTATGTGATGTATGGCATTTAAGATTCGACCGAATATAACATTCTTACTTGTTTTATTATTATTTATCAGACTCAGAGCTCAAAATATCATTGACCATAACAACATTCAGGGTCAACACACAACAAGTTATTGTATTCATGAATAAACTTGAGTTTTATCTGAAAATAAAAATTAATTTATTTATTGTATATTCAATATACGTAATCATACCCATACAATATTGAACAGAACTGAACTAAACTAAAGTAAATACAGTCTTAGTTGGCTAAAACGAATACATCATCATTAACACCACCCCCGCCCGCATAAGGAAAATATGATATGGTGTATAAACGATTTTTGACTCACATTGAGAAAATCCCTGGCCTAGCAAAATATAAACACGTTTATATGATTTTGAACTTAATCTTAGTAAATAAATAACCATATAATCGACCAATAAACACAAATCGTTATTAAATATCTTTGTCAAAGTTAGAACAAGTTCTTAATATGCAATCGATATCCATGTAAAATGTATCTATGTATGTGTGTAAACTAAAGAACACAATTACTTATGTATTTTAATTAATAAGACAAAAATCGAAAGTGTTATTGATATTATAGAATTCCATTTATTTGTAAATTCACATCATTTTCTGAGACTTCAAAACAATTAAATATTTGTTTATAATTTTTATTTTTAAAAATGGATAAAGTAACAGTGACAATATTGTAATCAATACAAGAGTTTAAGTCACTAATCGGTTTTTTACTTTGAAGACAGAAGTGATCAAATCACCATCGAAGCAGTATAACTCCTTAGAAATATTCTTCGAGTAGTTTAGTTCTTCTTCTTAAACTAATGACAAATATTTACTGTTAGTGATAGATAATGTTTCAATTATTAGTTTTGGATACACTTGGAAATACAAAGGTATATATCACTATTTTGGAATCTTTGCCACATTTTCAAAAATATTTCCTTAATTTTTTCGTTTATTCTGATTATTCAGATATAATTTTGAATTAAAAAATGTTTACCTTTCTGACCATTTCCTGTTTTATAAAAAATCGAGTGAACTTTGTACTGATAGTGAAATAAATTAAGTAACGGAATAAAATAAAGAATAAGATATAAAAATGAAAAAATAAAAAATATACATACATACATACATACATACATACATACATACATACATACATACATACATACATACACACATACATCCCATATAATTCTCCAATAATTTTCTTACATATGTGGCATATCTCCTCTAGGGGTAGAGATATTTATACTAAAGTAAAAGTTTAGAAGTAAATAGAGAAAAAAGTCAAAAAAAGCTATTTACTCAAGATATCTGTAATGGACCAAAGCTCTTATTACCCAAGAAAAGTAACGTCTTTTAACATGTTATACTTATCTGTATTATAACTGTTAAATAAAATTAAAAAAACATACAAAGAACGTACTGCTTTAAAACACCATTCCGGGATAATAGTTGTATGAGGTCAAATTGAATTAAAGGAATCATCATCGACAATTTGAATAGGTAGTGTGTTTGGGCCAAAATAATGAAATTCATCAAGATATTCTTAATATTGCGACCTGTATTTTGTTCGCAAGATCTAAAATAGTAGTAGCGTTACAAACACCTACACAAATACATAATACTCCAAGTGAAAACACAGTTAAATGGTTTTATAATTAAAAAGAAATTAAAACACTTCAATCTATTTAAATTCTGTATGATTCATTATACCGTGTTTTAACTGTAATTAATATATAACATATATTTTAAAACACACAAACACATATATATGTCTTGGTTAACATATACTCACCTATAAAAAATAAAAATTTTGTTCTTAACTGGGAAAAAAAAGATTTGAATAAATTCTAATTAAATAAAATTATTTTCCTCTTATTTTAATGTATAATACGAAAAAAGGAAGGGATTGATAATTATACTATTATGTTTTTGAAAAATAAAGAATTTTTATAGATCCGGTATTAACTCTTTTGTTCAACATTTTTTTTAGATTTTCCCTTTTTGTAAAACAAAATCAAGTTAATAATGAAACACGTTTTTAACCCTTTCACCATAAGTGGTAATTGTTTAAACGTGTATTAAAAAATGTATCATTATTATCCATCCATTATCGTAGGAAGACAACTTGAATCTTTCGTCATTGTGTGATTTTGTTGTGTTTGAATGAAACATAAAAAAACGGATTTCGTCATAAAGAACGAGGTGTTATGGATTTTGGCCAAAAAGTTTATGACTTTTAACATACCAAAACGAAATTCTATTGTCTCTAATTTGATTTTAATGTCTTTTGTTTTAAAAACAAGAATTATTCATATTAATAGACATTAAATGTTTTAACGAATAAAATAAAATGAAATGAAAAATAAAACAAAATAAATTATACATAAGTAAATTCTAAAAAATAAAACAAACTATTGCATAATAAAATTAAATTTGGAAATATACGATTTTTTTTAATTTTAAATATAAATTTATATGATTAAAACTAGCTTTTACCTGGTGCGTTTTGCTGCAAAAAATTTTCTTAGTCCAAGATCTCGAAAAAAATTTACAAATCACGACGTGTAATAAAAAAATCATGCAACAATCATTTTGCCAAATCCATCCCTGCCCGTTCCTAAATTTTAATTAATTTATGCATGGCATCCTTTGATCCTAACTGTCCTACATTTTGTCCAGCAAAACGGTTTTCTTGAGAATGTGATTGAGACCAAACTTGAGAACTCTCACTGTTATAGTTCTTTAGATATTCAACAATCATTATTTCCTTTCATCCATCCATCCTACATTTTGTTCAGTAGGAAAAGATTGGGACCAAATTTAAAATTCTCGCGGTAGTAGTTCCTTATATATTCCTCTTCCCCCGATACTGTCCGTCCTACATTTTGTTCAGTAAAACAGTTATATGAGAAAGTAGTTGGGACCAAATTTGAATACTGTCGCTGTTATAGTTCTTTATATATTCGATAACAAATATTTGCTTTGTATGGGGTACCCCTTTCCCTGGTTCCATCCTTCTAACGTTTTGTCCAATAAAACAATTCCTTGAGAAAGTAGTTGCGACTTTGTATGATGGGTACTCATCCTCCTGTACCTATCGGAATATTTTGTAGCCTATGTTATTTTCGGGTTATTGGAATCATTCTGAGAAAATTTCGTCAAAATCGGCTTAGCAGTTTTGGAACCCATACGTTACATAGATACATATATGCATATATATACACATACAAACATACATACATACATTCATGCATACACATTCTATTTTATATATGTAGACCGATTTATATTGTTAAAAGTTAAAAAATGGCGAAACATAAAAATTTCAAAATAACAAAAAAATTTCAAATATTTGGAGGTATCTTGCATATTTATATTTAATGAATTTTATTTATATATATTCAATTCAAAACAAATTCTACTAAATATTGGAATTTTACGTATATTTTCTATTTATCCATATGTTCTCACAACGTTTTCAATTTCAGCGCTTTTCGAGTTAAAGAGATAAATTTGAATATTTAATTAGTCAATTTTTGATTCATGATCATGATGATGATGTCCACTTTATGATATTTAATTATTTTCTTATTTTTAATATATTTTTTTTTAGGAAAGATACAAACAAGACTCAGCATTTTAGAAAAAAACGATAAATACGTTTAAGACCAGATGACCTTGTCGATATCCACACTTGTTTTAAACGTTGTATTTAGTAAAAACAAGTAAAAAATAAGTAAACAAAACAAAATTGAGTTAGTATCAGTTAATACAGACATAAATACGTTCTCATTCTTGTGGTGCAATTCGTAGAACAAAAGAATATAGAAAGTGTAGACGACCATATGATACTCTACATCCGTTACAACTTAAATAATATCTGCTTTTTTCCTTTCTTAAGAAATATAAAATTACAATAAACAAGAATTTGCTGGACTGTATTTTAAATTCAAATAACTGAATTATATACAATACTGAACTGTGAACAATCTAGAGAACTATAAATTATGAGAGGAATTTTAATGTCACGTTTTTGTGAAACTGTTTGCGAAATGTGAAATTTTATATAGTAAATAATAAACATGTGGTATTTTATATAAAAATAAGCAGAACAATTAAAAGTTGATGAAGATCGACTACGTAATAATCTATACCATAATACCATTTATAGTCAATGGTGGCTACGACTCTCTTCTGTGCTTTTCTGATTTATGCCCCCGAATACACAACTTTGTTATGAGAGATTTTTGCGTTTAAAAATTAATTTTTCTGAAGAATTTACATGGAAGTTATGGACCAAGTCCGTAAGTTCAACAATGTAAATAGTTCAAATAATAAACGATAATTAAACTTATTAGTTACTGAAATTTTTTGAGCCAAATTTTTTAAATATTTAGTGATGATAGTAAGATCTCACTTATAAGGGCCATGTTTTATGTTTAGATTATATAAATTCCATTCAGGGAAACTTTGTATGTATCCATTAAAACAATAATTGATTTAATATTCAATAGATATTTCTTAGTAAAATAATATACGAATTTCAGAATTATGCCAGAGGATGACATTGGTAGATTAAAATTATTCTGAGTCATTATTTTTTTGCCCGTTACAAACATCTGCATCTATGGTGTGTAGATATGTATATATATATATCATTATTAAATATTAGTCATTAGTAGGGTACACAGAAAAATATCTCTGGAGCCAAAAATTAAATGAAAACAAAAAATTATAAATCTATAGAGTGTGCATATATGTATATGTATATGTATATGTATATGTATATGTATATGTATATGTATATTATTCACCTACAATTCAAAAATGCCTAATATTTACAATAAATTAATAAAAAAGAAGAAAAGCACTTTATAAAAATTAATAACTTACAGTAATTTAGAAGAATACCAACCAGTTTTTTTTTCAACATCTCAATATTTATTTAAACATTTAATAACAGAAATAAACTCAAACACACTCACACATACACACATACAAAATATTTAAAATTTAGCAATTTATTTAAAAAAATACCGTTATGATATTGCTAATTAATGAGTAAATATTTTATTTGAAAAGCCATTTATTGCAGATGATTAACGGCATAAATATTACATAAAATGACTAATTTGATATTTCACCGTAAATTATTTTACTTAATCGTTGGTATTTTAAAATAAAGACAAATCAAATGATAATTTTGTATTTAAATCGATTATTGTATATCTCTATTTATTTTTCTTTCTTACTAAAGTTTTAATTATATTTTAGGCAAATTTTCACAATAATTTTGCTGTTGTTAAATAAAGTGAAATTTTGCAAATCTTTATTGAAAATTATTTGTAGTGAAAGTGATTTGCAGAGTAAAAAAGAGAAACTGAGAGATTGAGATAAATATGTTAAGTTTATTTTACTTGAATATTGATTTAGTTGTTATAAACTTAAACATGGATATTTAATTCGCAACTAAGTTCCAGGTGGTTGTCAATAAAACAAAAATCAATAGTTGGTTTTAGAAGTGCTATTCGATTTCGATCTATCCGAAACGACAACAAACATATAACATGTAAGAATGTATAGTCGGTCAAGTCCGACTATCTAATACTCTACACATCGTTGGTTCAAAATGGTATTTATGAAAACTTAATTTGATTTTCAGAATTATTGTTAAGTGTGTAGTACATAATTCAGGGCTGCAGAAAATCATGAACCGCCCTCGTTTAATTTTGAACATCGATTTTTACTTTTATACCAATGTATAGAGACGGACATCGTAAAATCGACTCAAAAGTGATTCTGATGTTCGTCTGTCTGTCTATCTGGCTTGGTGTTCACGTATACGTAGTGAGCAGTCTACAGGTCGCAATTTCTGAAATATCGCTATAAAATTTGGTACATATTTTTATTTAGGCCTATTGAAATTGGCCATGTTCAGTTTAATATTTCAGGTACCTCGCATGCAAATGTTCTTCCCGGAATGAGTTTTAAGGTCATATAAGTCCTAAATACAAAGCGATTTAAATGTGAACCCCCTTTCAAATATCGCTTGAAGGGCATAAATTAAGATAAATATAAGCAAAAATCGATGTGCAAAATTATATTAGGGACGTTCCACAAATTCTTGTAGCTCCTAGAAAAAATTCATTATTCTATTTAACAGCAATATCGATGTGATGATATTTAAAATTAGTTTTTCATTTTGCAAATGTTTCTATAATGTAAACGGTGTAGGATATTTAAAATATGACACTTGTTCTTGTCAACAATTTCTTTAATCAAACATTTATTTTACCGTAAATTCATTTCTTTTAACAAAATTTATATTCATTTATCAAAATTGTATATTTGTATTTTTTATCAAAGATTTAATTGTTTATCAAAAAAAAATTATAAATAAAATAAAATCTTTGATAAAAGATATACTTTTTATATTGTTTTCAACTGAAAAAAAAAAATTATTCAAAAATAAATAAATATTTTATGATTTGAAAATATTTAATTCCATTTGGCGGCCATAGATTATGATCAATGTGAAATCAATTTTAGATAAAAAAGGCTTTTTCTCATTTTAAAACTGTATATTTACTTTTTTTCTCTTCTATATAGATTTTCCCTTTAATGAAATTGAGAATAAAAAAATATGGGTAACAAATAATAAATACTTATATATCTGAAATATCCAGATTGAAAATATCCTTTTAATTTATTTAAATATCCTTGTAAATTTAAAAAAATTTTAATTATGAATTGATCTTACGTGCAAATCTACTTTCAAATTAGATGATGCATATAGAAGAGAACTATTTTTTTTTACTTTTAATAGACTCAAAATTTAATTAATTAATTTTTTATTTATTTAAAAATCGTATGTACTTTGATGATTTAGAATTATTTAAAAATATATAGTTAAATAAATAATAAATAAAATAATTAAAAATATTCCATATTTTGCAAAAAATTCAAAACTTGTGTTCCCCTCAATGGCTTCAGATGACGAAACCTTTAAAACGTCACTGCACCTTTTCTTAAATAAACTTGTTGTACATTTACGATTAACCTTTCTAAGTAACCTCACTAAATATACAAATATTTTCTAATATTTTTCTCCAAAAAAAAAAACTAAAAGTAATAATGAAAAAATTTTGGAAAACTTCAAAAATACTTGTACTTGCACATACATATATTTATTATTACACAAAAACTAAACTTTCATTTGAATGGGTACCTTGTAAGTATTGATAGTTTTCTTTGGGCCAATCCCCATTTGTTTGAAAAACAAAATTTTAAAAAATTTCAAAATCATATGAAAAAAGCGTTAGTGGAAAAAATTCAATGAACGATACTCTCCTCTCACTGCACTCAAATGAAAACATATATGATCATATAAATATATATTACATATTTATGTACATAATAATTTACATATCAAAAAAACTATTTACATAGGCCCAAACAATAAATATTGCACATTTTAACAGTGGGTCAAGAAACTATTTTAACTGTCAAAGGAATAATTATTTTAAACAATCATCATTATTTGTATGTAACTTAATTAAAATGCTACTGATGTTGTAATTAAAAATTTGTAAATTTTTTTTAATTAAATAAAACCAAACATAAATTCATGTCAAAATACATTTTTGATAGACTGTCGCTCGTTGTATTCGAGTGCTTGCACTCGTATTTTATAGATATATTTAGATATAAAATTACATTACAAAAACCAATCATGCAAGAGGAATGCAGTTAACCAATTTTGAACATTTATTGTTAGATATTCAGCTACAAAAAAAAGCAAATGTTTTACGAATGCTGAGCATTTGTACTCCCAATTGCGAATATAGAAAATCCATTTATGCACTTTTATACATAAATTTCTGCTATTTGGGTCTATCTCTCTGTCTGTCTGTCTGTCTGTCTGTCTGTCTGTCTGACTGACTATAAGGTAATTTAAAACAAAAGTTGGAAAACACCTTTTCTGCAAAAAATTGAATTGTAATTGAAATAAAATAGAAAAAACTTAAAACTCTTTGAAATATAATAACAATTTTGCTTTTGTTATTTTGTTGGAGAAAAAGCTCGAATTTAAGTGAACGAACGAATCGAGTACAAACATAAAACTTTAGTTGATATTGACAAATTAAAGTTTTTATTTTTTTGGATTTGAAAGCAAAATGACCAGTTGCTTGAACATACAAATATACATACAATACATATATATAAAAAAGTAATCAAATTTTACGTAAGATCGTATATGTAGTGTATACATATTTGCCCATGTGTTATTATTATTATTATTTTTTTTCAAAACATTCACTTCAAGTCTAAAATGTATTCAATTGTTTAATTTAATATTTAAAAAACAAGCAAATTTATTTTATTATTATTTTTTATTGAAGTGACTAAATTAAGCTCGATTAGAGAAGGGGGAAACAACTTTATGCTTAGGCGATAATTTTGTTGAGAATTGTGTTGTAGTTTTTTTACTATAAGAAATAAGTTTCCGAAAATTAATAATAATTGGCATCGATATACTTTAAATAATCTGAAATTTAAAAATGACTTGACGTTTAAAATATTAAAAAAAATATTTTTTAAAAATTTAAATTATTAACAAATTTGTTTTTTTTTTAATTGATCTGATATATGAAAGAATTTTAGATCAATTTTTTATATAATTTAACAAATACATTTTTTAAAATTTAAATGGCAAAGTTTTCAGAAATCTCTTAAGCAAAATAAAAATTGGTTGAAATGTTATTTTAATACCAGCTTTTAACCAAATACGCTTTGCTGCAATTATTCTCCTCATTTCAAGACATCGAAACAAAATCGGAAATCATGATGTGAATAAAAAAAGTTCAAGCAACGGACATTTTGCCAAATTCCCTTAACATTATAGTTTTGTTTTATAAAAATTTCAAGAAAATCGGATTAAGTGCAGCATCGATCCATATTAGCTCGCAGTAAAATATTCTCCTAGAAAGAGTTTTCAAAACCAAAAACTACTTTTTATTAATGCGTTTGAATAAAAATTTGCACAAATAAATCTTGTAATAATTTGAATAAAGTCTATCCAAAAGTTGTCTGCGGGAAATTGGTGATTACTTGATCCAAAATGACATGTAACTTATCATTTATGGGTCAATAGCAATTTTGGTAAAACTTTGTATAGATACCAATACTTGCATGCTACAATTTGTAATCGTACGATACAACCTCGCAATAAGAAGTCGTTGTAACAAACGTATAAATAAACGGTTTGGTATCGATTAACCCATGTCTGTGACAAACACATGCAAAATGTGAGAGTTAATTTGGTTTGAAAATAATAAATCACCTATTTCTCGTAAAGTATCTAAAAAATAACATTCGAAGAGGATCTGTTCATATTTGGCGTGGGCTATTTTGAAGGACTTTTATAATCCGTCTTAATTTTTTTTTATTATATTATGATAACTATGATTTTTTTCGAATTGCTGACATTGTAGATAAACGTTACTCTGTTATGGTTAGTTCATGTAAGAATTTACAATTCAACATGTGACTCATATACACCCTTAATTTAAAAACTTAATAATTTTTTCGAATTTTTACTTAAATACAATATAAAAATTCCTTATATCTCCATAAAAGTATAAAAATGGATATCAAATATTAAACTTTTTCAAATCAATTTGAATAAATCGAAGTTACCTTTACTTGACGAATTCTTTCTTTAAACATTTGTTAATTCTTTTTTAAACATTTGTTAATGTCTCGAAAACCACAAAATCCATCTATGCTTTTTTTAAACTGAAAACCTAAGCACCTATAAATCTGGTCCCTAACATTGACAACATAAATCATTAATAGCGATACAAAATTTTTCATTTAAACAAAATTCAGTTAGTTCACACAGTTATAGTCTATTGTAGATTTTATAGGACCTTGATGTTTTTATAAAACATAATTTGACTACCGAATGGCAGCGACTGATCATAAAATACAGAAAAAAGCTTATTATGTTCGTTAAAGGGGTTTTGTTTCAAAAAAAAAAAATAAAAAAAATAAAGACATAAAACAATAGAAACCACCACGAAAACGATTATATACCAATTTTGCATGAATATGTATCCGGTTTTCACATTCACATAAAAAATATATATGTATGAATGTATGTTATGAATAAAGATTTGAAAAACAAACTTAAATTACAGATATAAAAACGTATAAATTTGAAAAGCAAAAACTTAAAAAATAGTAAAATTATATTACAAGAAGGTTGAATAATCGTTTATAGACATTTGAAATGAAAATTTATATTAAAACATGAATTATTAAAATGAATTGCTAATTACAGTGATTAAAATATAATCTTAATAATTCTTTTTATTTTAGTTATTTGTAAAAATAATAAATTTTGAAAATTATAATAAATCTTTGAGTTATCATGGGTTATTAACCTATATAAAATTTAGTTTTTTTTATTGTTATTGCTTTTTTATGTAAATTAAATCATTGTTTTAACAATTTAGAATTTACTTAGTTTTTCTTTTTTGAATTTCATGACGTTTTATATTTAGATTTTCATAACATTTTAAATTACCTTGAGATTTTTTTAAAGAACTTTTCCGGTTTTATTTGTAACTAATTTTTATTAAAAAATTTTTTATTATGTTTTGAACATTTATTATTCTCTATGCTATCACAAGCGGAGAAGAGGGAATATTAATTTTGTCATTCCGTGTGTAACACAGGAATCATCTCAGACCCTATAATATATAATTCTTGCATCATAATCGTTTGTGCATATGTCCGATGTGGCAATGTACGAAATTTTGCCTGAGTAATTTTTATAGTCCTGAGAAGTTTCCCATTTAAAGTCAACAAGTCATTTAATATTCAAAAACGATGTGTTAAAATATTCGAGCGTCGATCTATTATTTCTCATAGGTCCCATATTAACCTCTTTCCAAATATCACTTTGAAGGACATAAATTAAGATAACTATAAGCAAATATCGATATATATTTATAATTATACTAGAGTCGGTTCATAATTTCTTGTAGCTCCCAGATAATCCCTCAGAAAAATTAATTTTAAAACACAAATTTAACATAGATGCTGGTGTCACAATAATATACTGCACACTTAAGAAAAAACCAGAAAATTTATTTATACGAGGGTAATTCATTAATTTTTCGTAACTAACATTTTTGACCAAACATATAGTTGGGCTTGACCGACGATTCATTCTTACTTGTAAATTTATCTGAAAGAATGGAATCGCAAATAAGTTTAGGAAAATGCTGACATTAATGTTGACAGTTCTTTGCATAAAGAAGCACAAAGACAAGATATTCAATAAAATGTTCTCGTAATAAAGTGAAAATCATTCTTCATATAAAATATAGGTGCCTTATAACTTGAATTTACCAGTAGCTGGAGTTATTTTGCAAAATTCTTCAAAACTAAATTAATAACTCGGTATATTGTCCAACCAAGTTCGTCATAAACCTCATATATACTGTAATTTTCAGTTGTTTAAATCCGTGAAACATTAAAAAGAGGATAATTACATTAATCGAGTTTCCATAAAGCTAACAATATAGTACAACGTTGCCAAATTCTAATTAGAATTTTAATTGATAATTTGAAAATTGTTGGACAACATTTTTAAACCTAAAAAATATTTTTTCCTCCAAAATTAAAAAAAAATACCAATTTTTTTCATTTTGAATGAAAAGTTGTAAGTTCTTTTTTATTTAGTTTATATTACCTGAGTTGATATTGCTATGTCTGTCTGTCTGTCCGCCTGTTGGAAATATTCTACATTTTTGCATCGAATTAAAATTTTAGTCCGCCTATCTGTCCGTCTGTCTGCTATTGGCACGCTCACATCCACAAAATAATTAACAAAATTTGACATGAGTAATTTTTATAGTCTTAAGAAGTTTCCTATTTAAAATCAGCACTATATTGAAAAACATAAACAGGTATCTGAGGCAACCCATAAATTCAAGCGAAGAAGTTCCGTGAAATTGTCAATCATAAATAGGCAAATTACTATGAAATTTTGTCATTATATTAGAATATGTAGTTATAGCTAAAAATATAACTAATTTTATGACTCATTAAATGTTTCAGTGCTATATTTATGAACATTTTTCATATATATTTTATACGTCTGTGAGTGAACGACACATAACGTATTAACTTCACACGCATTTGTGATGGAAGGTATTAAAGATTCGGCGTAGCCGAATATAGCATTCTTACTTGATTTTTTTTTACAAATTTATTTTTGTTAACCTCAAAATGTTAAATTTTGACAAATCATTTTTTTTTGAATGGGATCACTACGATGATCTTTTAATTGCTTAAAAAGAGAAATAGTAACATTTAAAAATAACAATAATATTTTTGTAAATATATATTTTTACTTGACCATATTGTAAGACCAAAAAAATTTATGAATTTAAACTACGCATAACTATAAATAAATAATAGTTGTTGTGAACTGGGTCAATGTCATGGAAATAAACATAAAAAAATAAAGAAATACTAATTAAATACAAGTCTAAATCTTTAAACAATTTGTTATTAAGTATATTTAACTCATTTGCAAATAAATTGTCATAACTCCAAAATTTATTTATTTACATTTATTCAAATCGCGTGTTTATACAAATAAAAATTTAAAACGGTTGATATTTTAAGCTAAAAACTTTAATAACTTTTTTAAATTAATATTAAATTTTAAAAAATCCAAAATGCATATAAATAAATAATTAAATTTATAAAAATAAAAAACTATTATTTTTATTATTAACAATTCAAATCAAAATTTAATAAGTTTTAATAATATCGAAATATGTTGTTTGGAAGGAATATTCCATTAAATTCTAAAAATGTTTAATTTAATGCTCTGAATAATTAATTTATAAATAAAAACGTTTTATTGTCATTAACTAATAATTACAGTTTTCTCTTGTCTTATTCATTTTAACCTCGATTATTATTTTGTCAATTTGACAATAACAATTATCGAAAATGATCAAAAACAAAAAAACTTAATGTTTGTCATTGATGGTGGCATCTAATTTAGGGCAGTCAATATGACAATATTTAAATATGTAAATTTATATTTTTTATTAAACTTGAGTTCATAATTTAATAACTGTTTTTTGTTTTTCTTTTGTTTTCAGTTACCTCCACGAATATTTAAATTCGTATTCCTGATATGTTTGATAATAGTTTTGATATCCCAGACAACAGACAGTGCTCAAGGTAAGTAATATTCATAATTCTACACAATAGTGTCCCGATTTGCGTTTTAAAGAACTGCAAAAAATTCAATTTGCGTCGTTGTATCATTTTTTGCATCACTTGTACGTTAAGTATTCAAATTGCGTGAATTAAGGGAAATTCCCTTATCTTTATTACATAAGTGGTCCCAAGAACAAAAGTGTCTGGTTATGGGAAAAATGTAGTGTGTGATTCGGTGAAGTACGCAGACTTAAAAAAAATGGGAGAAAAGGTTACTAATATAGAAAGAGCTCTTGGATTAGTACATTAACGACGCTAGTCTGGGCTCTAATGTAGTTTACTTAGTTTGGGCTTCATTGAAAAGAATTTTAAATAAAAATTTGTATTATTTTCTGAAGACTTTCATATTAGAAGTTTTCAATTGTAGCAAATACCCACCACGTTTTGCTGTCCTATCAATCATACATTTTACGATTTAAACATTTTTATAAAGAAGTGATTGGGTCTTAATTTTAAGTCGTTCATGGTATTTGGATTTTATAGGGAAAAAAACTTTAATATTCTCTTCGTAAATTTAACACTGATTTGCTTTTATATATAAACATAAAAGTTATAAAATTTCAAAATTATTAGAATTATAATGCCAAAATGATTTTGATTTAAAGCGAACAGTACCGATCAGTGCGAAGTGGTCCATTCTCTAACCTTTTATCTGGAGAATAATGGGAACGCCTTTTGTAATATAGCTTTCATGTATATTTTTTAGACTACATTAAATTTACTTTCCGAAATAAAATTGCTAGATGTTCTATTTCTCATTGCATTGGTGACTAAATCAAAGTTGTATTATACTCGTTCATGTGATATTTTCAAAATCCATATTTATAAAATTTATTTAAGAACTTTAAGATCTTAAAACCAGAATATTCAAGTGAACATTCCATTCAAGTGATAAGTTATTATTCTTAATTGCCGCAATGGAATCTCTAAATCCAATTTATTTAAAGAAAAAATCTTAACTACAACTTTCTAATAACAATTATTTTTTCTCAATATATTTAGCCAAAACCCGCAGAAGACTTAGAAGACCCACCAGTGCACCAGAAGAAGAATCATCATCATCATCTGTTTCCGTATCTAGTTCTCGTACTCGTGTTTCTACTAAAAAAGCTACCGAAAGTTCTGCAGAGAAACGTAGTGACCAAGAATCATCACCATCTACAGCAGTTACACGTTCACGTGTACGTTCTAAATCGAAATTACGTAGTGGTGATTCGGCTACTGGTCTATTAGCTAGTGGTTCAAGTCTTAAAGGTAAAAAGACCAAAGCTGATGATGGTGGCAAGAAAATTGTTTGCTACTATACCAATTGGTCACAATATCGACCAAAGGTTGGTAAATTTGTTCCTGAAGATATACCTGCCGATTTATGTACACACATCATATTTGCCTTTGGTTGGTTGAAGAAGGGTAAATTGAGTTCTTATGAAACTAATGATGAAACTAAGGACACTGTACCCGGTTTATATGATCGTATGATGACATTAAAGAAAGCTAATCCTAAATTGAAGGTGTGTTTCAATTTGTTATCAACAAAATCGAAAAATGTTATTAACTTTTGTTATTATTAGATTCTCTTGGCTTTAGGTGGTTGGTCTTTTGGTACACAAAAGTTTAAGGAAATGTCTGCCACTCGTTACACTCGTCAAACTTTCATATACTCGGCCATACCATTCTTACGTAAACGTGCTTTTGATGGTTTAGATTTGGATTGGGAATATCCTAAAGGTTCTGATGATAAGAAAAACTTTGTCTTATTGCTTAAGGAATTAAGAGAAGCTTTCGAGGCTGAAGCTCAGGAATTGAAGAGACAACGATTATTGCTCTCTGCTGCTGTTCCCGTGGGCCCTGATAATGTTCGTGGTGGTTATGATGTACCTGCTGTGGCCAGTTATTTGGATTTCATTAATTTAATGGCATACGATTTTCATGGCAAATGGGAACGTGAAACTGGACACAATGCACCTCTCTATGCTCCCTCAACAGATTCAGAATGGCGAAAGCAATTGTCTGTAGATAATGCAGCCAATATGTGGGTTAAAATGGGAGCTCCTAAAGAGAAATTAATTATTGGTATGCCCACCTATGGACGCTCGTTTACTTTAGCAAATACAGCAAAACATGGACCGAATGCTCCAGCTACTGGAGGTGGTCGTGAGGGTATTTACACCAAGGAAAGTGGTTTTTTGGCTTACTATGAGATCTGCGAAATGCTTTTGAATGGAGCTGTTTATGTGTGGGATGATGAAATGAAGGTTCCCTATTTAGTTGATGGAGATCAATGGGTGGGTTTCGATGATGAACGTGCCATTCGTAACAAAATGAATTGGATTAAGACCAATGGTTTTGGTGGTGCCATGGTATGGACAGTTGATATGGATGATTTCAAGGGTGAAGTATGTGGAGGTAATGTAAAATATCCACTTATTGGTGCCATGCGTGAAGAGTTATTGGGTATATCTAGAGGTAAAGAAGCCAAGGATGTCAATTGGGCTGAGGTTGCAGCAACCTTTGAAGATATCGAAGAGGTATATTTCTTTATTTAATCAATAGATTATATAGCATCACATTCTAAGGCCTTCCAAAACATAATTTTAGATTGAAAAACCAGAACCCATTAAAATTTCTGTGGAAGAAATTCTTGCCAAGGTTCGCAAGCCCGTTAAAAAACACAAGGTTAAGGCAGGTTTAGTGGCTAAAGATCTGAATTGTAAGTATATCTGTTTCATTATTTTTTGATATTATGACGGGAAAATATGACAATATTTATTTGCCCTTTTTCAGCACGTCCTGCCCAAGTATTCTGTTATTTAACAAGTTGGTCCTCAAAACGTCCTGGTGCCGGCAAATTCGAACCATCTCACGTAAATCCTAAGTTATGTACCCATGTCGTTTATGCCTTTGCCACCTTAAAAGATCACAAGTTGGCCGAAAACAGCGATGAAGATCCTGATAATTACGAACAAGTCATAGCTTTACGTGATGCCAATCCCGATCTACAAATTTTGTTGGCTATTGGAGGTTGGGCATTTGGTTCTACTCCCTTTAAAGAACTCACATCCAACGTTTTCCGTATGAATCAATTTGTTTATGAAGCTATCGATTTCTTGCGTGATTACAAATTCAATGGTTTAGATGTCGATTGGGAATACCCTCGTGGTTCTGATGATCGCGCTGCTTATGTTAATTTATTAAGAGAATTGCGTGTTGCTTTTGAAGGTGAAGCAAAATCATCTGGTCTACCACGTCTTCTTTTGACTGCTGCTGTACCAGCTTCATTTGAAGCCATTGCTGCTGGTTATGATGTACCAGAAATTTCAAAATATTTAGATTTCATAAATGTAATGACCTACGATTTCCATGGCCAGTGGGAACGTACAGTGGGTCACAATTCACCATTATTCCCTCTAGAATCGGCTACTGGATATCAAAAGAAATTAACGGTTGATTACAGTGCTCGTGAATGGGTGAAGCAAGGTGCTCCCAAAGAGAAACTCCTTATAGGCATGCCTACCTATGGTCGTTCATTTGAATTAATAAATGAAACACAATTCGATATTGGTGCACCTGCCTCAGGTGGCGGAAAATCAGGCAAATTTACCAACGAAGCGGGTTTCCTCAGTTACTATGAGGTGTGCTCTTTCTTAGCTGCTGACAATACAACGTTAGTGTGGGATTCGGAACAACAAGTACCATTTGCTTATCGCAATAACCAATGGGTTGGTTTTGATGATGAACGTTCACTTAAAACAAAGGTAAATGGTTTATACTTGAAACAAAATGAGATTATTTATAAATGTATGATATTCTAGATGGAATGGTTAAAGGAACAAGGTTTTGGTGGTATTATGGTTTGGTCCATTGATATGGATGACTTTACGGGTCGTTGTGGAAATGGCAAATATCCCTTACTAAATGCTCTAAATGATGAACTTAAAGACTATAAAGTTACTTTAGAATATGATGGTCCCTATGAATCTCGTGGTCCTAGAGGAGCATACACGACAAAAGATCGTAAGTTTATATATCGTTTTTTAATTGTTTAGATAAATTTCTAACATTTTATTAAATGTCATAATTTTAGCTCACGAAGTAACCTGTGAAGAGGAAGATGGTCATATCAGTTATCACAAAGATTGGAATGATTGTACTCATTATTACATGTGTGAGGGTGAACGCAAACATCATATGCCATGTCCTGCCAATTTGGTATTCAATCCCCAAGAAAACGTATGCGATTGGCCCGAAAACGTAGAAGGCTGTCATGTACCTACCGAAGCTCCAGCATAAAAATAGTTCGTATTATTTCAAGCTCTTAAAACTTTATATACATATAAACGACATCCTCTCTCACTGCCCAGTGCAAACGAAATTAAAAGGGACGTGAAATGCATTGTTTTTCATTGCAAAATATTTCAACGAAATTATATTAAACGAACTTGAAAATTGGAAAAAAATTAAAAAAAGAACCATTTTAGGTTTTTGTTATATTAAAAATAATAATAATTATTAAACTAAAATTGTTTATTATATTGAAATTATTTGAAAACAATGCCTTCTAATACTCATTATTATGGATTTTCAATTAAAATTGAAAAAAAAAATACTCTAATTGGCAATTGCATTATGTAGCATCTCCGTCTTCCTTAAAACATGCGGTTTTCTTTTTAATAATTTGCATGATTGCTCTATTATATCTACTACTATTAACTTAGTTTTAAATAAATTAGTTTGTAGTTTACTGTATAAACAAACAACAAAAAAAGATACATACAACATAATTGTTTAATAGCTTAATAATAACATTTTGTTCAATTCGTTAAAATAATTATTTTTATATTTTTATATACTTATATATTTTTATAATTATGTATTTTATTATTATTATTATTTTTTATTTTATATTTCATTTTGTCGTATGTAACCTTTTTTAAAAATTACTTGCCTAATATTCCCTAAAGCAAAAAAAATAATCTTCTCTTTTTTTTATAAACAATAAGACGACAACAAAATCAAAGAAAATTTAAAACAAAACTTAAGATCACAAAATAATGTTAATTAATAAAATCTAAATCTTAATATAAATCTAAATGCACACCTATTGTATATAAAACTGTGATAATTCTTAACTAAATGTTTCTAAAAGATGTTTGATTTTCTGAATTTTGTTTAATGAAATTTGTTTTTACCTAAAAAAATAAAATGTGTTCAGTTTGTTTTTATTTTTACTTTGAATTGTTTGTTACAAAAGAATATTGTTTTAATCCCTGTCTCTTTTAAGAAAAAAAAAAAAAAAACAACAATAAAAATCTGTATTATAGTCTTATATTGAAGGAAATAAATAAAACTTAATACATATTTACCATAAACTTATTTATATGGAGTTAAATAGTAAAATATAAAAAAAATTATAATTTCAATTGTTTGCATTTAAAAGAAATTAGTAAGTTATACCCTCAAACAGGCAGTATTGTTCAAAAGCCAAGCAATTTTTCCCAGTAAGTACTCATTGTCTTGTATGTTCTCTTTAAACAGATCAATGAAAAATATTTCTTTTATTTACTATATAATACTGTTCCTACAATATAAAAATGATTTGGATCCCATTTCTTAATAACTAATGCAGCAAAAAGAGCAATAATTTTTTTATATTAATTTTGTTTTCATTTTATAATTACTGCCAAAGTGGTACAATTTATTTTTATAGCCTCCATCACCACAAGTGGTGAAGTGGATATAAAAACTTTGTCATTCCGTGTGTAACGCTAAGAAGGAATCGTCTCAGACCCCATAATGCATATATATATATATATATATATATATATATATATATATATATATAATATATATATATATATATATATATATATATATATATATATATATATATATATATATATATATATATATATATATATATATATATATATATATATATATATATATATATACTCTTGAAACAAATCGGAATCTGAGTCCGTTTGTCTGCCTGTCTGTTTTTGACACGCCCACATTCGCAATTGATAGAACCCAATGTAACTTTACGTTGACGAAAACGACATGAAAATAGAGAGTAACTGCCTTCTTACTACATATTTTATACACTAAGTTCAACTGCCATTATTGCAGTTTTTTTGCAGTTGATTTGAACCGATAGCGATTGTTTGATCAAACATTTCTTAATCACTCTCTGTTGCTACGCTTCATGCTCATATACTGCTATATTATTCTCCCAGCTGCTGCACTTCTTACGCATATAATGATGTGTATCTCTCTCTGCTGCAACTTCCTCTACTGGACCTGCTGCTTCTCTAAAAAGTCTCTTTTGCAATGACGACGTAGGTATTAGCTATCATTATACCCTACACCACCATATGTGGTAGGGGTTAATACGTGCTTAAGCTTGTAACGAACAGAAAAAGTTGTATACCACCATATTTAAATTTATACCGTTCAACTCAGAATCACTTTCTGAGTCGATTTAACAATGTCCGTCCATTTCAACAAAATGCAGGTTGCAGTTTTAAAGATATTTTAATTAAATTTAGCATGTGCCATTATTTGCCTATTAAATTTGGTGATGATGGGTCCATTTTTCACCTAACCCCCATACAAATATTCATCCCCGAATGAGTATTTAAGGTCACAAAAGTCCTTAATATAAAGCAATTATAATGTAATTTGTCACAAATTAGTTTTATAATATTCTAAAACGATGTGCCAAATTATATGAGGATCGGTCCATTGTTTCTTATTTGTTTCCTGATATATTCATCTTAACTCTTAAATAGCTATCAGGGCCATTTAAGGTCTGACCCTCCACCTGCCAGGATCTAAGTTCTCTTCTCCCAGTTCCATTCTTTAACCCATCGTCCTCTGGCTTTATCTGAAACAAACAAATATTTTTGACGGATGTAATCTGTCCCCCTATTTAGATGAATATAATTCATCCATCGCCAACAAAAAAAATCCAAGATCACGTCCTCACAAATTTTCATTTATAAAATATTAACTATTTCATATTTCAATATTAAATCCTTACAAAAATACATTCCAATTTTATTTATTTTTTTATATGTTTTAATTTATTTATTAAATTGAGAAATTTAATGTATCAAATTAAAAACATTAAATTTAACAAAACTACATTAAGAAATAATTTTACCCACATATTTACCTTTAAATATATTTAAACATTTAACTTAATTAATCCGTTTATTACTGTATTTTTATTCACTTTTTCCCTTTTTTGTATCAAAATCAATTTCATTAAAGTAAAATGATTAATTTAACTTTGGTTCATGTAAATGAGAATATTTGATTTTATTATTTTTAATTCATTTTAATTGTTTTTTTGAAACTCATGATTTTGGTTTTTAGTTTTATTTGGTTATTTTTTTGGTTTGTTTATTTAGATTTGGAATGATATTATAATTATTTATTAGAATATTAGAATATTAGATGAAAGTACCTACATACATTTTACACACAGTATGTATATGTTTTTCAATCAATACGTATTTTAAATATGTTAATATTGTTAAATTTAACTAAAATTCCGCGTTTTATTAGATAAAAAATAATTTTTTAAAACATTTTTTTGTTTTTGGATTTGAAATTTATTGCAATTTTATTGTTGTTTTGCATTAAAATGTTTTTTAATATTTTTACTATTTCACCCTCCACCACCAAAAAAGTTGAAGAATTTTGTTATTCTGGAAGCAATAATCTCAGACCCCATAATGTATATATATTCCTGCATCAAATCAAAATCTGAATCGATAAAGCAATGTCCGTCTTTCTGTCCGTCCGTCTATTGTTGACTCGCTCACATCCACAATAATTGGCAGACTTCAATGAAAATTGGTCTGAGTATTTGTTATAGTCCTGAGAAGTTTCCTATTTAAAACCAGCAAAATCGGTCTAGTAGAAAAAAGTTATGTTCCGTGTTATATTTAAGAAAAACATTTATGTCTGGTATACGTCTGTGATGAGTGTATGTACTACACATAACGTATTTACTTCACACGCATTTGTGGTAGAGGGTATTGAAAATTCGGCATAGCCGAATAAAGCATTCTTACTTGTTACTCAATTAGTTTATTGTATTATTTCTTTGGCAACATCCAATTGCCTGTTTTCTTGTTTTATATAATAATTATTTTTATTTTAATTAACAATTTTTATGAGTGCTGAAATATTTAAAAATTTTGCTTTCTTACTTATTTATAATTCATACCTTATTACATAATATAATTTCTTTTATTATAATGAGTTTTCATTTCTAAAGTATTAATTGAATATTATTAAAAATGAGTAAATGTCCCCTTAATGAAAGCTTTCAACTAAATCCACATAACCTTCAATTAATCATTTAAATAGCAAAAAAAATTATAACAAAATTTTAACTCTTTTTCAATTTTTTATATATACAAAACCATAAAATTTTTACCTATTTTAATGAAACTTGAAATCATTAGATTTTAGAATATTATATTAAATAAAATGTTTTTAATTTAAAAACCAACTTAATAAAAAAGAGTTCTTATGTAAAGATTTACGTAAAATTTTATTGTTGCATTTTAAAGCCCTACAAGTCATACATATTCCCACAAAATCTTTTGTCAAAATCTTAACTGGCCTTGAGTTTACCAAATTGCTTATGTAACACCAAATAAAAAGATTTTATGTTCCATTAAAATTTCTCATGTAAAAAATTTTTGAAATAATTTTTTTTTTTATTTTAAAAATTATTTTTTTGTTTATATTGATCATAGTATATGAGGTAAATAAATAGTAGATTTTCAGCACATTGCAATTTTAAAATTATGTCGAAACATTACAAATATTATATAGTTGTATCTATTATTTCAAAAACAAAAATTGAAGTAAAATTGTTTTAACAAAATTGCCTGTGTAAAGTTTTCTTTATTTCTTCCAAAACACGTCGGGTATTTTGTTTATTTTCATGCATAATCCATGCATAATCGAAAAAATTAAAAAAAAATATGTTAAAATTACGGAATTTAAGCCAAATAATACTGTTTTTTGCCTCTGCTGAAAAATTCACAAAAATTTACATAGAAACTTTTGCCGGGGCAGTGATGAATAACCATTTATATTTATCAAAAATAATAAACTAGAAGAAACCAAGAAACAATTTTTTCACTTTATGTTTCAATAATTCTGAAATTTTATTTTACGTCTTCAAATGATATTTTTTTTATATTTTTCATAAAAAATCAGTTAACAACTTTTAATTCTTTTAATTAATCTTAAATCGTTAACAATGAAATATCTTTAAACGATATCGATCATTCCTTACAAATCGTCATAAGTTAAAATTCGCAACAGGCAGTTAAACAAATGTTGTGTATAATGTTCTTAGCCACATTGGTTTAAGACGGCACGGTGAATACAAGGCAATTGGTATTGAGACTATTGCTCCATCTAAATCTCTGTTGTGACAGAACTGCACTTGTAGACCAGGCATTATCTGCTTTTAAATTTGATTTTTAAATTAAATATAGGAATTTGGATCTAGAGGATGTTGCACATACCAAAGAAAACTTTGTTCGTATATTCAAGTATATTTTATTACCTCCAAATGTGTGATATTAAGTTGAAATAATTCATTCAATGACTTTCAGAAGGAACTGCTTACTAATCATTTCATTATGTTCTTTAACCGTAAAGATCTTTGTTTTCTTATGAAGATCATCTAATGTGTAGCTAACATTGTGGAATTTTGTGAAAAATTATCCAAATTTCAAGTTTTTATTCATGAATTCCAAGAAACATATTAATAATTTTTTGAGAGAAACATATTTCTTGGAGTTCATGAATGAAAACTTTATATTTTGTTAATTTTTCAAACGTTTACAAAAAATCTGCAATGTGATCTGAAAAACTACCGATGCGCAACCGGAACAACGCTTTATTTCAAGCAATGACCAATAATCTATAAAATTGGCAAAATATATTTTTGTTGAAATCCTATCTGATATATAAATGGTTCATTCACAGAAATCCTGCCTGATGTATGAATAGTTCATTCACAAAAATACGTTATTTACTATGCACTACTGATGTTACGTCGAAACTAACGATTTTTGAATTATTACGACCTTGCAGCAAATGAACGATATATACTTAATAATATAGTAATATGAATTATCACATAAAATTTTTTTTTAAATCGATCATAAAAGAAAAAGGCATTTTGGTAAATTTTAGAATATCATGTATCTTCGTAACATATATCATGTATCTTAATCAAAAAACCTCAAAGCAATAAAAATAAATAAAAACAAAATATGGTTTTTGTCCTTCATAAGGAGACATTTTTCTTAAATTGATTTTTTCTGTTGTTTTTTTATAGATTTTTTCCTTTTATATTTTTTTATATTATTTATTAACTTTTATCGTTTATTTTTATTTTTTATTTTTATTTTATTATTTTTTTGCAATTATCGGCACATTCCTTTGGAATGCCTTAAATTTACATGTATTTATATCTAATATTAAATACAACTATGGCTATTAATATTAATAATAAAAAATTAAAAGAAAAAAGAAAAAGAAAACATGACATTACTTATTGTATTATTAAATATTTTAATATATTAAAACTGGATTTGATTTTTTCTTTATTTTTGTAAAAAAAGTTCATTAATTTGAATCGTTTAACAATTTTTGTTATTTATTTTTTGTTGTTTCTTTTTTGTTTCATTATATAATTAAATGCATATTATTTATCATAAAAATTCATTATATAAATCATCATTGTTGATGTTTACAAATTAATAATAATATGTAATAATAATAATTATTATTATTTATAAAAAAAATAATCTAACTCATAAAAATTACAGTCTCACTGATTAATAAAATATATATAATAGAAAATAATTCCACGTCTCTCCAATGATGGTAATGGGTATTTGTATTGGCTTAATATAATTTGTTTAATGATCATTAGACGTGGTTGTACGAACACACGGACATAAGAAGTTTCAATCGACTAAATTAAACACCTTGGAGATATTGGTTAGATAATAATATAATAGTAATAATAATAATTATAATAATAATAATTATAATATGTAAATATGAAAACATTTTGGGTCTATCTAAAAGTAGTTGGTACTAAATTTAAGAATTGAAATGTCAATTTTAAAGCTGTTGCCTTCACGATAAACAACCTCTAATTTACGGTAAACTCCTCATCATTCATTCTACATCATTCTTATCATTATCATTTTCATCATTGTTATCAACAATATTTAATTATTCAATTAATACGTTTTTATATTTCTCATTCAATGTTATATATATTATTAATTCTATTATCCATTTAATTGTTATATAAATGACTCTACTTTTTGTTTTAGTTTTCTTCTTCATATTTTTCTATAAACACATTTTGGCAATACTGCTTTAAGTTACATTTTGGTAAAGAATTAAAGAATTATGACAAAAAATAAAGACTAAAGACTAAAATGTGAAAAAGTTTGTTTTCTTCTTTACGTTAACAATAAATATATATGTTTGTATAAAACTATGATGGCTCTTTTTGAATTTAGCTTATTTTCCATTGATTTTAAGTTGATTATTAATTTGCTTACACGTTCGGTTCTTTTCGTTCCTTAGTCATTCTTTTTAATTTATTTGAATTTAACTTCAGTGATTTTCTTTTTTTTCCATCTGCATATGTTGTTTAATGTTGAAAACATCAGCTTAAAACTGAATTTCAATATAGATCACTTAGTCCTGATCCGAAGCGCCAGGATAATAATATGGAGGTGGGCGTTCATATTCAGATGCTGGTGGTGCCATTGGTGGGTTTTGATATCTGGGTGGACCTCCATCCCAATGTCTAAATGGATTAAATAGATATAAAAGACAATATATTACTTATGTCTATAAACTATAAAATGTTTAAATGTACATTTATATATAATAAGGAAACTTTTGATTAGTTGTTTATCAGTTTTTGTAGGTAATGAGCTCAGTAAACTCATGGAATTTAATTTTTGGTAAATTTTAATTGTTATTATTGTCATATATATGTACATGTTTTCATTTATTATACTACATACATACAAACATTTATTAATACATAATTAAATGAGTTTATAAGAAATGATCGAATTTAAATTAAAACAAATAAGATTTAGAAATCCTAATATTGATGTTTAACTACATTTGTTTTCATTTATATATTAAAGTGAAGTATGAGTGTAATAGTCGATCAATCCAGACGCCATGATGCAAGCATAAAAAGTTATGGACGACTAACCCTCGTAGAACTTGGTTTTATGATTTGTGCTTTATATACAATACGTAAAAAGTAATGAAATGAAAATAAAAGAATTATTTGATTAAATAAAAATCATTTAAATAAATAAAAATGTTAAATATTTAAAAAAAAAAAACAATTTTTACTAAAAAGTAATATTTTTCCATATATCAGCAATTTTTTTTTTAATTTTATATAAACTAATAAGAACGCTATATTCGAATATGCCAAATCTTAAAACACTCTCCACCAGAAATGTTTGTGAAGTAAATACGGTTTCGTACATACATACCCACACATGTGGTCACAGAAGTATACAATATATAAAAGTTTTTCTTGAATATAACAGAACACTTAATGAGTCATAAAAAATTAATTTTATTTTTGACTATAACTTTCTTTCAACAAAACCGATTTTGATGATTTTTGGAATTGTAAAGAAGTATTAAGTTGTAAATATTATGAGAAATTTTCATTCAAATCTGCCGATTTATAATTGATATTTTTACAAAAGCGTTTTGCGTGAATTTAGAGGTTGCCTCAATTATCGATACTTCTCAGGATTATAACAAATACTCAGATATTATTTCCTTGAGATCAAACTATAATTGTGGATGTTTGTTTTCTAAGTTTAAAAAAAATTATTTACCCAAGTAATTTACACAAATTTTGTCAATTTTGATTGAAAATTACACATATTTCATATGTAAACTGTGTATATAGTGAAAATTATGTCCAATTGAAGTAAAATTTGCCATCCATGAAATTTTTAAACTTTTTATTGTGAAATTCGGTTTTTAATAAAAATTCAGTTTTTTATAAAAATTCAAATTTCCGATAGAAAATCTGTTTTTATAAAAAAATCAAAATTTCTAAAAAATAAACAAATTAACAGGAAATCAATGTTAAAGTGGTACCATATTAATTATTATTTATTATTATTATTTTTTTCAATATATGACGAATAAAAATTTAAGATTAACTCGAGAACATTTCTGGGTAAAATTAGATTTTAAACCAGATTACATTCTTTTAAAACAATTAACTTTAAATTAACCGGAAATTTTCGTAACCTCAACTGTTATTTTATTTTTCGGTGCAACTAAGAATTAAAAACTGTGACAAACAAAAAATGTTAAGTTAAAAAATATATATATTTTTTTATTTTTTTATTATTCACAATCTTTAGTATCAAATTTATAAATAAGACATTTTTCGATGATATTTTAAACATGTAATAAAGTGTGATGAGTGAAGGATATGGAAAATGTGTGAAAAATTTTACAAAATATTGCAATGCTTAAAATACAAATGTTTTGATATTGACTATAATTCTTGAACAAATGACATAAAACAGTTGTAAAATGTTTTATTTTGCAAAAAATATCGAATAATTTTGCATATATTTTAGTCATAGAAAAAATATTAGAAATATGTGCGACATAAATACAATTCAATTAAAAAATTTAATTTTATGGAAACCAAATCATCCAATTCAAACTAAAGTTAATGTTTTATATTAATAATTTTTAATAATGAATTTTGTATAATTTTTTTGCTAAATAACCATTTAATAGACTTTTGTGCATACAATCAAATAATGAGGCATTTAAAATTTGTATAAATAAAGCTATGAAATGTTAAAAATAATCATTTAATGCATTATGCTTTTTCAATAAAACAAAATATACAAAAAATAAAATATTTCAGCACATGAAGTTAATTTTGAAATGAAATATTAACAAAATAAAATGTGAAAGCACACAAAAACATTATTTTTTTATCACACCATACCACATTTATGAAGACAGACCCACCGCATACTATGGTGGTCGGTTTTGTTAAAAAAAAATTAATACCTAAAAGAAACCATCTGCCGATAATGCTTTTGGCCGCGTATCAGAAGCCTCAACCACATTTCTAAGTGTAAAAAATTAAAAAATACATTTACGTTTTTATAAATAAAAAATTAAAAATTAAAAAAAGAAAAAAAAAAATAAAACATAATATTAAAATGAATATATGCATGTAGTATAGTTTTTGAAATTTAATGAAATTAAATAAATTATTTATAACGTTTTATAAAGAAAACTAGCATTATTTTTTGTTTGTTTGTTTGTTTGTTTTAAAAATGCTTTAAAGCTTCTCTCAAAATGGTTTAATTTACGGCTTACTAAATTTTTATTAATAAAAAGAAACCAAATTACTAAAATAGAGCATTCCCAATTAGAGTTATTACAACACATTAAAGGAAAATTTATTGAACGATATCAAGCTGTTAAAAATCATTCAACATTCTATAGAAAAAAAATACATTAATAAATATTTTCTTCATAAAAGGAATGCATGGGGATGGATGGATGGATAGAGGGATGGATTATTGGTAGTTGGTATGAATGGTGGTAGGATATTTTGAAAACAATTTAAACTTACTTGGGTGCCATATCACTGTAACGTGTATCACGTGCACCAGCTGCAGCTGGTGGAATTCCATGTGAGCTAGATCCTACAGGATCCTCATAATAATCACGACGACGGCGATCTTTATTTTTGCGTCGTTTATTTTTTGGACCACTAAACATGTAAAGGACAAAAACATAACACATAAAATGTAATGAAGTTATTTTATACAAATAAACCCAATAAAAAATAATAGTGAAATAGTATAGACAAAAAATATAAGATAATAAATTGAGATAATAATAGAATAGATAGAATAAATATTTAAAAGAAAAGTAATACAACATAAAATTTATTTGAAAATAATCATGCTTTTATGTATGTAAACCCAATATCAATAAGACAATAAATATCAAATTTTTTTTCACAATTTCCAGAAGGTACTGAAATCAATTTTGAATTTTCTTAACATACATAACACATGACAAATTTACAAATTATTTAGAATTACTTGTTATACACTTCCTTTTAAGTATTTAATTGTAAAATTATATTTCACATTTTGTAAAAGAAAGCGCGTTTGAAGAAAACTTTTTATTGTAAATTAAAATTTTAGTAATAAATGGAAATGCTTAACTGAAAATTTTTAATTTATAAAATCACTTACTTTGCCAATGGAATGTGATCACGCTCACTGTAAGCATCATACAAATACTCCCTGAAAATTTATTTGTTTTAGTTTATAATACAAATATTTTAACGAACGTTCACAAAAATAATTCAGAAAAAAACTACATTGTTAAACAATATTAAAGAAATTCAAAATGTTGAACAAAAATAAACTACTTTAATAATCATTCAATATAAATGCCATATAAATAATGTTCTTTTTTCACTGCAATAAATCGTGTATTTGTTTTGCAGATCACAAAGTTGTTAATTCAAACAATATAAACAAACATTTGAATTGAATTGAATTGAATTTTAATTATTTATGTTTAATTTATAGTTACTTACGATTCAACCAAGGGACCAGGATAGGGATCCGATTTCTGATATAGACTAGATAGTTTGACTGCAACAATAAGAGTTGGTAGGAAAAGTAAAACACACCAGAAAACTCCGGCCCAGAAACCATTCTATTTTTGTAGGGAAAATTCATAAGAATCAACTTTTAACTAATTCAAATAAAATTTTAAAATCTTACCAAAGGATCAACAATACTGTTACAAGTGGCCACTACACCAGCTTCATAAACTTTAGCCATGGGTGCACATATTCCAATCTTTTTCTCCACCGACTTAACTACCATATCCAAATAACGTATTATTTCACCAGCAAAATGATTTGTAAAACTTTCTGCTGTAGCTTTAACAAATGCACGTCCATCTTTTTGTATAAATGTCTGGGCTCTTTCGATTTCTTGCACCAGCAATGGTATAGAATCTTGGAATGGACGGTCTTTATAGCTTAATGTTTTGTCTAAATCTTGAGCTAATTTTATTAATTCGGATGATTGATTTTTCATGGGTATAACAAGATTTTGATCATAAGTCTCTAAATGCAAAGCTTGATTCCGTAATGATACTTGTACGTCTTTCATGTCTGGACTTATGATCTTTTTGGCAGTTTCACGCAATTGTATGGCAATTTCAGTTAAAGAATGTTTCGTAATAGCATCATTTAAATTATCAACGAAATGGCTTGAATCAAAATCTTTCAATGCAGATTCTTTTAAACTTAAAATGCGTTGTTTATCAGCAGCAGATAATATCTCTACACCTCTATCATCAAAATCAATACCTTGAACTAAATTCTCAAGGGTTTGATTGATTTTATAATGTGAAGGATATTCATTGATTTCATTAATATCAACAAGATTATTAATATGTAATACTTCATAAATGGTTTGATTGGCTTGACAAGCGGCAATAACATGAGAAATTCGGAATGGTGGTAAAGTGCCTGAAGCAGCTTTACCTTTGATTTTCGAAGGATACATAATCTCATTCAAATCAATTAGTTTATCAAATTCAGCAAAAACTGCATCATTTTGGGGATCCCTGAAATAAACAATTTAATTAATTAATTTATATATTTGTTTGGCTTTTCATTATAAATATTAGATAAAATACCTTAAAGGTACACAAACGCCACGATATGCAACAATACCAATAAGGAAGTGAATCAATGCAATTAAGGTAATAGCAGAAATTGTCAAGAATATAATGGCAACAGCACTGAAAATAAAATAATATTACAAAGTAAATCTATGTTTACAAAATGTATTTCAGTCAAGTTAAATACAAAATATGTTGAGTTTGTTATGAATAATTTACAATTTTATATTAACATATAATATACATTAAATTTGATAACAACTTACAACATAAGGAATCGGGAACCAGAACCTTTATTGCAACAATCATCGCCATAACCATCAGGACGCTTTCCACAAATACCGCACAACAGTGCAGCCACTAGGGATATTAAAACCTAATAAATAAAAATTAATAAAGGTATGACAATTTATTTTATATGAACAGATACGTAAGCAATATATCTTGAACATGTCTATTAAAGTCTTCTCCTTGGTTAATTCAAAACAATCATATTTTCATATTAATTGAGCAATAAATATGTATACACTCTGAGTCATTTGACTGATTCATTATAATTTTTTCTTTGAAGTTTAAGTTCAAGAACAACTATATAGATTATATTTATCAAAATTGTATTTTTTTCTGTTTACTTAAGTTAATTGGGATTTTTTCAGTATTATTTTCTATTTTTTTTAATATCTTTTAAATATCTTATTATATAGTTTATGTACTTTAAGGATGGTCATCTTTGTTAAAATTATTAAAATTATATATTAATTAATAATTTTGTAAATGAGTTAAAAGAATATATTAAAAATATTGGTAAAAATGCTTTTTAATATAAACCTTTTGATTTGCTTTGAATTAACTGAAATATTATTATATTATAAAACTTACTAATAATAAAATTGAGCATACACCAATACCCATATAAAATCTATATGGACCATATTCTGAACGATATTTATCGGCTGTATTTGTATATTTATTTGTATTCGAACCAATTATTTTTGAAACCTTTTGTAATTCTGTTTTAATATCATTCGAGGCCTTTTGCAAACCTTGTCCTTTAATGTTAAATAAAAAAAATTAAAATTAAAAAAAAATACGTGAAAAAGTGTATAGACAAATTTACTTACCGGCTTTAGTAATTGCATCAACAATTTGAGGAGTATAGGTAGCAATAGTATCATTTAAATGTTTACGCATAGCTTTTAAGGCATTATTGCCACGTTCTCCGGCAGAAGCTATGTCATCGTTAATCAATTGTTCCAAATTTTCAATAATAGCAGTGACATCAGGAAGCTATTTATAAATGAAAGTCATTAAGATTTTTAATAAAATGAGAAAAATATCGAATAAATTGATAGACTTATTGTTATTATTTTATATACTTTTCTTTTCTATTTCAAAAATTGATTTGCAATTTTTAAATTACCCTCCAACACAACAAGTGGTGGTATATAAAATGAATGTTCTCAGACACCATAATGTATATATTTTTGCATCAAACAAAATTTGAGTCGATTTAGCTATATCCGTCTGTCTGTTGTTGCTCAATGAAATTTAGCCTGAGTATTTGTCCGGTATATTAAAAGATATAGACTGATATCTGAGCAACCTCTAAGTTCAAGCAAAAAAACGACAAATTAGAATAAAATTTTACCATAATATCAAAATCTGTTCAGTATAAAAAAGTTATTACCAAAAATATAACTAATTTTATGACTCAATAAGTGTTTCGTGATATATTTTAGAAAAACTTTTATATATTGAATACTTCTGTCAGTGCATGTACGAATCATAACTTATATATTTTACACGCATTTGTAGTGAAGGGCATTGAAGATTCGACATAGCCGAATATAGCATTCTTATTTGTTAGAAAAAACATACCTTAGGAAAATAACGATCTACCATCTGGCAGCATTAAATTATTTTAATATAAAATTAATTCATTTTTTACAAAACGAAATTTCTATTATAATTTCTTATATTAACTTTTTATACTTTTTGATATTGTATAAACTCACCTGATCATAATGTATACCATTTGCATCTAATTTTCCAATTTCGTATCTATTCAATACATCTTTACAAGATTGATCAGAACATTTATTTAACATAACCAATAAATCACGTTTTACACCTCGTAAACCTTTTATCAATAAATAAAATTAAAATATAATTACAATTTATTTATACGTTATGGACAATATTATTGTAAATACATACCATCACTTAATTGTGAAGCATAAACACGCAAATCATTTGTTATAACTTTCATTTTTTGTAACTTTTCCCTTAAATCGGGTAATTTCTTTAGAAATTCCGTGAGATAACCCACTGAAACTGCCATGGATTTTTGTTCCAATTGGGTTATAATATAATCAGAGGTTTCTAAAATCCAACAAATATATATTAATAACTTAAAATCATAATTGAAAAATAAAAGAAAGCAAATACCTCTTAAAATTAATTCCAAATGATCTGATAATTGTTTGTAATTATTTACTAACACATATTCCAATTGCTCGGAGGTAACATGTAAAAATGTTTGAGTATCATTGCTACCAGCACGAACAACATCCGTACTATCATCGATACCATATTGCATATAGCTATTGGTGGCAAATGCTACAATAACACCAAATCTGAAAATGAAAATAAAAATAAATTAAGTTTATTTTAATACATTATTAAATGATTATTAACTTTACAAATACTTACAGAATACCCGTGGCAAGTAATATTAAAAAGAAACCAAGAAAAACTCGCCGACAAGTATCATGTTTCTTATCAAATGGTTCAGAACGACCACCACAAGCACCAGCACAGCGGCAACAACAGAAACATAATCTTATAACAAAAGAAAAAATTTTGTTATAATTTAAACTTAAAAGAAAATTATATTTTTTACCCAATGATAGGCATAGATGCAACTAAGACTCCAACCAATAAAACTATCAAAAGTATGGGCCAATAGTGTATTACCAAATCGCCCCATTCGTTACGTTCTACTTTAGGTCCCAATAGAACTTTCGAATCTTCAAATTTAATATAACCTATTAAACAAAATAATTATAATTATTATAATATTTATGATAAAAATATATATGAATCTATTTTACTAACCATCTGGTAAGGGATTTTCGCCACCAATCAAAAACCACATCACTTTTTGTGTGATTTCATAAAGAGGTTTCATACCGCGAGCATTGTATTCTGTTGAGCTTTTATATGTTATATTCTTTGACCATTCCGTATATTTTGTGGGTTTTAAGTTCAATTTTGTATCCATGTCAAATGCACTGCTCGTCTTAAACATACTAACTAACACAAATAAGACTAAACAAAAGCTCATCATGTTCCATAACGATTTTATCTCTCTTAATCGTGAATGATCTAAACTTTTCAGTGTCATTTTTAAAAAATATTATTATGAAATATTATTATCTATATATTCGTCTTTTATTGTTGTTATTATTATTTTTATTGAAGGAATGTTGTCTTATCTATGTAATGGGTGAGTGATGCTGCACACACTAGCGTTTAATTAAAGTTTAATTTTTCCTTCGATCAAATTCATTTGGTAATGTGAGAATCTCAAGACGGTCAATGATGCATCCATTAAAAAAGAACTACAAAATTATATATAAGAAAGGAAAAAATAATTATTTTTATTTAAATTATAATTTCTTTTTTATTAAAATTATTTTAAAAAAATATCTTGATTGTAAATTCTGTTGATTCATGAAAATTTACACAATTCACTTAGAAAATTGTTGTAAAAAATATTTAAAAATGACCTTAAATAATTTTTGAATTTCTCACGTTTTAATACAAAATTTTTTTGAGTAATTTATTAAAAAAAAAGAAAAAAGAAAAACGAAAAAGATTTATTAATTTCACTTTTTGTGCGTTCGTGCTTGTTTTTTTCAGTCATTTAAAATAAATGTAAAATTTTCTTACGACTTTTTTGTTATCAATTTTATGTATTTGTTTACATGTCGGTCGGTTACTACACGATAAAGCACCTACAATTCGATAATCAATATTAGAAACTAGTGACGAAAGTAACACCCGTTGTTTGTGATAAATTGAATTTAGACATGAATTTGATTAGTTTAATGAAACTATAGGAGACATCTTAATTGTTTGGCTGGATTTTGTTTGTTAGAATATATAGAATTATGTGAAGAAAACACATGAGTATAAAATAACATTTTCAAATTAATTGAATTTCTTTTTAAAAAAGCAAAACTACAACATTTCTTTTTTCTTAAATTGAATTAAATTTGAATTTAAATTTTTAAATTTAAAAAGTTTCGCTTTCTTCGAAAATTATCCAATTCCATATCAAAATATGAAATAGAAAAACAATTCATATACGTATATTCAAATGACAAATAAGCCTTAAATAATAACGCCAAGAAGCAATTGTCTAAGAACCCATAAAGTGTATTCTAGAATCATATTATAATCGGAATCATCTGATTAAATAACAAAGAATTTATAGAACGATATCTGTGACAACCTTAAATTTAAGACAAAAACTACTTATCAGATTTAAATTAAATTTAACTATGATGTAAAGCTAAATGATAAATACATGAAATTATGGACCGATCCTCGTATAATTGTGCACATCGATTTTTTCTTATTATATATTTTCACATTTGAAAGGGACATTGTATCGGACCTATTATAAGCAATGGACCGACTCTACAGTAATTTTGGCACATCGGTTTAGAATATCAAAAGACTTATTTCAAATTTTGTTAAAAGCGCTTTATATTTAGGACTTTTATGAGCTTTGTATAGGAGGTACCTTAATTATTGAACCGATCATGGCCATCCTTGGGCCAAAATATTTATATGTATCACATTTCAAAAATCTCAATAAATGCAACCAGTAGAGTATTCATTCACAGTGTTAACATAACAGCCGGACTGACAATCAGATAAACGGACAAAATCGACTCAGAAAGTGATTCTTAAACAAACATTAACAAAAACGCATCATTCCCCAACCAATAATTAGTGTGTTATATTTTAATGTTGTTGAAATTTTATTCGGTATAACAATCTTAATTGGTTTTTCTTCGTTCGATACATCTTGAGATTGAAAACAACTTTTAACTCAGTGAACATGTAGAACATATAGTTAACATTGAATAAGATGTCAAGCTTTCCGGATCTAAAATGGTATTAGTTTTGAATAATATTTATGGATTTTAAATTTATGTTACAAATTATTTGCAGAATCATCACAACTTAGAATTTTAGATTTAGAACTAGAATCTACCATAACAGTTTTGGTGGTATAATAAGTGAATGCATCACCTTTCCAGTACTTAAGAACATTATCAAAGAGTTTTAAACATTGAAAGAAAATCTTTTTTAAAGAAAAAACCGGAGAACCGGAGGAAAATACTGGTTATTTCTTTATACGAAATGTCAGCATTTCAGAAAAAACGAAACAGACTTAACCAAAATAACCGGTTATAACCCATTTTTCAAAAAAAAAAATCTTTGGGAATGTGTTCACTAGGGTGAACACATAAATTTCTTAATTAATGGTAAAAATAAATCAAACTAAATATATTTTTTTCAACTTCCATAACTGTCTTCAATTTAAAGCGTCAAAAAGTGAAAGTAACGAATACTTGTTGTCACAACTGTATTTGAACATTTTATTATTTTTAAAAAATTCAAAACAACAAAAAATTTATTACAAATTACATGCGTTCTTTAACATAAAAGATTTTCTAAAACGAAAATCGTTAAAGGAGAATACAAATTTAGAGAATAAAATAAAATAAATAAATTAACAAAATATTGAGTTTTTATGATCAACTTAATGTTGGTGTTTGAAAATTAATTTTGAAAATAATTGTTTAATTCTTAATTAAAATTATTATTTGAAATTCTACTGCGTTATAAGAAGTAAAGTGATGGTCAACAATCAATGAGAATTTTTAAGTTGCTTACAAATTTCTTGCGAATTACTTTCTACAAGATAAATAAAAGGTGCGAACATTAACTTACATAAGGAGTAAGATAGATAAATTCTTAACATACACATATGTTAATAAAAACGAAACCACTGACAGTTTTTCTTTTTTTTAATTATTAAAATTAAAAAAAGATATTTTTTTAGTTTTAATCACCAGCGGTGAAATTTTGAACCCTTCCTCCATTAACGTTTTATTATGCTTTTCGTCATTTTGCTCGTACAGGTAGTCCATCTTTTAACAAGAGCTTAATATCTATCTGATATCTTATGAATGAAAGCAGCTTTTTTGTAAACGGTTCTTGATGTAAATTTCGGTACTTTTAGAGCCAGTTCTTGGTGAGCCAAGAAATAATTGGCTTACCAACAACTTTTTGGGTGATAAACTTTTCTTCAAATTCCTTGGTGCATCAGCAACATACAATTTTTGACCAGAAAGTGGCGAAATATCTCCCAAAACATACGTTTGGTCATTTATTATGCAGCAAGAATATTTTTTTAGAAATTATTCATTTCCTTTTTGGGATCTAAATTTTTAGTAACGTTCCTATCAGTAACTTTTTGAACCTTGTATGTTTTATAACCTGCATTAGATTTAACTTTTCGTACCAAATAGACGAGCACTGAGCTAACCGAGCTGCTTTCCTACCGGATGTGTAGTGAGCTCTTTTGATAAAACTTTCTACTTTTTGGCTTTAGAAACATCAATTAGAGCATTTCTTATACCCAAAGAAAGGTTACCAAATAGTGGAAAACATTGGAAAATAGGCCGCATTTCTTCCAGTGCTTGACCAACTTTTACTTGATTAAAAAAAAAACAAAAAATTCTTGGGTAGTTTCTATAAAATGTGTGTTAAGAATTTCGATCTCATCCTTTAAAATAGTTTTTTTTTGTAATTGATTACCGATATTAAGTAGAAGCTATATATCATATATAATACAATTAGTTTTGATAAAAATTGGAACACTTTTTACAATAATTTTCAATTAATATGAGAAATTCAATTTTCTCCTAATTTTAAAAAACTACAAATTATAAAAATAAAGAAATAAATTTTTATATTGATACTTTATATATAATGTATGCATGTATGCATGTATGTATGCATGTATGTATGTATGTATGTATGTATGTATGTATGTATGTATGTATGTATGTATGTATGTATGTATGTATGTATTTAAAATACTATTAAATATTTTAGATAAATTCATTCTAAATAACTGGTACTGACGAACTTATAAAGTTGTTTTTCGTCTTTATTACTCATTAAAAGTGAACAATTCTTATCACGATAATATCAACAATGTTTACAGGCATTTATACATATAAAAGGAGTGAAATCGAAAAATTCTTACATACGTTTTTCATAAAAAATTTTAACCTAAGTATTATTGCTTTCTTTTTTATCAAGATTAAATTAGAAATTAAGAGGCCAAAAACAGAACACGAAATTGAATCAAGGTTTTCTATAAAAATGCATAATGGATGACGAAACGTATGTTCTAGCAGATTTTTCGCAACTTCCTGGTCAAACGTTTTATGTTGCTGATGCTCGAGCAGTCAAAGTTTCCCAAAAAGTTCTTGGTATGGTAAGCAATATTCAGATGCGACAGAAGAAGCCTTCCTTTTTAAAATAAAATAATGTCCACTTATTTTTTGCCTGAATTGACATTCTGTCACTATAGTAAACAAGCTCTTGAGTGGTACACAAATATAATATGGTATTTGTACCAGCAGAAAAATCTTACAAAAGCCTTAGCTCCGGGCTGTTTGGAGGATTTTTCCACATTATTTTGTGCTAAGGAGATATATAGCACAAAAAAAAGATGTCCAAAGTGTGCTAGATTTATAAAGTAAATCACTATAAAAACCTATAAAAACCTAAATCTTTCAAAATTTCATCACTATTGATTAAAACTATAAAAATATATTTTTTGGAAATAATAATAATTTCAATTAAATAAAAAAATGAAAACTGCAATTTTAGTGGTTTCGTTTTTATTAGCATATATTTATATGTATGTTTAGAATTTTTCGATCTCATTTCTTATGTACTCACAATAATATTTTTTACAATCACTTATTCTATTTTAAATAGAGAAAAGCACAATTTTTTGGAGTATTATTTTCACTATAAATTCAATTACGTGCAATAAAGTCTTAAAAAATATATAAATTTTATATTTACACAAAAGACACAAAATATATTAAGGTGGGTGGATGAAGTTTGATATTTCAAAATATTTTATTTTCTTATTTTTTATTTTATATTGCGTTTGATAGATTTTTAATTTTTTATATGTCTAGAAAAAAAGTTGCATTTAACTATCACAAAAACCTTTTTTTTAGTTTGAACACCTTAATAAAATTTATTTTTAATGGCTTTTTGGAAAAACTATTATTTAATTTAAAATTTTTTATTCAATCTTATCTTAAACAACAACAACACAAACAAATGTCAACGTTTTCATCTCTAATTTTTATTAAATTGTGACTCAGCATTCGAAACGGAAATGTATGAATTTGAATTTGTTTTGTTTCATTTTTTTTACAATTTATTTCTTTAAACTCGCTTAATTAACTGTTTGTTAATTTTTTGCTTGATTTCATTTTCTTATTTACACAATTTACAATTTGTTCTTAATTAGTAGTAATTTATGAAAATATTCTCCATATAAAAATATTACACTTTAAATTTAAAAATCCCATTAATATCCGTAAGATAAAATGAGTACGTATATTCCAATCGTTTGTTGTTGGTAAACTGAAGTTTCGTTTTTTTTAATCATTGAAAAGAAATTAAACAAAGAAAGAATAAAAAGCAACAGAGAATAGAAAAAAAGAAATAATAAAGCACAAGAGCAAGATCTTGTGTTTGGCATAAATACAGTTTTTAAACGACAAACAGACAGACAGACAAACAAACACAAAAACATGTATAATATTAATAAAAAATATATATAATGTGTACAATAAAAAATAAAAACTGTTAACAGTGAGACCTCTTTTGACTCGTTTACAAATGATGCCGAATGATTTAAAGGTTGGATTTTTTGTCGCCGGAAATTTAAGAAAAAATCTGTCATTCTTAAATATCCTTCAGTCAATTATTCCTTGATTTTATTAAAGAACTTAATGTAAAATAAATTTATAAACATAAAACTCTATTCTGTTATTCCGGAACTGTGTTCTCATATGGGAGCTATAGTTATATTTGGATTGATGTTTATAAAATTCACCACACCTATTTACGCCATGTTTAAAGCTATTTTAGCCGAGTTCCATTGAAAAACTTATATTTAAGAATTTTATAAGCATTTTTTATAAGCATAAATTCCATATTTAGGAGCTTTATATGCCTTAAAGCTTATTCCGAACAAGGTTCTTGCATTCGTAGGTTTGGTGTTATATTAATATACTATAATAAATGTATCAGAAAATTGTTTTCAAATTGCGATCTATATTTGGTATGATGATCTAGTACGGTTGAATACTGTTTCAGTTACCAGTCTATAACTATTTTACTATTGGAGCGATAAAACAAGTTTCTCGGAAACGTTATTCCATGGAGAAACCCTATTTAGAAGGTCTAAAATTTTTTTCAGTTAGTTTGTAACATTTTATTTGTGCTCTTTTTCAAATAAAATAAGTTTATATAATTTAAATTAATATTATTTTACCACAGAAGTGTGAAGTGTTTAATTTATTTGTGCTAAAATGTTATAATTGAAAATTAAGAAAATAAAGTGTTAAATTTTTATAACAAAATTACTATTACGTGCGATAAGACAAAGGGAAGAATTATCCCTCATATAAAGCAAATATTATTTACCGATTATCTATAGAGAAAATTATTTTTCATATCACAATTCACTCTGAAGTGATACAGACAACCGTAGCATTAAAATGAAATATGATATTTTCATATGAGACATTTCATTAAATTTTACCTAAAGATGCATTACATATAAATCTATTCATCATATCGAAAAATTCAATAACCAATTTCTGTAGATGTTTTAGTAAGTAAATCTAATCATGGATTTAATTTGAGCGATTATTTGAAAAAAGCTTTTAAATACACTTTCCTGCTAATTTCTCGGTTGTAAATTGTGCATAGTTTTAGTGTCTGTGATTTTTCACAGCAACACTTTTAACTGGATTCTCCTTTGCAGATATTTTAATTTATAAACTTTTCAGAATATATATTTTAATATTTAAATATAATTATTAAAATACATTCCATAGAAAATAAAAAATTCTTTATCTGAGACTTCTGCCTTTGGAGTTCAAGAACTACCAAATTGTATGAAAATGTACTTCTGCCTTAATATATAATTATATATTATACAATTTCGTTAAAATCGCTTTATATTTAGCTCGTTTATGACCTTAAACTTCTTTCCGGGATGAACTTTTATATGGGAGCTAAGTGAAATAATGGCTCCATCATCATTTTAAATTGACATCGTCCTTGAAGCAAAATAATGTTACGTGCCAAGTTTCATCGAGATATCTCTAAAGTAGCGACCTGCACTTTGTTCACAAGGTTTATATGGTCAGTCAGTCAGATGGACGGATGACGAATCGTTTAAAAAAATAATACTGAGTCGATCAGTATACTTAAAGTGGTACTAGCAATATTTTTCTGTGCGTAACAAACAAACAAATGTGAAATTTTAAAATTATTTGATATTAAGATATACAACAAATAACCACTTCTTAACCACTTCTTGCTAAAAGGTTTAACGGTACTAATATATTTATAAATATTAATCGAAAGAACAATTTCATCTAGAGTTTCCAAATTTTGTCACTTTCTACTAAGCGATATATTATTCAAAGCAATTATTAGTAATTCTTATCTGAAGATCTATTATGGCGAAAACCTTCTAGCTGTACGTAAAACAGCTAATTTAAAAAAATAATATATCTTTTTTGAAATAATTTTGATCAATAATTATCATTGATTTAGTGCCGTTTTAAATTCATTACTCACACTTCTAAGTACTCCCAAATGAGGAAAAAAGGACTTAATTCATTACTTTACTTTTCATTTTTTTTACGAAATTCAATTTAAAAGCGTGCAATTATTGAAATGGATGGTTCTATATTCTGGACTGTTCGAATTTGTGAGATTATACCATAATACATTTTCCCTTAAATAATAAATATCTCCACTATTCTCTTTTCTATTTTCACCAAAAACGTCACAGATTTAATATAATTTTAAATTAAATATTATTTTTGCTTTTTTTTTAATGTAAATAAATAACAACTTCAAGTTTACAAGCAAAGTAACGAGTGATAAAATAAACATTTTTCAACATTTGATATTTAACGGTATTAAAGTAAATATTTGATAGGTAAACTAACATAGATTGATGTAGTATACCCTCATAACTATGAAAAATATATGTATATTTAAGTGGAAAATTAGTCAATCATATACCAATATACCAACAAACATTATGAATAAATAAAAACAAAATATTTTCATTTCACTACTAGAATTTTACCTGCACCCGTTTAAATATAAGATAGAACAGATCTTTTGTATTATCAATATTTTCTCTCTTTTGTCCTAAGGATTTTGTAATTTTTAATTATTTTTTTTCCAATAAATGCTCCTGTAGATTTTTTGGATTAAATTAGTCTTTGAATATTAAGAGAATTTTTATTGTCCCATTATATATATTTATTGATATACTTGAATTAATTACATTAACAGACATTTTTGCAAATAATAATAATAATAATAATGTTTAGCATTATTTAATATGAATAAAAGGTTTGGCAAACATTAGATGAACGTTAAATTTGTATTATAAAATAAAATCAAGGTGTGTTAATTTTACATTAGCTGATTGACCTTTTGCTAGGACATTATTTAACATCATATTCTAATTCAATAAATATTAATTTCATAAATATGTATATCAGTAAGTATGTAAAATAACACCACATGGTGACCAAATAAATTAGGTATAAAAACGTTACACATGTAAACAATAGAAATATAAAATTGAAATAAATACAATACAGGTAAACTAAGTAAATATACATGCTTAACGTCAACAATTCTGTGAAAATAGATTTAAACATATTTTGCGGATTATTTTTATTTTGAAATAACGTTCAATGGAATTTTTAATGATTTAGAAAAAAATTTAGAAAAGTTAATATTTAATAGCATTAAGACTTTAATAATATGAGTTTATTTGTATTTGAATGTTTTTAAATTTTTTTATATGTAAAGAATGTGTACAAAGGTGTGAGAAAAAACTCTTAACATACATACATGTTAATAAAAACGAAACCATATTATTATTACATTATTAGTTGGAAATTTGATTTTCTCTTAACGTTTTTATAGTGCTTTCTGTCACTTTGAACATGTGGAACAAGACAATTTTTGTGGTGTTTGATCCTCTTTTAACTTAAATTCCAATATCTCTCCACTGAACTAAGCTCCAGGCAGTTTCGAGGATTTTCCACTCTTAGTACAAATACCTAATTACAGTTCTTCCACTCAAGGGCTTGTTAACCATAGTAACAAATGCCAAGTCAGGCCAAAAATGGACACATTTAAAGCAACTTTTTTGTAAACACTAAATTAATTAAAATTTATAGAGCCCGTTGTACAAAATGATTGGCAAGAATTTCCTTTTACATTCCCTCGAACATCAGCAACATAAAATTTTTGAACAGGAAACTTCGAGAAACCTTTTAGAATTTACGTTTCGTTATCTTTTATGAGCAAGAGTATTTTTAGAATATTTCAATTTTCAAATTTTTATCAGGCTTTCTGTCAGGAACTTTGAGCTAACCATGCTGCTTTCCTATAGGATGTGTTTGGAACTCTTTTGAAAATGCTTTCTATTCTTTGGCTTTGGAAAGATCATGTGGATCATTCCTTCTACCTGTACCATTTTTTTGTGAACAAGCAAGTTCTTCCGCTACTATTTAATAACATTGGAAAGAGTTTGATGGTTAACCTTTGAATGTTTCCCCATCTTTTTGTAAGACCATGTTGAGTATTCTTAACAATATTTAACAATTTTAATATTCACTTTTTCCTGGTCTCTCATTTTAATCAGATGAAAAATTCGTTTGACATTAAATTATTATGTTAATACATGTTTTACAAAGGTAACTTGATCAAAAAATCAAAAAAACTTGGGATAAACGTTTTAATGGAAAGTGTGTGTTAATATTTTTTATATAAACTTATGACATCTAGGGACTGGAAATCACATTTAAATTTTACTTAAAAATTAAATTTTCATAAAACAATTCAACTTTTTGTTTTTTAATAAAAAATAAATTTTTCAATAAAAATTTCCATTTCCAAAAATTAATTAAATTTTTCACTTAAAATTAAATTCATTCCTTACCAAAAATTTAATTAATTTTTAATAAAATTTAAATCTACGTTATATAATAGATGTGTGTATGTATAAAAAACGAATGCACTGCAAAACGGCTGGACCAATTTTAATGCAATTTTTACACAACGATCCCAATATACACGAAAATTACATAGGAACGGGTGCAGAGTACCCTAATATAAAGCAAATATTGATTATCAAAAATATAAAGACCAAGGACAAAATGTAGGACGGATAGGAAAAGAGGGAGATGTACCCCTCTCCAAAGCGAATATAGATTATCGAATACTTAAAGTACTATCGAAGTGCGAGTCAATACCAATTACTTTCTCAAGTACAGTTAGGATCAAAAGAAAGGTTGGCAGCCCCCATGCAATCCAATTATTAACTATCTATTAACTCTGAAATTATTATACATACAGTTACAAAAATTTAGTTCCAATCACTTTCTTAAACAATAAAAAATATACCAGATAGAACTATGGTACAGTTTATACAACTTTCGCGGCTAGCATTCTTAAATTTAGCTCAAATCATTTTCATGCAAACACATTTACGTGGGAAATAGATTAATTGAAAACTTTAGAACGGATAGTATTATGCAAAATAACCGTTGCATGAAAATTTTGTAATACAAAATTTGAGTTGTGAAATTTTTTTTCGAGATCCAGGACTGAGGAAAATTTTTATGTAGCAAAGAGCACCGTGTAAAAACTAATTTTTTTTTTTTTTTTTGCTAAAAAATAATTTTTTACTATAAACAGGTTTTTTTATACAAAATTTAATTTTTTTACTCAAAATTCAGTGAAAATTGTTAACAAAAACAATTTCATTTTTCACTAAAAATTCAAACTTTTGTTATTATTTTTCTGATTATTTTAAACTAAAATATTTTCGTTTTTATTAAAATCAAATATCCTCTGGTAACACTGTTTTTTAATACAATTAAAGTTTTAAAACACTACACAAGTCTAATAATTGTGCGACAATATTTATATACATACACAGATGCAAATATGTATATGTAGTCAGTTGTTCTTTTAAATAACAATCCCCACCCACTTAATAGGAAGAGAAATGTCTCATATTGAACTTAAATATATACGAAATGCATATGTGAGTGTGATATAATTCCTTGTTAAATAAATAAAATAGAAGTGCATTATTGTAAGTAGAATTTTATATTAAAAAAATTAAAATAAACAAATAAATTAATAAAATAAATAAAATTAAATAATATGAAAATTAATAAATAAAGTAACAAAAATTAATTAATTTTATAATTAAATGTTTATATTTTAAGAAGGTTAAAGTTATAATAAAATAATTAATAATATTTAACTACTTTATTTTTAATTTGATGTTTATACATGCAGTCTGTCAAATATTTCTTTGTAATCATAAAAAAATGCTACAAATATTCACTTCATTTATGAATTTCAACTAAATATCATTTAATTATATATTTGTTCTGAACACATTTTGTTGCAATGTCTGTTCACGACTATAAAATGACAAAAATTTTCAAATAGACAGACATATTACAACAAAAACAGCAAAATAAGAAATTTAATCATTTTGAAATGTGTCAAATAAATGTTTGCATAAATTAAGAAAGAATAGTATATATTGTCATATCCTATGCTGAAAATTAAGAACAAATCTAATTAAAGCCATCCACAGACTGGTTGGAGTAAGTAACTGTGCGAATTGAATGCAATAATTTTAAAACTGGTTCATCTTCAAGCGAAAAAGGATTATATGTTTTGTATTTTCAATGAAACTATTTTAAGTATGTTACAAATTCTCAAATAAATGAAACATGCTTGGTGGCAAATTTTAGGATATTTCTTATTATAATGAAATAAGTGCAGAATTGTTTTCCCAGACATTATAAGACAATGTTAGAATTTTTGTAACAAATTTGCGTTCGATTTAAGTGATACGCCTAACCACCGCAATTTTTCACTGGAAATGCTTTTCTATTTATACTTATGAGGTACAGGTTTAAAAATATTACTTCCATTTCTCGCGGTCACGGTTTTAACTCGGGTCTTTCTGCAATTTTGTACAAAGATATTGTATTGTATATGATCCATATATATGATCATTTTTTTAACGGATTTGCCCTTATTATGATAAAAATTTACCAATTCTTTTAAACTTGCCTTTCAAGCAATTTTTACAACCAGATATGAAATCACTAGTGCCATTTAATATATTAATTTTACAATGAATACTTTGTTATTCCTTAAAAATTGCACTTTATTAATAAAAGAACTGTAAAAATTTCAATACTTTCATATCTTCTAAAATTTTGACGTCTAGCAGTCATAAATAGGTATAGCAACGAAATGTGTTAGTTGGAATTCATTTGTGAAGTTAAAATTTGTTTGTTTGTTTGTTTTTACGATTGAAACGATATATTTGACAAACTATACGTAAAATATGAAATACTTATCTAATAATTGTCTGCAATTTTTAACATTATTTTTTACGAAGTATTTAAAAATTAAATTAATAATTAAAAACATTTATTGTTTACTATACCATGAATTATTAACATTATTAAGTATATATACAAAACATATACATACATATTTTGTTTTTATTTATTTTTTAGTTTGTTTATATTATACACACAATTTAAAATAGAATCAAATATTTTTAAAGGTAAACTTTACTCATAATTTATACTCTTTCAAAATATCGGTATAAATTTTTGAAATTTATATTTAAGTGAAATGAAATTGTTTTATCTCAAATTAGAAACTTAAATTTTTTAATACATTTAAATGTGATAAGAAATATTTATAATATGAATTTAAAAAAATAATATAAAAATACACATGCGCTATGATAAAGAAAATGCCATTACAAAAGAGAGAATGTTGTTCACTGACCCTTTATAGGATGCTGTGAAGTGTAGTGAACCCCCCAAAAAATTATGTTAAACTCTGGCTTCCCTATAAATTACTTTATTATAAGTAAGCAGTCTAATTAATTTTTAAACGATTAGGAAAATAAATTAACTTTAAATTAAGTTTTTTCAAAGTAGTAGATAAATATAGTATTATATCTATTTTTCACCTGTGACAGATCTATAAATTGAAAGCTAACAATTGACCTTCTGTTAAATAATGTTTTCACAAAGAAAATCCTCGATACACTCCTTTGAAATAGTATTTTTCTAAAAACATTTATCTTTATTTTTAATAAGGCCATTTATATAAACTTAAATTATTATAAAATCTGTTGATGAATGAATAGTGTCATTAAGCATTAATCTATATTGTTTCATTTGGATTTTATTTTATTATAGGATATTTTCCTCTAAAGACATTTGAGATTTAATTCATTGTTAATTGTTCAATTATTTAAGTTGATTACATTTATATAGATTTTTTTTATCGATTTATCCATTATACAATACGATTAATCGTCCTAAAAAATCAAAATAGTTGATCGAAAAATTATAAATCGATAATTTATTTTATTTACCACTTACTAGTTTTTATGCTATTAGTGACTTTGATCGCTAAAATGTATAAAATTGTTTCACTAGTAGTAAACTAAAACAGTGTAATATATAACGGATTATTATTTCAAATTTTATATATTTTATAATATTTATAATGCTTCTTAAAATTTTTTTAGTTTGAATGAAAAATTATCTTGAAAAGCTTAAGCAAAAAAAGTGACTTCCATTAATATTAGATATCACATTAAAGTTAAGAATGTTGTCCGTATAATTTAATTAATGGAAGTATCTATATATCATAACAATAATAATAGTTTTTGGGTATCTCTACTTTCATAATTATATCATGTTGCCTTCTTAACGGGTCATGGATTCTTCAGGTGCTGGATGTATTTTTGAATAGGGATCACACTATGTGTCTAATCTTATTTTCTCTCATCCCAAATTCTATTTTAAGTAACTGAACACTTGAATACTACTTTCTTTCTTTGTCCTAAATTGAAACAAAATGCTATATTTGTTTCGAAGTAGACTATTGATAATTATTTGGTTAAGCGATTAATATAAGTACAAATCAAATAAGCTTAAATTAGTGTATTTCAATTCAAATATGAGTAAAAATGCCAGCACTTTCGTTCAAAAAGTAATTATAAAAAAATAAAAGTGCTTTTTCTTTCTGTACGATACCCATATAGTAACATATAATAGCTAAGAATAAGAAAATTGTACTTATATATCAAACCTTCATTCTTCTGCATATCTAAATATAATAAATATAATGTCAATACCATAGGGATCTTATTTGATGCGAAAAATCATTAATATAATATTGTCTATTTATTCATATATCTAATATTACATCTACAGGATATTTTTACATTCATTCTAAAGGTAATTGTGTAAATTTTCCATCTCTGAAGAGTAAGTTGTTCTTAATTAAGTCTTAAGAAAATTACACAACTGGCAACACTGACTTAAAAAGAAATCTACTGCTAATCAATTAAATAAGAAATAAAAAATCATATATGCTGCATATAGCATATAGCACATACACATTCATATTTATGTATTTATTAAGTATTCATTACACACTCAGCAATGTTTACATATACTTTTATTTATGTACAGTGTCATTTATGTGTGGGTAATGTTTCTTTCTAGTTTATATGGCTTTCTAAGTATGTACAATACATAAAATTCAGAACTCTTTAATATTTAAAAAATAACAAAAAACACTGAAAAACTACCAATTATCTTTTATTTTTACATACAAATGAAAAAAGAAAAAATAACAAAAATCAAACAAAGAAACAAATTGAAAAATAAACTTAAAATTTGAGAGCAAATCGGAGAGACAGAGATGTGCGCAGTAAGTAGGAGGTTAAAAAAACATCACTGACACAAAAAATCTAAAATTTTTACAAACACAGCATAAATTTAAGTTGGGGTGATCTCCGCAAAATATGATAATTTTCACTATTTATTTTTGTTATTAGGGCCTATGCAGATAATTTAATTAAGGTTTATTTAAATAACTAGTTTAAGAATCATACATAAATTTTATGTTAACTAGATTTACAACAAAAACTGGATTTATTCAATTATCTTTGTAACTCCACAGCAACACCTTAAATACACACCATTTATGTATTTATTCTTTTGTTTATCCAATTTTTAATCGTAGTGCTGAAATTCTCTTTATATTCTTTTCACTTTTCATTTATTTTATTTCATAGATTAATCACTTTTTCTACAATCTTATTTAAATTTATATGATTTTATTTTTGATTTTTCCTGGAGAAACCAACACACTCACAACACATACACACTTCTAATGCAGAAAAACCTGCATCCGACCGCAGCGAAAACCGATTTTAACAACCTTTTCCAACGAATGAACAAATTGAACTGAAAACACACATAAAAAACGAACAAAATTAATAATCACCAGGTTGCCACTTTTATTACACGACACAATTTCTCTTGTAAAATTCCCAAATAATAGAGTTTTTTTAGGTCATTATCTAAATTCATATATATATTTTAATGGATATTATTTAAATAAAATAATCTCATAGTATTTATAAAAATCCATTTAATATAATATTTTTAATATATTTACTTTAATTATAATTATTAGTACTTAATATTATAGATTAGAGAGTGTTTTTTATTTTGTTATACAGCTGTTTTTGTTTATATTGTTTTTTATATTGTAAATATTTTCTTAATTTCATAGTGTTGCCAGATAAAAGGAATTGTAAAGTAATCGTTGACCTCAATTGAATTTTCATTTACACCGTTCTTGTTATTCAGCATAAATGCCAACGTCTGGCAAGTATAAAAAAAGAAAATAGCGTTGACACTTGAGTACTATTTGTACTTCCTACTAATTTCATAAATTTTCATTGTTTTAAAAATTCGTTTTAACGGTTATACTTGAAATGTTGCTTAAGAATTGGCACTCTTGCACCTCGATCTGTGTGTCTGTTGTTGGCACGCTCACGTCCACAAACCTCAATGAAATTTTACCTGGACTCTCATATAACCTCCATTTTCCAAATTCGTCTTAAATGACAATTATCTATAATACATTAAATATTTTATTATATATTTAAATACGTATATTTTTGCAAGGATAAATTAAAGTTTCAAATTCTACGAGTGTCGGTGCATAACTGATTATTACTGTCTTACCAAATAAAAGCAAGGTACATAGTTTCCTCATTGTTTGGTATTATAAGTTCAATATAGTACATGATTTGGTTTTTATTAAGATATTTAATTACTGACAATATTGAAATAACAGAAATTACCTATTGGAAATAATTATACTCTTTCGTTATTGTATAAATAAGGATTCCACTCGGAACAGAATTAAAAAAATTATCGGACAATCACAAAGTCCGTTAAATGAGATTTTAATTTATTTTTGTATTCTCCACCACCACAAGAGGTGAAGAATATATATTAACTTTGTCATTTTATAAAGAAGGATTCTACTCGGAACAGAGTTAAAAAATTATTGCAGATTTTTAACGGACAACGTTAAATGAGATTTAAATTTATTTTTTACTCTCCACTACCACACGTGGTGAAGAATGTATATTAAACTTGTCATTTCGTATGTACCGCTAAAATGGAATCTTGTCAGATCCCATAATGTATACATATTTTATTGTATGAAATCAAAAATCCGCCTGTCGTGTGACGGAGCTCAATGAAATTTGGTCTGAGAAGTTCCCTATTTAAAAGGCAACCTCTAAATTCAAGCGAACAATTTTCGTAAAATTGTTAATAAAAACAATCCACAAATAGAATGAAATTTTGCCATAATATTAAGCTATACAAAAATCGGTTCAATAGGAAAAAGTTATAGCCAATAATATTACTCATTAAGGGTTCCTGTGTTATATTTAAGAGAAACTTTTATATATTGTAAACGTTTATGTGTGTTTATGTGAGTGTATATAAATGAAACATTTGAGAAAGGACTAATTTACTTCACATCGATTTGTAGTGAAAGGAATTGAAAATTCGGCATAGCGTAATATAGCATTCTCACTTACATAGCTGAATATAGCATTCTCACCTTTACTTTATACTTATTATTTGTTAAATTATTAACACTTTAATACGATACTTACCAGTGTAGAATGATAGAATTAAATGACTATTTAAATTTTGCGTTTATGGGAATACATTTTAGTGTAAAATTTTACACATGACTTTGAAAGATATTTCATATTTTATTAATTCAAAATGTATCAAACATTTTTCATTAAAAATCATGCCGAAATAATATGTATTAGTGAAAGGACTGAGAAATTAAGAATCGTCGAACATTTTTTAAATTGAACAGAAACGCTCATATAAAATACAAATCATGCTCTAGTTTTCTTGACCTCAGTTTTTATTTTTTAATTTTTAACTTAACATAAAACTATTTACATGTATGTATGTTTATACATTTAGACCCACATGACTAAAGGTTTTGATACAGAATAACTCAAATAGCATTTAACGAAATTAAACTTTTTTATTTTATTTTTTTATTGTTTATTTATTTTTTTCTTAGCAGTAATTTTGTAGTGTAAATTAATACTTAAAATTATTGTTGTGTTTTATACAAAAATTTATGCATTTCATAATCTAAAAACGATGCTACAGATTAATTTTAGCTTCTATAGTCCGTAAAAAAATAAATTCAAAAGAGAACTAAGCGATAACATGAAAACATTCAACTCTATATAATTGAACAATGTCAAAGTTAAAAATTGTTAAAATACTTTTAGCTTATTATATAATTAACAATTTCAAACATTGGACTTGTTTTACATTTTTTTATAATATATAATTTCCTATTTTCATTAGGATTTTTTTAAAGTTTGTACTGCAATAAAAAAAAGAAATTAATATTTGTAAACACATATTTTCAGATATTTTTAACTTTGAAGTAAAAAACATTAATAAAAAATTTGAGAATAAAACCGAAAATTTGTGTATTGGGACATTGTAAAATTTTTGAAGAAAATGAAATTTTGGTCATCGCCATCTCCGATTTCGATAAAACTCGATACAGGTATTCAAACAAACGTTTTATTAACAATTTATGATTATAATATTGTAAAATCGCATGAATCATACATATTTAAAAATCAAGGCGTGTTTGCTAGTATCTATATACGTACATATTTTTGAATCTTATGGACGGTTAAATGACTGGTATTTCCCCTATTCACTGTGTAATACCGGTATAAATAAGAAAAGTAAAAGTGAAGCACTTTTCCCTTTCAGATTTCAACTTGCAAATATATAAAATTAAAATACTACTTATTATAAACGTTAAATTCTTTATTAAAAAAGCAAGTTTGCTTTACTCAAATCTATTTTTTCGGAATTCCATCATTGAACTAAATTTTCTCAATATTTTTAATGAAGAACGAAAATAAGTATTTTTCTACAATAACAATATGAAATTAGAGTTAATTAGCATTCATTTAAGTGCAAGTTTTTGAAAATCGGATAACTGCTCAAGAAGTTATATCAACTTAATTTTAGGTTGTTTTCAAAAAGTTTTGAAAAAATTGAACTTTGACCCTGGATAAAATCCAAACGAAGATAAATGTTAAAATTTCGGAAAACTTCAAATTTGTTATTAACGTAGAAAATAAGTGTACCATATTTCTGCTGATTCGGAGAAGGTGAGGTGTCCCTATTTCAATAATAATTTTATAAATAAAATTTAAATTTGAATTATAGATAAAATTAAGCCAACGAAATATGTTGGAATGTGAATTTAATTTACTATCCAAATCTTATAGATCATCTAATTTCATTTTCATATTTATTCGACTTATTTTCTTATACCCGTAATCAATTAAAACTTGTCAATGTGTTTTAAACTAAATCGATTCAAAACAAACTATAAATAATTGATTTAGCACCAACATAAAAGAATTTATATATAACATATTTTTGAGAAAGGACTAATTAATTGGATTAACTTAAAAACAAAACGAATAAAACATTGTTCTTTCTATATTTTGTTACATTAAATTATTGTTATTAATATAATTATTTTCTTTTAAAATTGATGATTTTTTTTTTTTTTGATTTCTTGTATACAAGTGAAGAAATATTTTGTATTGTATAGAGTTGATAATTGACATCCAAACGATTGACAAACTATAAGATTATTTACATAATTATTTTCTCGTACTTATTTGCAATCGTATTAATACCAAAACAATTTTAATATATTTTTAGTTACATACATATTTTCGCGATATACATTCCCTCGTTAATCAAATTAAACGAAAAATTAAGAACAAACAATGTTATCAACATCAATCACCCTTTTTAAATTTCCTTCACTATCATCACAGTTTGATAAAACTTATTCAATATGTGTGTGTAAGCCAACCGTTGGATACAATTTTCGAAGATTATGCGTTTGATAAAAATAATTGGATATTTTTTGTTTTGTTTTGTTTCTTTTAACAGTTCATAACATTTGCTATATCTAAATTTATTAATCATAATGTTAAATATATATTTATGTATTGTTTTGTGAGGGTGTGTGAGTTTACAACTAAATAAATATAATCAAACAAAAAGTATAAGCATTCTTTTCTACATATTACAATGATTTCGATCTTCTCTGGACAATACATCCTTTGACCAGATTCATAGTAAGTTCGCTCTCTCACTAATTATTATCAAATTTATGTACAATTACAAAATAGCTTATTGTCTAAATTATTTTAGGAAATAATATTTATATGTGTGTAATATTAGTAACATTTAATTAGTAAATAAAATAAAGGGAAAACGTAAAAAGGAATCAAACACAAGACTCTATTGAATTTCGAATAATAGTTAATGGCAAGTATTTTGAATGTGATGCATCAATAAAGTATTTTTTTAGAAAAAAACTAATAAAATCTTTAAAATTCTTAAAAGAAGATAAACATGAAGACGGCTATAATTTTATAGTTTTTAATTATTTTATACACAAACGGTAACAAATTGTCGAAATGATGTTTGATCAGATCGGCCTAAAATTGTTTAAATTTACTCTTAAATGTATTTTATAATTTACATAGCATGGAAACATGATAAACATATAGTTACTGTTGCCAGATTTGACGACTTAACAATAAATACAGACTTCAAGAGAAGATATTGCAAGAATATTAAACACATTTAAATAATAAATTGTCCTAATTTGGTATCATTTACATCGCTTATGTTGTAACAGAAAAAAAATTGTATTACTCTTATTGTTAAGTATATCAATCGGCTCAAAATGAAAATGAACAATCTCTGCTCATAATCACTTGAATAGTCGATTTACGCATATATAAATATACATTTCACACAAATCTATCAATACATTCTTAGAGTTAGCTACTGCGTTACATACCAAAAAGAGGAGTTTCCATACTATGTAATCTACACTATGGCATTCTGATTCATTTGTTTTGAAGTAAAATTCACTTTAGCTTAACTTATTTTTTATGATCAATCTAAATTTTTTGTAAGGAAATTTAAATTGTAATCATAGCCTTATTTAAGGAAAAAAATTAAAGCTGTATAGAATTCACCTATTAATTTCATGGTATAAAGGTGTAATAAGGAAAGGAAAGTTTTTTTTTCAAATTAAAACAAGAACCTGATTTTCACTTCAATAAGAACTAAAATACCAAACAGTTTTAACAAATAATTTAATAACTAAGCAAAAGACAAATTTTTCAGCTTTCACAATATTACAAAAACCTAATTTACTATTTTGTGCAAAAAAAAGTTACATATATTAAGGACACAATGTTTTTTAGTATAGTCATCACAGTAGTGACAATATACCAGAAATTCTTTACAAAATTTTCACTTTTAATTTAAATTTGTTAAATTTCTAATAAATTTTTGTAAATAAATCAATTTTAATAAATTAAAAAAAGAGTCTTTTGATCAAAAATAAATTATTGCCTTCCACTTTTGCGCATACTCATATCCATCATTTGTTAATAGACAATTCATAATTCATAGTAAAATTACATGTTTTATATTAAATTTTTTGTTGCAAATAAATAATTAATTGAAAGGAATTTATTTTGCAAATTTATGTTTAGAATTATGACCGTCTTTTCACAAATGTAAAATATCTAAAAAATAAGAATATTGACCTATAAATGGCAGGATTGAAAATAATAAATATATAACATATAAGATGATAATTAGAAACATATTAAATATTATTTTATATAAAAAGCATTCTACTCTTATTGTTTTCTTTGTGTGTTTTTTCTTTTTAATCCTCTTTTATGATTTTGTTTTTAAGCTTACAATTTAACAAAATAATTTTCTTATTAATAGGTAACAATACTACAGCTGCGCCAAAGAATCTGAACGCATTAAAGGGCTTGTTGGTTTTATACCACCTTCAACTTCGTACTGTACATCTACTGAAGCCCCTTTTCCAAAACGGAGAAATTCAATTAAATGTTTGTTTTTCATTTTTTATTATAACAATTCCTTTGCATTAACAATAAACTTACGTTTTTTTTCATTAGGAGAACGTATAAAATTCATATCACCATGAACTTCTGGAATAAACATTGCTACAAGTATGGCAAGTATGACCATAAAACCACCAAACACAAATGGAGGTCCCGGAAATTGAAACCAGTAATCATTTGTGACATTCTCCTGTAAAGTTTTCTCATTATTCAAATCAACGTTGAATAAATAAAAAATAACACCGAACATAGCGGGACCCAAGCCGTTACATAGACCACGCATACCAGTGACCATACCTTGAACAGCACCTAAAAAATAACAACCATCAAATTGCAAATCAATACTAAATTGAATTTAAATAGATCATTTTATATACCTTGGCTATCTGCCGTTGAATGTATGGAAACAAAAGCACTTATAGCAGGATATGTTATCGAACCTAAAGCTGCTAAAATTCCAGCAGCCCACATCATCCTTAATTGCATTAAAATAATTATTATTTTAATTATTATAATGAGTTTGGTATTATATAAACCTTACCATTTCTGACTACCAAAACCATACCAAAATAATTGTGTCATTTCCAATATTAGACCTAAAACTATAGTGCGTTTTGCACCAACCCTTCTGTTTAAGCAAATTAAAAATATTAATTATGTTAATAAATAAATTTTAAATTAATAAAATTAAAATTCTCTATTACCGCATTAAGTATCCCAGGGTTACTTGAACACTTATACTTAGTATACCAACTACAGCTATGAAAATTGCTACCTCCATTGTGTTAAAGCCCATTTTTAATTTTAAATAAACAAATATACAAGAATATTGTCCAGCCTCTGGTAGATATGACAGCAATACGGTAACACATTGCATCAAAATAGTATGATCTGTTCCAACTTTACGTAAAGCCTTCACCATTAACATAATAGGTTAATAATGAAACATATTAATATGAAGAAAAACTTACTGCAAAAGGATCTGCTTGTTCCCAATTGATAGGAGCTCCCCATGATGAACCCCTTACTTTATCTGGTAAACTTTCGGGAACCGCTACTAAAATAAAGAACACATCTAATACAGCTATAGCTGTAGCTAAAGCAACCACTAACGTATCACTGTATTTTTCCATTAGTGCTGCACCTAAAGCAGGAGAGATTACCTAAAAAATCATTCATTCAATTATATATAATTTATCAAAAAAGCAAAAAGATGACAAAACACTAAATCACTTACCAAACTAGCGGCAAATGTTGCCGATACTAAACCATAAGCACGTGATCGTTCTTCTACCGTTGTCACATCGGCCACGTAAGCAAATACAACTGAAAATGTTACGGCAAATATGCCACTTATTGAGATCATTGCAAAAAACCACCATGTATTTATTGTCATTAATGGTATGGGAGCACATGTAAAAAATACTGTTATAAGCAGAAAAAACTTGCGACCCCAAATATCTGACAGAGCACCAATTAGGGGTGCACTTAGGAATGATAATATACCCTTGATTCCCATGACTAGACCATTCATAAGGAATGTGTGTTCGGGAAACGTTTGATTTAACACCTACCAAAAGAATATAAACAATTACAAAATAGACAATAATAAATATTAACTTAATTGAAAAATGAAAAATGAAAAAAAGAAACTAACCGATATAACAGGCATTGTTAGCAAACCCCAGGCAAAGAACTCTAAAAAGATAACAACCAATGCATGGTGTACACTTGGTTCTCCTATGCCCGAACTCTGAAAGAAAAAACAAAAAACAAAATAAGATTCATTAGATATTTTATCCGTTTAAGATTTTCTATTATTAAGTTAATTTACAATAAAATTATTTCATTGTACCAACCACACATTTTAATATTATTGCTATATGTACATACATTCATAATATGCATTTTGTAGTACTTTGTGTTTCTATTCATCCTATAAAATTCCCACACTTATGTACAAACTTATCAAACTTGAAAGACAAAGTAAGAAAAACACATGTTATTTCCTACTCAAATCAGTAATTTAATTTTGTTTGTGTATCTGATCTGATGTATTTTTACTTAAAATACCATAAATAAATATTTTCATAAAGGATTTTATAATTCACATTAAAATACAAATATCATTATCATTATTACTATTTTTATTATTGATTCATCTAACTGGAAGATAAAAAATAAATATAATTTTGCGCGTTTTATTTAGGAGGTGAAAAACAAAAATTGTTATAAAATTTATTATTTCACACATTTGTTCATATTTTTAGGTAATTTAATGTCTACAACATATCGAAATCAACAATTTAAATATTTAAATTTAAATTTATTTTACTCGTTCAATAAAGCGTTTTATTCAAGTTTAATTCGTGAATACATATATCGTATCTATTGTGTTTCTGTGCCTCTCACTCTCACTCTCCCTGTGCAAATGTGTGTGATGATTATGAAAACACAATAAAATAATCACAATGATTATTAAGTAAAATGTAAACGTCCATGTCAGTCCATATTTTATTTTTTCTATATAATCGAGTAAATGTTTATTATATTCTAAATATAGAGCAAATAATTGTACATTATTCTCATAATCAGAGATCAAGGCCTAACATATCTAAATTACTATAATTTAAAAATACATATAAATACAATTTTAATAATATAATCTATGCAGAAGATTTAATATCTAATCTAACCCAAGATCGTGTCTTTACTAATATTTTCTTTTAACCCACAAGGATCATGAAAAATTCAAAAATTTAACATTTTTATGCATTTTCACCTAACAAAAAGATTTTTTACTAAAAATTCGAATGTTCATTAAAAATTTAAATTTTAAATGAAAGTAATCGACAATTTTTACAAATAAAATTCAAAATTTAACCGAAAATTCAATTTTTTTAATGCGAATTACAATTTTCAGAGAATTACAATTTTCACTAAACATTTAAATTTCACTGAAAATTCAAATTAATTTTTTTACTGAAAATTTTAAATTTCAATAAAAAAACTGAAAAACTATGTTACTTCCATTCATAAGGCTTCATAATGGCCTTATTTATGGCCTGACTTGACATCATATCACTATGGAAAACGAGTACAAGAACAATAATGGGACATTTGTATCAAAAGAGGCAAATCCTCTAAACTGCCCAAAACATAGGTCAGTGGAAAAATATTTGGGTCATGTTAAAAGATAACTGAAAAAAATTTGTTTAAAATTGTGGTAGATTTTATGCGACAGAAAGCACTATAAAAACCTTAATGAAAGGGTAATGAAAGATTCAAAATTTCAAAAATTAAAAAAAATCCTTTTTTTGTAAATTGTAACAATTACAATGAAATAAAAAAATAAAACTTAAAGTTTCAAAATTAAATTCTTAAATATTTCATTAATATTGAGAAATAATAATGTTTACTAAAAAAAAAAAGAATCTTAACTATAAATTTAACATATTTCTTTAATTTTTACAACATTTTTATTTAATTGTTTACGAAATATTTTAACTCTACTCTTACCCTACACAGTAGGTGGTTGGCATATTATGAGTTTATGCTGATGTTTGTAACATACAGAAAAAATTGAGTTTCCTTTAAGTATACTTTTGAGTTAATTTATTTTGACATGGTCGGTACCATAATATAGGTACCTCCCATTCAAATGTACACCTTGAATAAGGTTTTAAGTTTATAAAGGAATCAAATAAAAAAGCGATTTTAATGAAAAAATCGATGCGAAAAACTAAACGAGGGTCGCCCCCTTAATTTCTAGTAGTTTCCATTTAACCCCCAAGAAAAATTAATTTTTAACTCAAAAATTGCACATAAATGTTAGTTTCACAATAATGTATTTCACACTTAAGAATAAATTTGTAAATAAAATTATACGATGGTAGTTCATTACTTTTACGTAACTACAATTTATATCCAAAATTGTGGTGTAGGGTATTACATAGTCGGTTGACAGACTATAATGTTCTCACTTGTTTTTAAATGTTGTATTTTGTAATACAATTTTTAAATGGGAGATTAATTTTATAAAATTTATTTAAAAGTTATTTATTTGAAATTCGATTATTGAAGCAATACTTAGAACTAATTATAGTTTTCCATATGTATCGATATAAAAAAATATACAAATTGTACAAAAAATATTATTTTTATTGATTCTACTTAATAATTCTTCTTTTAACGAATTTTAATACGTTCTTTTAGCAACGTATGAGTAATATTATTAAAATAATACTTATACGCTTTCATATTTACAAAGTGAAAAAAATTAAATATTTAATTCGACTATGCAAACTTTCAAATACTCTCCACGAAGCATTAATGAAGTAATAAATACAGACGCGATGCTTAAAGAACACGTTTACACACTAATAAATAATAACAGTCTTATAATTTCACATATTTTTTCAAATGTGAAATTATTCAACCTCCAATTTCTAGTTACAAAAAAACGAATGGAAAATTAATAATTTTTTACGAGTTTCTGTAAAAAAAATGTTGTATAAATGAAGAGTTTTAATTTAGAAAACGTTTTAATGTAATTGTAAGACTAAATTTTAAAAAATGTATTACAATTGATCGATCATAATATTCACCTTAAATCTTAAACATATCCATCTTAAACATGTCCAAATACGACTTTTCGGTTGAGTAATGGACAATGTTGTATTTGCGGTGTGCACTGAGTGTTGAGAGGCTATTGAACGTTGTGAAGTCGAAGACATTGTTCGCTGATGGCGATTAGTACGCGTAGGAGGTATTTCGATAGCATTTGAATCTGTTTCTTGGAAAGCAGCAGTAGGATGTGTTAACAGTACCGAGGGTATGGAATGTATTGTGGAATTGTACATAATATTAGAAGCATTTGTTGCAGACTGAAGCCGTCTATTGTAAGGACTTATTGACGTTGATGCATTTTCCGTTTCGAGATCAGTCGTTGTTGTTTCTAGGGAACCTGAACAATTATCATCTGCTGTGGATGCAATATCATTCATGTGACTTGTTTGTACAGCAATCACTAGGACATTAGCTGATGGAGGCAAACGCCTACATGGTTGGCGAATTATTTTACTACAGCTACCAGTATTACCACTACCATGATATAAAGTAACTGTCGTAACATCTGCCACATCAGCGGTTGTAGGTGTGGAAGAATATGTATAAGAATCATATGAACAATCAGAATCATCATTAGACTCATCGGGTATATTAAGTTTTTGAGCATTTTGGCTCGTTCTTATGCATGATGAAGTACTAGGTACAACATCTTTCGCATGCTCCATTTCGACACCCTCTTCCTCATCATCATCATCATCATCTCGATCCTTATTACTGTCACACACACTATTCAATGGTGTATCTACTTTTTCGGGAGATTCATTTGTGGGCGTATAGATTGCATGCCCCCTAATAACAAATATAGTTTCTTCATCATCTGGTTCATCGATTTCGAAACTGGTATCATTATCATTGTCATTTCTTTTTATTATTATTTGTTCATTTTCGTCTTTTTCTATGGACGGTGCAGGCTCATAGGAACGTGTCATCACGTTAACTGTTTGTTCTTAAAAATTACTTGTTGTAGTTTTTCTTTTGCACTCTTTTCTCTAGTATCTAACATATGATTTGTTTTTCTTTATACATATATTATTGTAACTGTAATAGCGTCACGCAACGTCACGAAACAAAAACAATAGTAACATCAATGTCCATTAAATAAATTATTGAATTTTATTAATTGCACACAATTTTATTGTATTTCCTTAAGTTAAATATATTATTTCTTTTTATACTTTCAATAACATATTTTTCATTTATTATAATATTCTCTTTATATTTATTTAATTTTTTATTATTATTATTTTTTTTTTCTTAAATATCACACATTGTTGTAGTTTTCAGTTAAAATAATTAAAATAAAATAATATTTATGTATATTAAATCTTTGGTAAAAGTTCTAAATAATCACAGACCTTTTGAAGTAAAAGAGAACAAAGAAACATAAGTAAAAAGGTTACAGTCGGTCAAGCCAGACTATGTAATATCCTACACCACATTGTTGGTTGCAAATGACTACGAAAATTTTATGAAGAAAATAATTTGTTTTCCTTATTAATGTTAATGTGTGAAATAGATTATTATGATACTAACATTTATGCGAAATTAATCGTATTATTTCGCACAGCCGATCACAATACTCAGGTATATGTGTGATTTATGAATTCCAAACTAATATTTGGAAGGGTGGTTGTATAGGACCCATGAGAAATAAAAGACCGATCATCGTATAATTCGACATATCGTTTGATAATATCATAGGACTTATTTCTGTAACATTTAGTAAACATCAACATTCTACATTTAGCAATTTAATGGGCTAAAAACCCCATTCCGGGAGGACAATTGCATGGAGCCAATATGAAATAATGGAACAATCAGAATATCAATAAACATCGTTCTTGGTCCAAAGTAATAGTGCATGCAAAATTTCATTAAGATTAGTTTCGTATAGAAGGCCAGCCGCACGGACAGATGGACATGATTAAATCGACTTAGAAAGTGATTCTGATTACGAACGGTATACTTAAAAGTGATGGCTGTTACAAACATATGCACATACGGATGGTGTAGAATATAATAAAAAAACTTTATATGAAATATTTCAATCTGTCCGTTAAGCACTTGATAACTGTATAATTTCGAAAACTAATGTCAAAAATTTACTTATTCATCGTAAAAATAAAAATCTAAATTTTTATCAACCGGTTTAATGTTCTATGAAGATATTTAGATAATATAGTATTCGTGGAAAGATAATGAATTTTAAAACTAAAATATACATTATCTTAATTTCAACAAAGGTCAAAACTAATTGTCATTTATACATGTAATTTCACTAGCAATGTCACATACTCCTAAACAAAAATCTACATTGATTTTTTTTTTGGATTTCGGCCAAAATGCTGTGCTAAAAATTATGAATGGTGCAAAATTTGTTGGTTGAAAAATGCATGTTTTTCTTTCATTTCTTCCTTTATTGAATTTTTAATTTTTCTTGTATATTGATGTTGGTGGTTGAACACATTTCAAGGACATTATTTTTTAAAGTTTTTTCATGTTTTGATAAATATTATTGAAGTTGTACGGTTAACTAAAACCACTCATAAGTATTAAACTTATGTACACATAGAAAATAAATATTTATTCTTTTCATTTATTGGTACTTAAATAAAAATCATACAGTATTTTATCCTTTAAATCATAGTGAAAGGAAAAGTGTTTTTTAAAAACAAAAAAAAAATATCCTAGTGATTGTTCTTTCACCACCAACACTTTCACCCGTTCGAAGCTTTTCGCATTAGTACCTAAATTTGTATGTACGTATGTACGTATGTATGTATGTATGTATGTATGTATGTATGTATGTATGTATGTATGTTTGTATGCTAAAAGTACGAAAGCAAGTACACATGTCCTTAGATCAAACGAAAATAATATAGAAGCACCAACAGAAGTGTTTTTGTTTGTGTTTTTAGTCCTTAAATGTTTATAAGGAAAAACTAAATTTTGCATATATTTTATTTTAATCTTTGTTTTATTTATTAAAAAATATCGAATATTTTTTTAATTTTTATTTTATTAACGGTTTATTTAAAAAATATGTTGTAAAAATATTATTTTTCCTTTTAATTGTGTTAATTATATCATCACTTTCGGTCACTATCATTATATACTCATTCGTTTGTTCGTCCGTTTATTCATTCATTCATTCTTTTATTTTCATCTATTAATCGTAATTGTTGTTACACAAAACTTATAAAAACGTTTTATTTATATTATTTTTTTATTATTTAAATATATACTTTTTTCCATTTATTTTTATTTTATTATATATTATTAACTCAACAAATATATGAAATATTTGCATATTTTTCTATTATTTTTTCTTTTATTTATTTATTTATTTATTTATTTATTTATTTATTTATTAAACACCAAAGATTTTTCGTTTATAATGTAGAATTTTGCAGGTTTAGTATATTTTCATTAAAAAAAAAACTAAATTGTAAAAAAAATTACAAAGAAATAAAATTATACTTGAATTCGTTTCGATATAATTCGCGTACATGTTTCATTTTCATCTGATGAAAGTTTGAGAAAATATTTTTGTGTTCACCTTACTTTTCACTTTTCAACAGAAGAAAACAATAACAATAACAACAAAAATATAATATAATAAATAAGATATATAGTTTGAAAAAGCTTTTGAGAGTGTATGAAAAGCTCTTTCTTTATTTTGTGATAACAGAGCAGAGATACAATTTTGGACCTAATTCTTATTAGATATTTATTTACAGATATCATTTATATCTAATGTAAACAAATCTATATTTTTTGCAACAACAATTTGATTTTTTTAAATATATATTTTTTATACAATTAATAAATAATAAATTAAAAAAGTATTTTTTAAGAAAACATTTCTTTCGGTTTCCTTCATTTATTTGGTCCATGTCACACATAACTAAAAATTAATATAGTTGCATAAATACACCAAATTCTATTTGTTTAAAGCACAACAAATGAATTGATTATTTACAAAAGAGAATATTCTCACATGCGTATATTTTATAGATTGTTCTCTTAAATGTACGCAAAACCCTACCGCAACATTAATGAAAAAGCTCTTTACTTAATACAGGAATGGAAAATGCATTATTAGTCAAAAGAATATTTGTTGATTTTAAATATTGTAAAGTATTATTTTTACTACAGGATAGTTGTTTTTTTTTAGTAAAAAAGTATTTAATAAGTAATTAAATTTTTATTTAGAAATAGAACTTGTAGTTGAAAAATAGCTTTTTCGCAAAAGAGAAGTAAAATTCTTTGGTTTAAAAATTATTCTTATTTTGTGCATGATCGTAGAAAATATTCTATATTATAAATTCACTACCAAAAAATATAATTACAACAACGCCAATGAAAGGTACATTCCCTTATATACGCAAAGTTCTTATTCGCTTTGGACAAAAAATAGGGTTATCATTAAATTCGTCAACAATTTCAAATTAATTTAATTAATTTTTTTTATTATATTACTAAATGATATCTGGATGCATATATAGATAAAATTTAATGTATGGTTATATTTAATTATAATCCTTATTCTTGCTTTTAGTTAAAACCCTTAGCGTTAAAAATCGGTAGACCACGCACATGATTCGTATCAGTTGGAACAGTTAAATAATTTTTTATTTAATTAATAAACAACACTAAGACTTAGTTTAAAAGGAAATTTTTAATTAATAGGAACATAGCTTTACCTTTTAATTTAACAAATCTTTTAAAATTTTTATCCCAACTATAAGTACTTTAAAGTAAGTATAGAAGATAATCTGGGGGATGGAAATCCATGCAATGTCCATCCCGGTAATACTCCGATTCCATGGAATCTATATCCTTAATACCCCTTAGATCGATATATTCCAATTTACCTATAAGTATACTGCTATCCAAAAAATAATTAAATATAGTGTAAAATCACCCAAAAATACAAATTTTATTTTTTGTAGGTTAGGACATCAGAGTAGTTGTACTCGGCAGATTTGATTTACTAGAAATGAATAAAGACCTTTCCAGTAATAACAATATTTTCAATCGAAATTTAACCAAGAGATTAAAGAAAACGAATGAAAATAATTTTGACGCTATATTTTGGCCATAAGGTAAATACACAAAAATTATTTTCTACAGGACGGCCCTTGTATATGGATTCATATTTTATCGTTATTTCTTTCAAATTTATTAACATTTAAATATTTATTTTATTTTAAATAAGCAAAAAATTCGAAATTTTAAGTATTTCATAAATTGCCTGCATTAAATGACATTCGATTTATATATATTTTTTAATTTGTTATCCTAATGTTCTAAAGTTTTCAAAGATAAAAAACCTGGCAGAACATCCACCATAAACTAGAATTCCCCTAGTAATATTGAACAATTTCCATACATTTGTTGTATTCTTTCGAATCGACTCAAAAACACCTCAGATCTGACTATGTGAAATTTTATTAGGATATAAGAAAAGTTACAAAATTATTTCCTATAAAAATCGATTTTGACACACTGTGCACACGTGTTATTTTTCATTATATATAATTTTTTCCTAATTTTTAATGCATTTGGTAAAAGATACATAAGGTAATGAAATTTCATAAATGAAAAGTTAATGAATTTAATTTTATTAAAAATATAATACAAAATAACTCATATTTTGCCTTGATACCGTAAATTCAAATTGTTTCTTAAATAAAAGGGTAGAGTATATTATAAGAGTTATAAAATGTGTCTTACTTTGTCTTTAACTTGTTCTATTGGTTCGATTGTAATAAATTTTAGAATAATTTTTGTTGGTTAGAACAAGTTCAAATTCATTGAACTCTGACAATTGTTTTGGACATAAGCGTGCCAACAACAGACGAACGAACAAGTGTTACTTGATTTTTTTCTTGGCATTACACACTATTCCAAAAATGGTAAATATTTATTTTTTCTTCAAACATATAACAGAAGTAATCAAAAATAATAAATAAATGTTAATCAGTTTTAAAATGCAATAACTTCTATGTTATTTTATAAGTTATTATTATTATTATTATTATTATTATTATTATTATTATTATTATTATTATTATTATTATTATCATTATTATACACTATATTTTAATTTTAGTTAATATATCACTATTTGGTTAAATGGCTTTTAGGTTAAATGATCTATTCAATAATTCGTTATTGCATAAAACAAATTATATGACTTTATTAATAAATAAAAATTATTAATAAATAAAAAATTAATAATTTTAACAAAGAATAAAATGTCTAATTTGTTTCATTAATAATAATATAAAAGAATGACAATCACAAAATAATCCCACTTTTATAATTTGTCATAATTTTTTGCTTTGTGATAAATAGAACAATTTAAACTGCAATAAACGTTAAAACCGTCTGCACATTACACTATGAGGGAGGCATAAAAATTATGGGTCTATTCTTTTAGATTTTTTCTTGGGAATTTCGACTAAAATTATCTTCATATATATTTTATGAACTTAAAACCCCCTTCTGCGGCAACATTTGTATGATATCATTGAGCCTGTTGCTCCTTCCCGATCTTTGTTGTGCTAGAAATACTCTTGTTGAGCAAAGTCTGTTCATTGTGCAAATAAGAATTCTGATCCAAAGGATCTTACACATACATAAGTATGCTTTATGCTTATATACGAATATGCGAATCCTTTTGTACATTCCTCGGTGATAATATTGAAGTTAGAATAATTTCTGCAATGATATCTTAGAAGAATCTTTGTATCCTCATGTAGACGGTTAACTGAGGACATTTGAAGTGATGGTGTCCACACTGGCCAATCGTTTTATATATAGCTAATAAGGCTTTTTATCCATACCCTAAGTACTGCCGGCTAATGCTTTGAAAGCCTTTTTTATGCTTCGCATATTGTGCGTTATTGCGGTGCCATGTGCTGAAGAGGTGAATAGACTGTCAAATGTAATTTCCAAATAACATGTTACAAACATCAGCATAAATTTTTTTAATTTTTTTTATAAAAAGTTATAGTGAATAATAATCGTATGTTTAATAATATGAACGTAAAAAAAATATTAAAATGGCAGACATTGCAGGTTTAAAATGATTTTCAGAAATCTATTTATTCAAATTGGCGTGGCAGATTTAAGCTAATATTTCCTAATATTCGTTCATAATAACTTTATAAGTAAAAATTTATCAAGATTTACATGTACAGTAAATTATATCCACATAAACGCATAAAACTTCAACGATCTATGATGATCTAGTGCAGGGTATAAGAATAATATTCAAAAATTTCTTAACACACATTGATTATCAACCGCACTGTGATGTGTAATCATAATAAATTAGTCTAACTCAGCGATAAGAATATTAATGACTTGTATATATATGTACGTATGTGCATAAGTTGATATGTATGTAAATAAATATTTTGATTGCTTAATTAATTAATACAAACTATCAAATGTTTTGAATAGCATTAAACAAACAATATAATATTAACATACGGACTTTCAGACGTAATCTGAAAACAAAAACTTACCGTAATTACTACATCTTTAATGGTATTCCTATTTCGTATGACCATATTGGTCAATGGTTTTTTCATATATATCTTTGGCATCCTCTCACATCAGCAGCTGATTGCACTTGATTCTACGATAAGTTCAATAAATAATCTTAATCCAATCAAAAACAAAAAATAATAATATTCGCACACTTGGAAAACTATTAAACACACATAAACATCAGTCAAACCATTCATTCATTGGTGATGATTATGATGAATTTAACCAAAACACTAAAACCAATTATTTGTAAAGACTCGAATTTTTTTCACTTTTATTGAATTTTTTTAATGTTTAACCACTTTTCTCAAAAATACTAAAATTTATAGTTCATACACTTCCAAATATCCCAGAATTGTTCACAGGTTATTTCTACAGTTTTTAGCTCCATTTAACTGTGTATCTCAGCATTATTTGATGCGAGTTTCTTTGATATTTTCATTTTTTGCTTCAAGTGTTTTATATGAAAAAGAAATTTCCGTTTTTCGATGTATAAAATTAATAATATTTTAGTAAACTTTGTAAATTTTTAAACATTATTTTACTATTTTATTTATTTTTCTTTTCTTAATCACACAAAACCTCACAAAAAAGTTGAGAGAACAAAGTATCTGGTTGCACAATTCCGTATTGATTTAATAGAATTTTTTAACATAGTTGCTATTTTTTGTCTTAAATGCATAAAAATTCGGTAGGTCGATGTCAAGCACTGGAAATTAAACCGTGTTGCCACTTCTTGTGTAATTACACATATTGTGTACAATTTTAATTTTCGTGTGTAGCCAATGTGTAATTGATTTAATGTGTAAATTAGGTGTATTTTAAAATATTGAAATATAACTGATTTCTGACACGAAATGTCTTTTCAAATTTGAATGGCCCGCAATTTTTCCATTTCTCTTTTTATGGAAATAATTCTGTAACTTTGGAACTAATGAATATTTTTAATGAAATTTCAGATTTTTTTTTTAAATTGCCAAATTTTTATTTATGATTTGATTGAAAAAATATTTTACAAACATATATCCCTTATAAATAATCTTACATATGTGGGATATTTTTTATAGTTAAAGAGATATTTAGATTAAAAACAAATTGCCTTCTCCAAGAAATTTGGAAAACACCTCAAGAATGTCCATGGGAAAATGCGATTTAGAACCAGAAATTGCATATAAATAAATATTCAGAATTTATTTTATTTCAGATAATATTAATCTGAAAACCTTAGACATTATATTTAGTTTTAAACGGTTTTAAATAAAACATGAGAATAAGTTATTGCAATGATAACAAAACATCATTGTAATAACGTTCGTCTCCAAATCTGGAAAAAAAATGTAAACTTAGTTTTGCACTTTTTAAGTGTTTGCTATATGTAATTCGAAACTCACGTTTTAGAAAATATTTTTAATGAGTTAAAAATTAAAAAAAATGCCGGTAACATCACTTTCATAAGATTCGATACTTTGCGTTTATTTTGTGCAACAGTAATTATTTATTTGTAAACTTTTTTATTATAACATTTACAGTGAAAAATATTTATAATAAACTTATTTCTAAATACACACAATAAAATATGCATTTTAATTTAATCTTCATCACTATTTATATCATCATCTTCGTCCTCAACATCATCATCATCACCGTCTTCCTCTGCATCATCTTCTTCTACACCATCATCATCCTCCTCTTCTAACTCATCATCCTCCTCCTCCTCCTCTACCTCATCACCAGCAACATAATTTTCCTCTATCTCATCATCACTTTCCTCCGCAACTTCTTTCTCTTTTCTTATGTTTACACTTTGTTGTTTAGCTTTCTTTGTAGGTGGTTTATGTTCATTGTCCTCTGCTAATAATGCTGATCGAGCTTCTCGTAATTTTTGTTTGCGTTCAACTTGCTTCTTATCAAGCTTTACAAAATCGCCTGTTTTGGTCATGCTAAATTTGGACAAGATATCATTGGCTTGTTTCTTCAATTTTAACATTTTTTGCTCGCGTGGACCAACCACATTGGGTGCTTCAGCGGGTGCACCTGATAAACTAATATAAAGTGGCAAAGCAGAAGTGCCTTTGATATCGATTTTCAAGTAAATGTTACGCATATTTGCACAACCTCCGGGAAATAATGTTTTCAATTGTTCAATTATTATTTCAACATTTTCGGCTACTTGATCAGTAGTGAAACGATCATTTCCTAAAGGTATAGATATTAAATCACCTTTGTTGAGCTGTTTATATGCTGTACGCTTAAGAGCATGATCTATATCCTTTTTGAATGTTTTAGGATTATTTAAACGCGCTGCATGTAGAGTGGTACGTGGTTTTTGGAAATGTTTGCCGCAAAAACCAACAACATGGCTTACGATGCGACCATCGCACATAAAGTAATCATAAGTGTTAGCAAATTTTCGTTTAGCTTCAAAAGTGGTACACTCATTGCGCAACTGATTAAAGGGAACAATTTTAATATTACCCAGGTCCTGCTCCCGTAATAGATCTTCATAATGTTGAACAGTTGGTTCATAATCAACTTTCGCTCCTCTTTGGAGATCGGGTACAATAAGAACAACATCATCAATATTGGGATCTACTAAAGAATGTTTAAGATTTCTGTAAAAGAAATAAAGTCAAAAAATATATGTATTTGGCATATGAAAATTTAAGTATATCTTACAGTTTCACCATACGTTTGGGGCAATTGGGAATTTTATAACTGGCCACATTCAAAAAATATTTATAATCACTAAAAATAGAAGTTTTCTTTTCTGATACTTCTTTTTCAACGAGAGTTTTCAAGGCTTTGGTAATCTTTTTTATGTTACCCAAGGTAACTATTTCATTGAACTTTACTTCATCAAAGTTGGTAGGTTCAAATAGAGACTTTTGTTCGGTTTCTTGCTTATTATTTGTAACTTTTACAACAGTAGATTTATCCTGATTTTGTTTGATTTTTGATTGAACCTTTTGTGGTACTTCTTTTTTGACTGACAGCTTTTTAGCCTCTACCTTTTCAAAAGTTGTCTTATTTTTTTCTAAAATTTTCTGGCTCTTTTTCTGTACTTTGCTTTCAATGGTCTTGATATTATTTTGATCTTTTTGAATTGATTCTTTCGATTTTGTATTAAATCCAGTTGTCTTTGTTTTTTCCCCTTTTTTCATTTCCTTTCTATTTTCTATAGATTTTAGATCTTTTTTATAATTTTTTTGGATTTATTATTTGTTTCGGCAACTTTGGATTTCACCTCCTTGATAATTTCTTTTTTGACATCTTTTTGTATGTTTTTTCCGATCTTTTTAGCCTTTTCTTTTGATAGGTCTTTGCTTTTTTTCAATGGAACATTCTTAGATTTGCCCGAAACTGACTTGTTTAAGGATTTAGGATTAGGTTTCTGTACTTTAACCATTTTGCCTAATTTTCAAGTAATGTTTGTTTCCTTCACCAGTATCAACAAAACACGTGCAACAATACAAATGCTGTCGTTGAGAATATTTTTATTGAAAGACCAATGACTGTCAGTGCTGCCAGACTATATTCTGTTATTCTACGTCTATATCAAGGCAGATTTAAGGAAGGTGACTGTATTAAAACTATGAATACATTATTACAAAATCAGTTTGTTTATGTATTGTTTAAATTCTTCCGTATTTAAAGAGAGAATTTTGACGTTCTCATAGCATTGTGTTTTTGTAATGTTGTATTTGTGTTAAAATACATCTACCTTTTGCAAATCTGCCTTGAAAAAAATTAAGGGTTTGGAATAAACCCATCGGGTGGCAATATTATTTTGAAAATAGTATTATTTTTTTATATATTAAGTTTGACATTAATAAATTCTATATAATATTCATTAGAATATTTTTTATATGGATATTAACAGACACTGTATATAACAATTACAGACTAAAGTAGAAGTGCTACCATTTCGCAGATACAAATAAAACAATATTTCTATTTAGTTGTTTGTTATTTGAGTGTATTTCTCATTTATAGAGTATTATTTTAAAACGGATACATATTTATTTAAATCATATGTGATTTTATTTATATCATATATGAGACAAGATGGTTCGAGTGTTATTTCTACATCCTGATTTAGGCATAGGTGGAGCCGAGCGTCTCGTTGTTGATGCCGCCCTAGCTTTGAAAGGCTGTGGTCATGAAGTGAGTTTCTTAACAAATCACCATGATCCTAACCATTGCTTTCAAGAGACTAGGGATGGTACATTAACTGTAAAGGTTGTAGGCGATTGGTTGCCAAGGAAAATATTTGGAAGATTTTATGCATTTTGTGCCTATTTTCGTATGCTGTATGCAGCATTCTTTGCCTCATTTTTTCTATCTCGCCGTGAACAATTGGATGTAATATTTTGTGATCAAATCTCTGTTGGCATTCCGATACTAAAGTTGGCGAAGAATAGACCGAAAATATTATTTTATTGTCATTTTCCCGATCAATTGCTTAGTTCGGAAGGAGGTTATTTAAAGGGTTTGTATCGAGCACCGATAAACTATTTGGAAGAGATAACAATAGGAATGGCTGATGTTACTCTAGTGAATTCAAAATTTACTTTAAGAGTTTTCCATGAAACATTCCGACGATTAAATACGGTACCAGAAGTATTATATCCATCTATAAATACAAAGTTATTTGATGACATGCATCGGAAATATTCGTTAAACAAAGATGAATCATTGCTTGATTTAAATTTTCCTCGTAATGCTTTTGTTTTTCTTGATATTAATCGATATGAACGCAAGAAAAATCACCCATTGGCTGTAAAAGCTTTCTGCCAACTAGAGAAAATTTTAGGTACAAATGATTGGAAACGTTGTCGTCTAGTGATTGCAGGAGGATATGACAAGCGTGTTGTTGAAAATGTGGAACATTTCAATGAACTGGAAGATTTGCTAGAGCAAATGAATGCCAAAGATACAGTAAAAATGTTGCGTTCTCCATCGGATGAGGAAAAATACAAACTACTGCGCAAAGCTGATTGCCTTTTATATACACCTTCTAACGAACATTTTGGTATTGTACCCTTAGAGGGTATGTACATGTCAAAACCAGTAATTGCTCTCAATTCTGGCGGTCCAACTGAAACCATTGTGAACCACCTAACTGGTTTCCTTTGTGAATCAAATGTTGATATATTTGCTACTGCAATGTCTAAAATATTCAAAGATGATGCATTACGTGAACGTATGGGTGTTATGGGTCATAAACGTGTTGAGCAAAAATTCTCTTTCGAAGCATTTTCTCAAAAGCTGGACACTATTGTAAGGGATGTTTTAAAAACGGAAATTCGAAGTTCATCTAGTGGGCCAAAAAAACAAGACTAAAAAATGTATAAAATCCAAAAAGAGTTGTGATATGAGATTCCAATATTGATGTTGTAAGATTCCAAAATAATAAGAAATTTTCATTAAAAGTGATTTTAACTTAAGAAAATCTTAACAAATAGTGTGTTTTAATTGTATTTTGTGAAAAATATTTTGTAGGTTTCTTTCACTATTTAAAATTAAAACAGAATGCAAATCATGAATAGTGTATTATAAATAAATTCACTTTATTTATACAATTAAGAATAAAAAGCATATAATTTTTTTGTTGCTTACTTTAAACAGACTAGTGAATCGAACACTCGAGTTTGTTGCTTATTATTCACTCTTCACGCTTGTATAAATAGAGATAACCCAAATTTTTGGGAGGATTCTGAGATAGAGCAACTTTACTGTCATTAAATATTACCCATTGGCCTTCCTTCTTTATGTGACAAACATAGTGGCCCACCTGAGCAGATGTACCCATATGGGAAATAAAAGCGACCAGTTTGTATTTACCATTACCGTCACGATAATTCTTTTTTGTTGTGCTTGCAACATTAGTTTCACTGCCGGTTAGTGTGTCTTCTGTAGTATCCAAATCATAAACATGATGAAAAATCCAGTCAGTTGCAAGTTCTACATTGCCATCAGTTGCCTTAAGGGCTTTTGTAGCTTGACGTTCATCGAAGCCCAAGCTCATTAACATGGCCAGACTTTCGGGATTGGCAACGAATGCAGCTCCAACTCCACCAACTGTATTCTCATTAGGAATTACAAATGGATCGGAAAAATCTGCATCGCCTATGTGTTCCATTAGCCAGTTGGAAGCAACATCCAATCCAGCGTTTTTTGTATGAAATACTGCTTTTTTGCAAGCCTCCTGAGGAAAACCCATTTCCATAAGTGATGAAACTATGCTTTCATCAAACACAAACTTAGGGGCTGTGTCAGTCTCTGGTAATTCCTCCTCATTTACTTGTTTTCCTGTGGCACGCCAATTAGACAAATCTACCTCATCTGGCATTTGCACCTCTACATCAAGTTTTTTAGGCACCCAGTCATCGCCTAATGTAAATTTTCGTAAATGCATCATTAAATAATCGGGCATGTTTACAAGTCTGGCCGTTTTTTTCGCAGTGGTGGTATCCTTTATAGCCGATGAATAGAACTGATCTATAATTTCTGCAGAAAAAAAAAGTTCTAGACAAGCTTGCAAAGGTACCTTATGACGTACGACATCCTTGTCGTTATTAGGGCCACCTTGAATTTTGGACTTTTTTTCCAAGTACTCCTTAACTTCATCCAGATTTGTGGCCTTTTCCAAGGGAATTGACAATGGTAAACAGTATTCCTCACGTCTTGTATATTTTACTTTTTTGCTAGACATACATTCAACACGATCTTCTATGCTAAACGTTAATGCTTCGGTGGGATTAATCGGTTGGTTACGTGAGTAACGCTCCAATAAATTAATTAAATGCAAATAGAAATCGTAAGCGTCTTGCTGTTGTTTTGTACCAAAATCAGGATGGTTTTTACCAATAATATTTTTAAACATCGTGGGCGATATACCATTTGAATCCATACTATTTTCGGTAATGCTGCTGTACTTGCCAGACCATAAACCATTGCCTAATTTTGACATTTGGATATTAAAGTCATTGGCTGGATCGGGAGGAAACTCATTGAAGTATTTTTCTGCTCCTTTTCCCACGAAACGTGAAATAAAATCGGGAAGTGTAAAGAGGACCTGCATAACACTGTTTATATAACAGGAATTTCCCAAGTTACGCATACCTGTGTAACCTGGCCCAGCGAGTGGCTGTAGCTCACTTTCACTTTCGGTCAATAAAGACCATTCTCCTATGCGTTGATTGATTTCTAATTCAAGTTCAACCATAGATTTTTCGCTCTTTTTCATGGCAGCCATATTTATGCCGAAATGAGCTAAATGTTCTTCTAGTTTCGAATCAATGACCATATCATCTTCTGGATATGAGAATACATCTGATTTACCATCAGCTGTTATGGTACCAAGTTTGACAGCCAAAGGATAACCAAATTCTCTATAGTGTTCCACGGCATGATCATTACCACCAGAACCATCGAAAAACTTTCTTCCACATAAGATGGAACCGTCGGTTAAATTTAACCACAAATTATTGGTCAGATCACATTTTTCACATTTCCAACCCGAAGGTGGAATTTTTTTGCCATTATTTAGTTGTTGTAAACTTTCCGAAAATTTTGAAACCTGTCGTACTTCACCATCCCAAGTACCTAATTGAGAAAATAATTTATAAATTAAACAAAACTTTATTCAATTTTCGACTAATACCTGTCAACATTTGCTTTTCCAACTTTGAGATGGCAGAATCCTGAGCCAAAATACTTTCCACCGATTGTGTTACCAACAAGGGAAAATCATTACTTGGAAAAGGCATTTTATTTTCAATGTCGGGCATAACGACGATACTATAATTATTTTTATATTCATAGTTTTTCGTATCGTTGTCATTGTAGCCGCCCTCTACGCCAATGGCAAGGCGTGTTATTTTACGTTCTGGGCCAGCCTCATCTTCTGCCTTGCCTGCATCCTCCTTCAAATGTTTTTCACGATATATGTGCAAGAATACATAATTCCCAGTCTTTTCAGCATACCTCTTTACATATTCCTCTCCAAAGCCCAAAAAACTGCTCAAACTTACATACAAACCGGTCGGAGATTCCGGATTATCATAAGAGTACATGCACTCATCCTTGTAAATGGCTTGGTTATCACAAGGCACTTTTATCGTTGATAAATGCTTGCACAAGGCTTCCATTTATACTCTTCTATTTGCAGTTTCACTTTAAATTTAATTGAATAATTAGTTTTTATTTATAAAATTGCTACTTTTTGTTTCGGTTTATTTTTATGAATTCCAAGTAAAAATTTTATTTATTCACCGTCATTCTACAGCGTTGCATTCATCATACTGACACAAAAGCATTGCCAATACAAATATTTATATACCGAAAATAATAAATTTCAACCACCGTAAACAAAACAATTTTTTTGTTTTCATACAAAACAGCCGCTGTGTAGCATGTACTCACAAAATGTCAACAAAAAATTGGTAAAAACCGATTTAAATTTGGAAATCAAGAAATTCCCACCTTTAATCGAATTTTATTTTTCCAAAAGATTCAATGAAAACTTCATTCAATATCAGTTTTGTACAGGTCATTCCATGTAAAACTTTTATATAATGAAATAATTTGAAAAATAAAAAAACTAATATATTACGGTTTACGAATTTTAAAAATCGATGTATGCGTCAACTAAATATTAGAAAATTATATAGCATAGCAAAGTTACGCCATGCTTTTTCGAAATAGTTAACGTTTTTACGTTAAATTATGGCAAAATAATTTTAAAACATTGAAAACTTGAAATTTTTCGGCGAATTTTTTAAATTTGTCTTTTTTCCTCTAGTGAATTCATATTTTTATGTAAAAAGCGCTTGGAAAAGTGGAGCCTCTTAATTATTACAAGAGCAATTCCGTTAAGGAATACGAGTAAGAATGTTATATTTGTCTATGTCGAATTTTCAATACCCTAAATGCGTGTGAAGTAAGTAGGTTATGTTTCGTATGTACATACTCACACATACACACCCAAACATATTCAATATATAAAAATTTCCCTTAAATACAACACAAAACAATGAGTCATAAAATTATTTATACTTTAAGCTATAACTTTTTTCTACTGAACCGATTTCGATAATTTTTGAAGCGGTAATGAAGTATAAATATCTTAATATTATTTTATTTATTTATATATCTTTTTATTGTTCTATATCTTTTAATATTCCGAACAGATTTTGCTTGTTTTAAACTTCTCAGGATTATAACAAATACTCAGTGAGCATGTCAACAACAGACAGACGGATATAGCTAAATCGAATTAAATTGTTATTTAATGCATAAAGAAATATACAATATAGGGTCTGAGATGATTTTTTCTCAGCGTTACACACAGAATGACAAAGTTAATTCCCTGTGGTGGTTAATCTTTCCAATATAAAAAATATACACAATACCATAATATGGTATGTTTCGTCATTAAATATTATAACATGCCGAAAATGAAGAAAGACCCGAATTAAGACCATTCACATTCACAGGCAAACATATATTTGACAAAATGTTTTTAATTATAGGTTGGAACAGTACTGCATGTTGCTACAAACACTGTAGTGTGTTAAACAGAATAATTGAGTTGGGAGTTAATAGAAAGCATTCTAAAAATAGCTTAGAACTCATTTAGTAGAAAAGCAGTCCGGTTTAAAAACACAAAAGCCCCAAAAAATTCCAACAGGTACTCAGGTAAAATTTAGTGTTCTAAAACGGAGCGCGGAAATAGAAGTTATGTTTTCTACAAAAATATTCCTGCTGCAAAATAAATTTCCGTTGCAGTTAAAATTTTTCAAAAAGTTCTTGGAATAGCAAGCGATTTTAATTTTCATTCAACGGCCTCTATAAAAACCGAAATTTACATCAAATAATATATATGAAAAAGGCTGCTCCCATTCATCAGACTTCATAATGTGTCCACTTATTATTATGGTAAACAAGCTCTAAACTGATACAAGAAAAATAATGTGGTATTTGCTCTAAAAGAGTAGGAAATTTCCCAGAGCTAAGACCAGTGGAGAGTTATTGGACTCTTCATAAAAGAGAATCGAAGAGCACAAATATTTCCAAAAGTGTGGTAGATTTTAAACGGAGATGGACCACTTGTTCAAGCATTATAAAAACGTTAAGGGAAGGTTTTACGAAAAAACTTAAAAATTTTATGATTTGAATTTATTTTTATTGTAAAAAAAATTTAAATAAAAAAATTAAAACTGTTTCGTTTTAATTAACATATATGAATGTTTAGAACTTTTCGATCTCACTACTTATAAATTTTTTTAAAGAAATTCTCTAAGAAATGATAATACAGACACAAAACAAATTGACAATTTGTATTTTTCTTTATTGAAACTCAATTTTTTTGTTATTTATATTCTTACAATAATTATTACTTTGAGTATTTTGTTTTTGTTATATATTGAAATAAAACTATTATATGTTTATTTATGTACATTCTAAATGGCTATATTTAATAATAAATAATTGTAATTAGTTGTTATTTAATTTAATAATTAAAAGTTGGAAAGTATTTTATTTTTTTCCTTTTTTGTTCCAATAATTTTTAATTGTTGAATAATTTGATTTTTTTACGCTTCAAAAATTAGTATTTTTTCGATTTTTTTTGGAGTTGATTGAAGGCAATAAATATTTTGAATAAATTTGAATAAAGTTGTTTTTTTTTTTTTTTGTATTTTTGTTAGTTTGGGTTTAAGTTGAAAAATTAAAATTTTCATTAAATAATCACTTAAAAGATTAAACAATATTTAAACGATCATTAAATAAGTAACGAAATGCTATTTTTCTATTTGCTTCCATACATTCTGATTTAATTTTTCAAAATTTATATCACTAGAAATTGTGATGTGATTTGATTTGTGCTTTTAATTTGTCATTCTATTCCATTTCATTATCAAATCCATTGTTTGATTTTAAATGTATTATTTTATTTAAATGTTTTTATTTAATTATGTTGAATCGATTTTTTAATATGTCATTCTGACAATGAAATCCAAATCTATTATAATTTTAATAAATCTTAAATAAATCAAGTTTATTTAACCCTTAACAAGGCACCACTAAATTTTTGACGTAGATGCAATGAATCTATCTTATTGAAACTTAACTGACATGTTTTTTGCTGTAAACGCTAAAATATTCCTATAGCTTCCGACAAATATTGTTTTCATAAAGAAACTCCTTGGACCTGGCCAGGACCTGTGACGTTTTCTCTTAAAATAAATACAACGTGATAGAAATTATGTTATATCCTTGATCTTAGGAGGATCGATCCATAAGAATAAGTAACAAGCTTTAAAGGTTTAAGAAATACAAATTTACACACATTTTTTGTAATATGTGTGTTCTTAGAAAAGTTTCATCTAATTTGTGAGATATGGAACTTCCTTTCGATTTAAATTTGAAAAAGGGTGGTACATATGGGATGTCTAATTTAAACTATTTCCAAATAACATAACATCAAGAACAAGTGTTTTCTTTTCATAAAAAAAAATTAAATAATGGAGCAACTAGATTAATTAAACAACATTTTAGACTGAATTATTAAAATCTTAAAATCTGTATATAGCATTTGTTTAAAATATGTACTAAAAGGTCCCAATCAGGCCTTGGAGTTCGATTATATAAAATTTCTTTGGTGTCTCCCTAAGAGTTAACGTAGTTATAAATAAAGTAAAAATAGTAATTTTATTTTATTTTTTATACTTCTGTATTTAATTTTTCTTTGGCATTTTCTTTACTGATATTTGTATGGAAAAATATGTATTTGTTTTTAAAAAATTATGTCTACATTCTAATAATAACAACAAAAAATAAATTCTACTTTCTCGGAAGTTATTATAAAACAAAATTAACTCTAAGAATCGAATCGCTTTTCAAAATCCAAACAACTTAAAAATTAGACTGCAAAAAGAATTATTTCATTATATTTCATATTGGAAAACTATTTTTAGCTGATTTTATTCAAGACTAAACCAATTATTCAGAAGTTGTTGTTGTAACAATTGTAAAAACAAGTTAATTTATTTTTATGATTCATATTCTGGATATATATATATATATATATATATATATATATATATATATATATATATATATATATATATATATATATATATATATATATATATATATATATATATATATATATATATATATATATATATATATATATATATATATATATATATATAAAGGATGATTCCATAGATCTTCTGGAGTAAGAGTGGCTTGGGAGCTAAATATAGGTTTATATTATGTGGTCCTTAGCCACATGGAGCGCAAGTTCAATTAGAGACCTAGTAGGCATTGAGTCTTTTGCTAAGATCCATCGTGATTTAAGTTGTGCTAGAACTACTCTTGTAGACCTAGTTAGATTGTTTTCAGTTTCTGCTAAGGAAAATGGGTTTAAAGTACAACATTCTTATAGAAACTTGAAACCGTGGAATTTGTAGCATCTCCGTGAATGTTGATTCGATCAAAAGGATATTACAAATACTTGAATATTCGAAGATCTATTCCAGTTCTTAAGGCTGCAATTGGCAACTTTAAATATTTCTCCGTCGCATATCACTTAGCAATGCATAATTTATCACTGATCGGCCAATCGTTTAATAAGTACCTATTTAAACGATTTATCCATGTCCCGGCTAGAGCTTTGAAGTTGTTATTACTATTTCGTAGCTTTTGATGATTGTAGTATACAATTTGAAGAGATTAATTCTGAATTTTTCAAACAAATTATTAGTAAGCGAATAAATTAATAGTTTCAAGACATATTAATATAAAATAAAATAATCTGAAATGAGTTTGAATTTTAATTTGATCTAAGATTATTTATCGGACTTGAATACCATATAGGACATATTTGTAATTTTAAGACATATTGTTGGAACAAGACAAGACATTTCACAAATAAATAGATGATGAACTGCCTTAAATCGTGGTGGGAAACAATTCTAACGGATTTGACATAATCTGTGCTCAGAAAATACATACGAATACGACATAAGAATTAATGTTTCGAACAGTCAATTTTTAAGTTAATTTTGTTATTATTTTATTATAAAGTCGGAAAGTAATAAATTAAATTTTTATTGTTATATTTACTGTTTAGACATATTGTGAAATAGTTAATAAAAGAAATATTTTTTTCATTAATCTATTTAAAAAGTTCTCTCTTAAACGAGTACTTACTGGGACAGAAAATATGTTTATGTTTCGATCAATATTGAATTTTGTTAACCAAAAATATGTAATTGAAAATTGAGCCTTTTTTATTTGGAGGCATTTTTAATAATATAAAATATTAATCACAACATAATATTTACAAATTGTAAAAGTTTGACTAAATAATTAAATAAAAAAGTTTGCAAAAAAATAATAACAAATGAAATGTTTTATATTTTTTAATGTTTATTTATTAATCCATCATTTTTAACATATTTATTGTGTTTTTTGTTGTTTTTTTAGTTTCAAACACTATTTAAATTTATCTTCTTGGTTTTTAAATTTTATTTCTGTATTTTTTCAATACGTTTTATTACATATTTTTGTATGAATTTATACTTAACTATTTTCATTTTCGTTTTTTTTTTTATATATGAGTATGAAATATGTATATTTAAAAAATAAAATTATAAAATGTAATTATTAATAAAAATTATAAAAATAAAATAATAATAAAAATTAAAAAATATAAATAAATAAAATATACACTTGTATGATTTTTTTGTTTTGTTTTGTATTGTTTTTCTTGTTTGTATAAAGGTAGTTAGATGTAATTTTTTTTGTTTTTTTTTTTTTTTTTGCTTTTTGTAGTTTTTTTGTTGTTGTTTTGTTTTAATATGAAAATACTTATTACTTAGAATCACTCATACAGCACTTAGATATATTACTTGCTAAAAATAAAGATAATTATTAAAAATATTTATGGAAAAAATTAATGTATATATTTATAACTATAAATAAAAGTTTTTAAACATAAATTGCTTTGAATAATAATCATTATAATAATTGGTCGATTTTATAAATTGTTTCCGTTAATGCAAATTTCTTAAAAGAAACATTAATTTATTTAGTGGTTTTAACAAACTAAAAATATGTTTATATATTTATGTACTCGTTTATATTTTATATTACTGACAAAATGACATATTTAAAAAATAATAATAAAAAATAACTAAAAAATCTTATTGTTATGACTGGCGTTTTGTTAAAGGAATTAGATAAAAACAAAAATTGAATTTTATTTCGTTTTTGCATTGCAGAAATAATACTTGTTTCTTCTATTACCATTTCGACGACATAATAACTTGAAGAGATTGAAAGAAAATAATAAAAATAAAACACACAAAGGAAAGAACTCAATTAAACTGATTTGTTTTTAGTGAAATAAACACAATTATTTCATAGTGTGCTGCTGTTGCTTGCTATACGCTGTACTGATCTCATCAGATCTATCTGAATTAAATTTATGTATTTATATATATGTTACATTTTATTTTTGCTAAAAATATATTTCTTTTATCTGTTTTCTTAATTTATAGATTGATTCACATTAACTGAGTATAAACATAACTGAGCACACACATAACGTTTGCAAGTTATATATATGTATGGAGATGTATGTTTTGTTTGTTTTTTTTTTTTTTTTTTTGTATTTTGTATGCATGTGTATTTAATATTACTTTTTTTGTATTTTGTCTCTTTATTTTGTTAGGATACCAGGATACCAGAATTGAATAAAATTTTTACGATATTTTCCATTTTATCTTAACGATTTTTTACCATCATTTTGTATTAATTTTATTTAAATCTGGCTATAGCTGCTCTCGACTGTGTTCATGTTTAAGTTCGCTATGATTGTGTTTTGTTTGTTGTTGCTGCTGTTGTTGTTGATAGGCGATAGGTCGTATTAAGGCATTAAGAAAATCATTTTGAAATTGCAATTGTTTGCGTATAGTATCAAGCCATTCACGATGTGAATCAATTGTGGCGGCGTAACAAATCATATTCAAATCTGGACGATTAGGATCTGTTGACTTGAGTAGAAAACGATTGTTGGGCCACTCATCCAATTGCATTTTATTAACCTTTTAAAATTTCAAATATAAAATACAATTATCAATTAAATATAAAATAATTTTTTACGTATCTAAATTATTGGACATTGATGTTATGTCTAAGATCACAACATTGGATGATATATAGTTAATACCAAATAAGGAGAAATATACTTCTGAATTGTATCAAACAAAATTTTTTTTCTTTTTTTTTTTTGCAACTCACCTGAATATGCGATCGATAGATATAGGTTGGGCTGGAAAATTGAACTTTAGAATTGTGTCTTTCAGTGAAAAAAATGCCTTGCTCGAATAAAAATACGTGCAATTCACGCATTTTACCCTCTGCGGTATTTTTGCCATTCTCAATACAAGTTAATGGACCATGTAATAGCAATTTACCTTGGGCAGTTATATTGCCATCAAAATTTTTAAGGCGACGCAGGACCATAATATCATTAACATCTTTACAAATGGCCTAATCAAATAATCAATTCAAATTAAAATATATTTTTAACGAATTTTTCATGACATTTGAAAATTAAAAGAAAAATAGGAAAAAACTTACATTCATTACATTACAGGCTTCTTTCATTATGGGTACATCTTCCACCAGACCGGCCTGTTCAATTTGTTTCGTTATGGTTTGTAGCAATAAAACATATTTGGTTAATCTTTGCACCGGTTTTATTAACAGATCACTTAACTGTTTTAAATGATAGAAAACAAAAATATTTTACTTCTTATTCTACAAATATATGTTAATAAAAGAGAAAAAAAACTCACATCTAAACGATGATGCAATTTCTGTCTTACTAAATCAAAGTATTGGGCATGTTCAGTTACAATATGCTCTGACTTTGGTTTGTTATTACAATAAGTGATGTACATTTGAAATTTATTGCCATAACGTTTGATCATTGATCCCAACTCTGTAGGTGTTTTTTGACTTTGTATTAAGGCCTTTAGGAAATAACTAAGAAAAATAACGAAAAGAGAGAGAAAAATAATAATAATAACAATTAAAAGAGTAATGTGAAACATGGAAATTGATTTACTTACTCTCTATGCCATTCATAAATGGCTTCAATATTTGCAAATACAATTTGTCCTTTGGGTCCCTTTAAATCATTTGGCAATGGTATTTCACTATTCACATTCCTTAATTCCGCTATGTATCTACAATATTTGACGAAAAAAAATAAAATTTACATAAAATTTCAAAAAATAAGACATATAATTTATACAGTTTTCTTCTTACCCATTGACAATATCGCCCAAATCCTTTATGTACATTTCCTCTGTCGATAAAAGTTCGGCAAGTGCCGGAAATCTGTGCTTTTGTACAGATTCTATATCACTGGCTTCGGTATGTGTGTTCTGTGTGTGTGTGATTTTTATAGAGGTATTTTAAGAATGATTATTTTTAAAATATTATTTTAAAAATTAGAATTTACTTCGCCATTATTTTCTGCCTTATTAACACCGCTCTCACTGTTTGGATAAGCAAAATCAGCATTTTCCGTTGTATTAATGCCACCTGCAACACCGCCAACACCACTGCAACTGCTACTACTGCTATTCCCACCAGCTCCAACACTGCTACCATGACGTACAACATTGCTTTCACTGAATATTTTTGATTTTTCCTCATGTTTTTCCTAAATGAAATTCATAATAAAAATGTTTTTTTTTCATTAAATTTTTTATTAAGTATTTAATTATATTTTATTACCGTCTTCTCTTTGACAATTTGTTCAATTTCGGAGAGACCATCCATCTTGCCTGTACTGGGCTAAATAAATAAAAATAAAATTAATTTTATTTTTGATTATTAATTAAATTAATATTATTTTTTTTTGAGATCTAATCAGTTTGTTTCTTTACTTAATTACACCTTAAATTGAATTCTACAGTTAAAATGCGTTTTTTTTTTTTGTTAATATCTTTATTTTATGTAACACAAACCAAAAACAACTGCAGCTAATAATTGACTAAATTCAATTAAATAATGAACAAATATTCAAACAGTTGAAAATTACGGAAGTTCTTAAATTTTGCCAACAACATTCGAAACTAAACGAAAAACAAAAAAACTCATTATTTATTTATCTACAATTCAGAAATTACGAAAAAAAGAACATAATTCGCAACACTTATGAATAAACAAAATTTTAAAGAAATTAATTTCTTATTTAGATAAGAACTTTTGGGTGTTTCATTTTTTTTCGTTTTCCATTTCGCAGTAGGTACTTGTTTAACGTTTCACAGTGGGTCCAAATCGATTTTATTCGAAATAATTCGGTAAATTTTGAACCATTAGAGGCATCTAAATGAAATTTCACATAGTTAAAGTTGAGGTGTTTCTAAATTGATTTGGATGAACACATGTTCCTATATGGTCAGGGGCGTAGTTAGTGACCATCTAAAGTTGACCACCTATGATATGCTGATTTTTAACAATTCGCCAAAAATTCATTTATGAATTGAGAGAAAACTTTTTGTTTATAAAAGTTCTTAAATTTTACAAATATATGCCAGATTCTCTATTATTCTAATTCTATAAAGTATTGGTCCAATATCTATATAAATATATTAATCCATTAAAAAGTTATATTAATCTGAAATTGGAATTTTAAAAAATTTATATATTTTTTGGATTTTTTTGTGCTTTATATTTTTGTCGTTTTATAAAGAAATCCTAATGGGAATATGTGTGTAAACTAAATCCGAATGCAATTGGAATAATTTTTAAATTATACTTAATACATGTCTACATATGTGAGGTAAACACACAAAAAGTTTTTTGCCGAAAGCCCTTGTAATTACAATGCGAATATTTAAGTAGAAAAAAACAAATTTTAAAAACATGATTTAGAGGGATTGAGATTTCGGGCATTTCCGTATGGAAAAGTGGGAATTTTTTTAATTCCCTAAATCATACATAACTTAATATACATTGTATTGGAATCAAAAAAAATCGTTATTCGTTTAAATTTTATTAAATTTTTAATATGAATTAAAAAATAGAAATTTGAAATCAGTTATAAAATTCTTAACATAAAATGATTTCATTTTTTCTTTAAAATTTCAACTCTGTTAGTTCTGGAGTTTTCATAGATACCAAACACATGTGTTTAAAGTTTATACCTTGGCTGAAAATCCAACCCAAACTCGAGATCCTCTAGTAAAATTTAACTATTTCTTGTATTCATCCGAATCAACTCAAAAACACTTCAGTTCTGATCATGTGAAATTTCATTATCATTCATCTCTAACGGTTCTAGAGTTATATAATTAATTTCATAAAAATCAATTTGGACACACTGTGCGTATGTTGATATATACACAAAGCATTTACTTACTTTGTACACATTTCAATTTAACACAAAATCAAACAAAACAGTAAAATGAAGTGAAGCGTTTTATACTCGTGAATGTTTTCTGTAGTTTCAATTTTATATTTTTGTTTTTTAACTTTTCTTATAAACAAATAGATTTTGAGTTTATATATTTATGTACTATGGATATAAAAGCACACAATACTAAATATATCGCCCAGCCTTACTCTTGTTCATTTTACACATATAATATAAAGTTTGCTTGAGAGATAAGTGTTATAACTGTATAAATAAGCATTTTGTGAATTTTAAAATTCTATTTTATTAACTAGAAGTAAGAGATTTTACTAATTTTCTAAATTTATATTGACTTGGAGGAATTTAATTTTAATTTTTAAAGTTATTACTCTTTTGCAGTTAATGTGTGATATGCGTAAACTTTTATATTGTTTATTTTGTTCCAGCAATGTTACACATCAAATATTTTGAGAGGGTGATACATCACACCCTACACATTTTTGAAAATATATTAAGTTAAGTCAATAGAAATATGACACCATGAAATTAAGAACAATCAAAAACTATTGAAGCCGATATTACATCATTCATTTAAATTTCTATCCAAACATTCATTGAAATTAAATCAGCAATTTGGTTGTGAAAGTTGTTCACATCATCCCTAATTTCAAAACGATTATAGATATTGTTCATTTATATATATTTTATGTATAGAAGATTAAGGATCCCAGGCCAGTGATGTCATTTTCTTTATATGTCTCAAAATTTACCATTATATATAATAATCAAGTCGTGTAACGAAAATTTGAGAACGACGCACGTATAATTTGCTCTTTTGAGTTATTAAGTGTGCAGTACACTAATATGTGACTAAGATTTATTTATGTGAGTAATGTATTCTTGACAGGACATTGTCGTATAGGGGCGATGATTATGGCTATCTGTAGGATGTGTAACGATGAGGTGGAGTCAGTGGAACATCTACTTTGTAGATGCCATTGTTTCGAACAGATGTGGATGAACTAGTTGGGCGGCAATTCTATATAGGCTAGAAAATTTAGTAGTCGTGGAGCTGCGATCAGATTAGAGAATACATTGGTCGTCTATCTTTCTTTTCCTTTCTTCGAATTTTTCTTTTTTATTAATCTATAACCACTACTCTTTTTTTCTATTTCTCTTTCCTTTATTTTCTTTCTCCTGCTCAAGTTACATGAAAGGTTCACAATGAAACATCATGGTCTTTGGATTAATGGGTATATATAGGCTAAATACATCACCCTTTTCTACATACCTACCCATCTACCTAACATTAACGTTGGTCCTACAAAAAATTGGCCAAGCATTAAAAGAAATCCAAAATTAACTCACACATCGGGTAAGAAAGCCGGCCGGTTAGCTCAGTGTTCTGACTATTTGGTACAACAGTTAAAGCTATTACAGGTTTAAAAACGTACAAAGCTAAAGAAATTCCTGACGAGAACGCTGCTAAAAATTAAGAGACAAAAAATAGCGCACGCAAATTAAAGTCAGTTTTCTAAAATAATACTCATGCAGCATGATGAACGTATGTACTGGCAAATTTTTTCGCAACAAAATAAAAATTTTACGAGGAAGCATTTGTTATTTCTTCGAAAAAACGAATGGACCCAAAAGCATTCAAATTTTCCCAAAATGCTGTTGTTGAAGTTGGGGCAAACGAATCCAATCTTTTGTTACAACGGTCTCTACAAATATCGACATTTACATCAAGGAATGGTTAAAAAAGCTGCTACCTGAGAAGCAAATCCTCCAAACTGCCCGTAGTTAAGGCCTGTAGAGAGATATTGGACTCTTGTTAAGAGAGAATTGAAGACAATAAACAGGTGCCCAAAAGTGTAGTATATTTAAAACGAGATGTACTACCTGTTCGGTCAAAGTGGCAGAAAGCACTATTAAAAACGTTAATGCAAGGGCTTCCGAAAATTTTTCAAAATTTTATGATTAAAATAATAAAAAAATTGTTTTCGAAATTAAAATAATAATTTTAATCAAATAAGAAATAAAATTGTAAATTTTGTGGTTTCATTTTTATTAACACAAGAAGGTTTCGATGCCACTATTTAGGAGCTTGAACATATTATGGAGCGACCCTCGTAAATAAATAAAAATTTTTGCATATATTTATCTTAATTTGATATGATGTAAGATTTTTGAACTTTAAATTGATATTTGGAAAGGGGTGATATGGGTTTACTTAGAAGTAGTGGTGGTAGCACAATTTTTCTAACTTTAAATTTTATGAAAAATCCTAATTTTTATCAAAAATCTTAATTTTTTTAAATGGTAAAAATTTTTTGAATATGAAATCCTTAAGAATATTTCAAAATAAATATTTTAGTTTTCCTCGTAATAAGGTTTAATGTTTTTAAAATATCTGATACTAAATTTGAATGCTGCTTGTTAAAACAAAATAGTGAATTATAAATTTTTAATTCATTAAATTGTGGATAAAAATTTGGTTTTATAAAGTTTTATTTCCGGACAAAAAAAAAATGGACCTAAAGTATGAAAATTGGTGTATGCATGAATGGACAGTTGTCAATAATTATTAATGAATAAAAAGAAGGTTCCAAAAATTTTTAAAAATTCTACAGACGACAGGATTAACAAATTTTATATAAACATTACAATGCACTTACCATTGCTGATGGATTATCCTTTAGATCTTTAGTAAATGTTGGTGGTCCATTTGAGATTAAATGTGGCTCCTGTATTGGTTTCATTGGTGGTGGTAATTCGAGACCAACCTCTTCTTCAGCTTCAAAGTCCTGTTGTGATATATTAAGTTGTGATGTTGTATTTGTTGATGCCAATTGTGATGTATTAGGATCGTCCACTTGTTTTGGTGGTAACTGTAAGTAAGAAAAAGTTAAACAATTTTATAACAATTTTTATATTATTAAAGGAAAATTTCCGTTTTCTACCTTAAAGTTTTTCTCCGATAATTTTTTAACCAACAACTTTTCAGGTGTTTTCTCCACTTTATTTTGAGTCGGTTTGCGACCAATCTGCGGTAACCACTTACGCCTATAAAGAAAATAAAAAAATAATGTTCAAAAAATTTATTAATATGAAAATGTTGCTTAATTGTTTTTAAACAAATTTTAATTAATATGAAAATAAACAAAAAGTAGAACACGTTATAATTTGTTAAATTTTATTTAAATTAATAAAATTTATTAAATTGCTGTTGTTCGTTGTCAAAGGGTCCTATAATAATGACACATTCTTATTTGCAAAAGGAAACAAAAATATGTCAAGGTATGTATGTATTTATAAATGTTAAATTGTTTTACAAACATTTTTGTATATATTTTTGTTTGCACAAGACTCGAGACTAAATAACTTTTACTAACGAACTGAAATATTTCATAATGAGTGTCTCCTTCTTTTTCTATTGTTCGAAAAAAAAAATATCAAACTGTTGAACTTAATCAACAACATTCGTGTGCTGAAGATATTTCATCTATGTGAAAAGAAAACTGTATGAGTATATTGAGACTTCCTTTTCCTATTTTCCTTCTGGAAATTTATGCTGTTTTGGAAGATGACGTACAAACGTTTTCAATTGTTCTTATTGTTGGAATTGGATTTTAGAAATTAATGTTAAAATTACATTCCTAGAAATTTTATTGTTATTATTATAATATTATTTGAAATATTTATGTAATTTTGAAATTTGTACAATATTAGACAAATGTACACATGTATGTAGGTTTATGTGAAAGTATGTTTGACAAATAAACACATTATTTAATACACACCCCATGATGTCGCCTTCCTAAAAAAATGTTTTATTTATTATCGTTTTTTTCTGTCCTTAATTTGGTTTATAGCTTCTCCATGGGAAAAGCGGATGAATTGAAATTAAATTAGTAAAGTTTTTATATGTATCGATATGAATTTAAAATATGTTTGTACTTAAAATTAAAATTAAATATTTATTAGAATTAAATTAAATTATTATTTCTAAAAAGTCATTTATTTTTATTTCAATAAAGATTTATTTTTGAAATTCTATGCGAGTTTATTAATTTTATATACACAGATGGAAAATTTACCATTATGTAACTTTGAAGGACCTTAGAGTCCATTAAACAAATAATATACATAAAAAGTTTAATTCTGCATAAAATATGATTTATTTAAAATGTTTTTTAGTTAAATTAATGCTTTTTTCCATTAACCTTATTAACAATAATAAATCTGCTTAAGTATAACTTTCATAAAAGTGCTCATCCGACTATTTTTCCAGCAGGACAATTAATGACCCTAAGAACACGCGGAAATTGTACGATTCTGGATCTTATATAACATCTCTCACACTCTCAAAACTCCTTCTCAGTCACTCAGCATCAACCCAACAGAGCATTAATACGGATAGACGGATTCGAGAAAATCATATTACTTTCAAAAGTATGTTTAAAGAGAAATGAATGGAAGAATGGGAGAAATTGATCCGGAGGTATTTAAAATAATGTTAAAATTATCTACGGGTCGACATTTATCTTTTATTATTAATAAAATAAAAAGATTTTCAAAAATGTTTAAGTAAAAAAGGGAAATCTGAAGATCTCAACAATTTTTTTAATTCGTTTCAGTTTGAATTTTATTAACATTCAAAGTTCGAACTTTTCAAAAAAATTTCAACACCAAAATTTCTAAGAATGCTATGCTGATTCCTGTCACGATTTCAGAATTATATAATATTAAACATTTCCTTATAAGTCGGCTACATTTCCCCCATGTTAGTCTTAGATATTTCCTTATTAGGGCTTTATCTATGTGCCCAATTTCAAGGAATTGGCTTTAAAAGTTTTAGAGATTTGCGTTAATAAAAGTTTCGATTGTTAGGGGGATATTATTCCCTTGTGACTCATCCTAAATTAATGTAGTTTTGATTTCTTCATATAACTATTTATTGAACCAAATATTGCCAATGTTAACATGAGATTTAAGAAATATTACTTCTGTTGGTCAGAAGTGAATGCAGCATGTATACAAAGGACGTGTAAGACATTTCTATATAAAGATATAAGATTCAGATATTTGAACTAATTTTGAGTTTGTCTTTTAATTATAGAGGGCAAGTGCTTCAAATTATATTTTTAAATTCAAACTGGGTTTTTTCCAAAAGCTTATTTTAGTGAATCATTTTATATAATTAGAGAGTAGTTTTAGAAAAACTTTTGAATTATACTTTTATAATGTAAAGAGAATATTTTTTTGTTTAATATTTAGATAAAGAAAAATACTTGAAAATAATACGAGACGGAAAAATCAAATGTTATTGGAAAACAAAGATAAGAAAATATCAAAAAACGATAGCAACAAGTTTATTGAATAAATATAACAATTAGTATTTTTTTAAGAACAAATGAACAATAATAATATTATTTTTTACGGGTTATTTATTATTTAAAAACAAATTTGGAAAAAAAATCCCTTAAAAATATTTAAATAACAAAAAGATCATTGTTTTCTTTGGTGAAATACTGAGTATTTTATATGTGTAGGTGTTGTCAATATAGTTTCAAATTAAATCGAATAAGAATGTTATGGTCGGTCAAATCCGACTATGTAATACCCTACACCACAATGTTGTTTATAAATGGTAGTTACGAAAAAGTAATAAATGATCCTCGTAGAAGTTCACTTTCTGATTTATTCTGAAGTACATTATGGTGACACTAAAATTTATGTGAAATTTATGCGTGAAATTTTAGACCGACCCTCGTATAATTTTGCACATTGACCAATTATTATTACGATACCCGCGTATATGTGAGATTTATGACCTACAAAGTAATATTTGGAACGAACTTGTATGGGACCTATGAGAAGCGATGAACCGACTCTTGTATAATTTGACATATCGAATTTCTATCAAAATTCGTTCAAATCGTTTTATATTTATGATTGTTCTAAGTTTAAAACATAATCCCGGGAGGACACTTGAATGGAAGATACCCGAAATTTTCCACCGAACATGAGCAATTATGTGTTTGTGCTGATGTTACAAACATCACACATAATACACATAATACCTCAACCACCTACGCTGATTTATTTCTGATTTATTCAATGGGCTTTTGTAAGCGATGATACACAAATTAAAACATTTATTAAGTGAAAACATAAAAATTATCATTTTTTTTAATAAATTTGATACCATGATTTGCGGTGTTGTTGGTGATGACCAAACAATTGTTCACTTTGATTACAACAGAAACATGAGAATTTGTCGGTATTTTCACAGGTTAATGACACTGACACGGCTGTGCGTCGTTTAACAACACTTGTATTATCATACATTATGAATATTATATATCGGTAGTCGGTAGTTTATCTTTATCTTTAGTTTCTTTTCTTTTTTATTTTGCTGTTTTTATTGTTGTGTGTAACACAAAATTTTTATATTTAGGTTTTCCTTATTAAGAATTAATGACTTTAATAATATAAATATTGTAAGACTGTGTGGATTTAATGTTTGTTTTTTTTTTATAAAGAAATTAAAAAAAAAAACTTTTAATTTCTGCTTTTTTACATTTCCATTGAACCTTAATTCATCACGTTTAAAGAACAACTGACTGATTAGAAAATGAGTGTGTCAACATTAACAAAAATTATAAAAAAAATCAACAACACTCTAGTTCAATCTAAAGGAATACGACAATAACAATAAGTAATAATAAAATTATACTCATCGTCGTATATATTACAGACATTAAAAAGTTTATACAAACATACATACATACATGTATAGATATATATTTTTAATAGAGAACTTTTCTTTATAAGTAAACAGAGAAAGAGAGAATATCGTAATCTTATTTTAGTCATACTTAGTCTACACGCAAACAAAAAAAGATATGTTTGCAAAAATTATATGATAAAATTAACATAAATATTTTAATTTGTTATATTAAACTAATTTTCTTCCTTTTTATAATAATTTAATTATTTTCGTATTCTTTAATTACAATATTGTTCGTAACTGCAATAAAAATAAATATTAACTCTTTTGAATTAATAACTTTGTAAGTAAAAAAAAGAACTCTAAAAATTGCTGTTGGAAACCTAATCAACTTAACATTGTTGTACATGTCTCAAAAAAGATCTATCGAAAAATTATTTTCATATTATATTAAAATAGGAAAAAATATATGAGATTAATTAATACGTTTCAAAATGATTTTATTTTTTGATGGGTTATACTGAAGCTAAGAGAAATTATGGTTTATATTATCTTATATTTATCTTTAATCAAATATTAGTACAATAACAATGCATATTTAAGATTAAACTTTTAAAATTGATCTCTGGAAGGAGGTTGTATGATTCCTATGTGATATAATAATTAATCGGTCTTACGCTAAAATAATGACATGTGCCAAATTTTATCAAGTGTACATGGGCTGTCAATGTTAAATCGACTCAGGTAAATTCTGAGTCGAATAGGTCAATACTAGATCAATATACTTTGATCCTTCTGCTCCATCCTGTTCTCAGTTGTGCCAGAACTATTCTTATTGACCGTGGAAAATTCTGTTCATTAGCTGCAAGCATGACATTCATACGGTAACATGAGACCGCGGAATGGGAAAAGTTTTGAACAACACTGTATTTAACTGAAGTCTAGTGAAAAAAATCCATCTAATACAATTTATATATGTTTATCAACGTGACTCCACCATTGTTGCGAGACAATCTCTAAGAATTTTTCAAATATGTGTGGAATTGGAATAATGTTACAGTCAATAAAACATTTATGCAATAAAATAAATATCTGTATTTGACAGGTTATATAAAATAAAAGATGTGGATCCTCTTTTGTTAATACATGTATTTGTTATTGACTGTGAGCCAATTTATTTCTATTTTTATTCCTTTGAACAAATATCCTAATCAAATGGACTGTAATTGTGAACATCTATATTAAATGAAAAATAGAAAGTAAAAATTTGTATAAATTATATTTTAATATACAAATATTTGGATATAAAGCAACAGGTATATTAATTAGAAAATAGGAGAGTGTAACGCAGTTACATTCAAATGTTATTCTAAAGACAAATATTGCGTTTTTACACCAGAAACTCTAATTATTCAGGTATTTTTTGTTTACTTATTCATTTAAACACAATTTCTCACAATTTACACAAATTTCCCATGAGGAACATTTTTGGTATACTGCAGATTTTTATCAAAATCATTAATAGGGTTTCCATTTCGTTCCGCCATTATAGTTCAATTTAATAAATTTTAGAAAAAAACATAGGCTAAATAAAATTCCGACAGGACCAGCAGGAGAAGTACCCCCAACCAAAACACATATTGATGTATATCTGAAAAACTATAACAGCAAAAATTTTCAAATTTGATCCCGACAACTTCCTCAAGGAACTGTTTTACTGGAGAAAATGTAGGACAAATAAGACCGGAGAGAGGGATATCGCCCATACAAAGCAACATTTTTTTTGCCAAAACGAAGTTTGCCGAGTCTGCTAGTTCTAAATAAAAGTGCTGAAAAAAAACTATTGAATTTATAAAAGGATTTCTTTGTATCCTCAATTTTTTTTAATGTTTTGTTAAATTTAAGCGGAGATGCTAGATAAAATTCACTAAAATCGCTTCAAAATATAAGAGTGAGTTTTCATTAAAACTTTTAATCCATGTTTTATTTGATTTTTATCAAGTTACATTTATATAACATTCCAGTTAGAGCTCCCTACACATTGGGTAGGAATAGTCCGAGCACCGAGCCCGGTCAACTCAGTGAAAGGTTAAAGCTAATAAAGGTTAAAAAACATACAAGGCTCTGGTTTCTGAGAGAAACGATGCAAAAATTTTGAGGCCAAAACAAAGCAGGAAATTTAAATCAAATTTTCTAAAAAATATTTTCGGTGCATTATAGGTGACAAAAGATATTGATCGTAACTTCCTGGTAAAAATTTTATGTTGCTGATGCTCAAGGGAATGTTGAAAAAAGTTTAGGACCCAAATTTCCTAAAAAGTTCTTGGTATGGCAAGCAATATGAATCCAGTCATTTGTTACTACGGGTTGTAAAAATAACGAAATTTACATCAAAGAAAATTTGCTTACATTCATAAGACTTCATAATGTTTTTACTTATGTTTAGACGAATTGACATCCTGTCTATATATTAATTAAGTTCTTAAGTGGTACGAAGACAATAATGTGGTGTTTGTACCGAGAGAGACAAATCCTCCAAATTGTCGGAGCTAAGGTTAGTGGAAAGATATTGAGCTCTTGTTACAAGAAAATCGATAAGCAAAAAAGGTGTCCAAATATATGACAAAATAAATTAGAAAGAATAGGAAAAATAGTGGAAAGGAATTTTGGCTCTAATCACCAATTTGTATCATTTAACTATTAAAGGACTCCTTTGAAATGAATTTGGGAATTATAAATATTTTTCTTTAAGTGTATTCAAATGCGCCCATACAGTTTTGTTTGTGAAATGACAGTTTTTACGTATTATACTTTTTATCACAATTCCAGCAGTTTATAAAAGTATATACAGACAAATATTCATATAAACACAAACGTATACGTATGCATGTGGTTTCTTATTGTGATAGGTACAAATATGCACGGTACCTAATTATTATTATAAACTATAACATCATACATATGTTTTATTTATTTATTTATTTATTTGTTTTTTTTTTATTTTTTATTTTTAATAATAAATAAATCTTAAATTATTACTGAGAACTAACTGCGGGCATTATATAAATGTGTGAGTGAGTTTATATCGAATATCAACATAATTTTCACAGTACTTTCCTTTAATTCAATTCCCTGATGAGTAATAATATCAAAAGTTATCAGAAAGACGAAAAAATGTGGACAGTGTGAACTTAAAAAAAGCACCCATAACAAAAGATAACAATAGCGTTTAATTCTTATTATTTTGTTGTATTATTTTGTTATTAACACGAATTGTTTATTACACCAGAGTCCCGATTTGCGTCGCTAGTTAATCTTTTTATTGTAAAAATATAGTGTGTGATTCGCGGAATGAAAACTTTCAAATCGGGAAAAAATGACTAGTACCTACAAAAGTAAAAACAATTTGCAACTGAGACACTGATAAAATCATTTAGCTGCAATTGTCTAAACAAAATACTATAGCACGAAATCCCTTATTGGTTAAGATGGAGTCCTTTGTTTCAATTTGGATACATGATCAAAATAATCGAAGAAAAACTTTTTCCTTTTTACTCAGACCTTAATAATAATACTATATCGAATAGTAACGAAAATTCTGGTGATTTCGAATCCAGCAACAGTTAGAGTTGGTTCTATTTCCGTCTAGTTTTTCCTATCCTCATTAACGATGCAAGTCGGGGCTAAAATGTAAAACTCTCTCACTCACGTATTGTAACACTCAACACTAACTTACACTTATTTGCTTTTAGTAAGGAAAACGATAAAAAAAATAAATTTGAAATCTGAATATCGCTTCTAACAACACAAAGGCACTTATTTTAATAATGAATTATATTCAATTTAAAGTAATTTACCACGACTACAATTTATAATGAACGATAAACAGTGAAATTATTTTACTTATTTATATACATCATTATATTTATAAGATTTCAGGGACAAAATTTGAACAAGTAAATTGGAAAATTCTCTTAATAATAACTCTGGCTAATTTTAAAGGTTATGAAAGATATTTTTTGAAGAAATAAAACTAAAAAATATATGGGTGAATACATTAAGCAAGGTACTGTTTTCGGCTCTTTTTTACTCTTCATGAGATCGGATCTTTCAAAGATTTTAATTTTAATTAAAAAAAAGAGATTCTTTTTATCGCCCTTTGAAAAGAGTGACAAATGACAAAAATAAAAAGAGCAGTTTTATTTAGCTGAAAAAGGGAATTTTGCATGTTTGCAACTTTTGTATTGTGATACATATTATATGTTTACTTTTGTTGTATGAATTTTTGTGTGTTTTTGTTGTTGTTAAATTTTTCAATATAAAACAACAATACGTTTTAATGCAGAATGACATTTATTTTTTTCTTTTCAACCATTTCGCCTTTTTGAGCGAGTTAAAAAATTATCCTCTTGTTTATTCTTAACTGAAGAAAAGAGTAAAATATTTTTTTTTTTAATTTTGCTCGGAGCAAAAAAAGCATACAAATTTTAATAAAAAAAATAGTTTTATATTTTTAATCTTCGCAAATAAAATAAATAAAAATAAACATTTTCTCCGTGCTTTTTCTTACTCTGAAATTAAGCAATTGCTTTGTGAATTTAAATAATTTTATTCATATTATTTAGATTCTGTTTTATTGTAAACCAGACCATATAATTGTGGTTTTTGCCTATGATTTACACAGAACAATTAAAATATTTATACAGCTGTTTTTGTTTTTTTTTTTTTTCAATTTATTTTTTCAGTAAATATTTCAAAAATGCAAAGAAATATAAATCTTTATTTGTTTTAAACAAAAAAGTGTTTTATATAAAATTCTCTACTGGTTTCGATTACCTAATTTAATTTTTTTGAACCCTACTTTGGCACTACCTACGGGAAATAGAAAAGGCACAGAACCTGTGAAGATTATTAATGTAATGGTGAACAGTAGTTCCAAACAAAAAATTATTTTGGAAGTTTCATAATTAGTGAAGGCTAATTAAGTGAAATGTTATTTTATGTAAAAATTTAGTTTTTTAATGAAATGAATATTTAAACTTTAATAAAATTCGAAGGAATAATTTTATCTAATTGAGAATTCTATATAATGTATATGCACTTATCATTTATCAGGGAAACAACTTTTCCTTACGGAAATACCCAAAATCTTTATACCCTCAACCACCACAAGAGGTGAAGAGAGCATATTAAGAATTTGTTATATATAGTCCTTTTATAAATAAAGTTTTCTTTTATAAATCAGCAAAGATCGGCTCAGTATATTAAAAGTTATAGACCGATATCAAAGTCAACCTCTAAGTTAAAAGAAAGATCTTTCGTAAAATTATCAATTAAAATTGATAATTTAGAGTGAAAATTTGCCATAATATTAAGTTATATGTACTTGATTACCAAAATGGTCAAAATCGGTTCAGTTGAAAAAAAGTTATAGCTAAAAATAAAAACAATTTTAATACTTATTAAGTATTTAAGAAAAACGTTTATATAATATATACGTTTTGTAAGTGTTTATATACTAAAAATAACGTATTTACTTCACACGAATTTGGAGGATATTAAGGACACATAGCATTTTTACTTGTTTATATTAATCACTCTGTCGTTACAAAGCAAACTTTTTTTGGGTGTATGATAATAAACAGCCACATGTGTGAGGTAACATATGTGGTTGTATATTAAGGATCATTTAAAGATTCCAGCTCTGAGCATATGACCAAATTTGGTAAGATCTTTTAGGTATTTCTGTTAAGATTTCTTTTATGAACAATAACAAAATTTAAAAAAGTTGCTACGTGTTTGGGAAAAAAACAAAAAATGACGATTTTTAAGTTCTAACTTTGTACCGATTCAAAAGTTATTTCCCAAAAAAAGTCGTTTGGAATCACTGAGAGATTTATGTAGATTACAATGATATGGAAAATAGATGCCTTAAAGTCGTACATGCGTTAAAATTAATTATTTAAAATTTCCAATTAGTTAAAACGAAAACTGAATAAAATTAAAGAAATTGAATGTTTAAAGGAGTCCATTTTTTATAAAAAAATAGTTGGAAAATTGCGTTAAGAACAAAAGTGTCAAAAATGTCATTATTCAAATATTTTTAACATTTTCTCTAGAGTTAATTATATTATAAAATAAACCACAATTTCTATATAAAACTTTTCGAATTGCTTTAACTTGATTTAACGTATTTTTTTAACAAGTCAGAGAATTAGGCTTATTTTAAAATTAAAAAAAAAACGATTGTTTCACAAAACCACAACATATAATTCAAAATGTTTTATTTTATAGATATATTTATTTTTAGCTGTTTTTGTTGTTGTATATTAGCAAAATATATATATTTTGTGGTTACAATTATTTTTTTTATTAATATCGGTTAAATTTTTGTAAAATTTTCTGTTTTTTTTTTTTTCAATTTTATAATATAAATTTTATTAATTTTTAAACACGTACGATACAAAATTAGTGAAATGCATGCAAAAATTGTGACCTTTAACTTTCTATATTTTGAATAATTAATGCACAAATAATTTCAAATTGTGTGTGTTGTTCCGAGTTCAATGAAAGAATTTTAATCCTTTTTAGACTTTTGCAAGCACTAGTTGTTTTGTGATTGAATTCTTAAGTATCACTATGTAGTTGTTATAAAAATGAACAGACTTTTAAATAATATTGTTGTAAAAGAGAAATGTTATTTATATATTTAACTCATTCACACTATTATCATTCAATTGGTAATAATATAAATATAGCGTAAATAAAATGGCCTTAATTACACAGAAGGAAAATTTTACTTTAAGAAAATGTACATTAAATATTCTTACAATATATAAATATATACAGATATATAGATAATGCACAACTAATTCTGTAAACTTATTTATATTTCAAAATGTTCAGATTATTATTTCAATTTTTCAATGAAAGTTTGTGGTCTAGAAACCTAAAATTTCTCTTAGTGTATTGCCTTAATGTCTTTGTAAAAAATAAAACTTATTAAAATGAGTTTAATTATGTCTGTATATGTAAATTTAACTAAATATTTATATAAGTATTAAAACAAAAAAAAAAAAACAATCAACTTACCCTCCAAGACCTCTTCGTTTAGTGGACGATGTAAGGGAATCTGGTTTACTACGATTATTGGCTATAAAGGAAGAATGAAGAAAAAAAATACATAAATCAATCATGTTCATTAGTCTGTTCAAGCATTTGCATCATTGTTCCTGCAGAGTATTTTCGTTACATGAAAATACAAAAACAAGAATAACAACGACAGTGACAAAAAAAATGTAGATAAAATACTCACTTTGGTCTTGTATGACATCACCTCCTTTATCTTTACGAGTTGAGCTTGTCTTCTGAGAACCAGGTGGTGGTTTAAGTATAGATACTGGCACTATACCCTCCTGTACTGCGGCATCTTCACTTTGTGGATTGAGACGGACCACACAGAAATCTGGCTCATTTGCTGTAGGCGGTTCAACAATTTCCACTTGTTGTCCTTTACTAACACTAAGTTCATTCGAACCGGGCGAAGCAATGTAATCGGATATAACCCAAGTGGCTTCATGTGTGCCAATCTAAAATGAAATAAATAAAGGAACAATAAATGAATGAATGATTATAAATAAATCAATAAATATATAAATAAATATATTTATCACCTTATAATATATTAATCGCTCTAATGAATTTGTTTTTTTTTTTTTTTTTTTTTTTTTTTTAATTTAAGTTTTTTTGGTTTTGTTTTTGTAATTTTATTTACAAAACTCAAACTCTTAAACAAATCGGGAAAAAGATTATAATACGAGAAGCAAACAATCCTTTGGTTTTAATATTCAATAATTTTTTTATTCCCATTTTGGTTGGTTGGTATATTTTTAAAACACTCAAGCCTTTTAAAGTCTTTTTACATACGTATGCATGTATATATGTGTGCTTGTATTTATATATATATGTCTGTAGTACTACGATGAGTATATTTGTTTTTTTATTTTAATATCTTTTACAGAATTCCTATTCCTTTATAGCATATTTAGTAAGTTTTAAGGAAAATTTATTGATTTTCTATTGGTTGTTTGTTATTTTATGTTTACAGTTAAGTGAAGACTAGAGTTTCTCTACGGCATAACGTTCCAGGGATTTTCCCGAGAAATCTTTTTTTGGAACATTACTATGGGAAATTTTAGGGATAATTTTGTTTATATTGTCTCCGCGTATAACTCCAGAAGGAATTATCTGAGGATTCAATGAAATTTTTTCCAGACTGTTTGTTATTGTTCCAAAATTATTTAAAACCTGATGAATCGCTCAAATATCAAAACAATTATAGACTGATATCTGAGACAGAATTCAACTTATATCATCATACCGGATTAAAAGACGATTTTCTGAATTTTCCCAAATACATGAGATATGAGATAGTTCTATATAAAGCAAAATCAGCATTGATCATAGTTGTTTGAGATTATTTTTATTTAGTTTAAATTAAACTTTTTCAAGTTTGTGATTTAATAATATTGTTCTTATTAGAATCTTTCCATATTAATATAAAAAATTATACAATGATAATTTTTAAAAATTACTTTTAAATAGTAAAATTTCAAGTATCAAAATTTTAAAAATAATCTCAAGAAACTGTTTTAACTGTGAAACAATTTTAAATTAACATTTGGTATTTATATTTTTATTATATTTCTATTTGGGTTAATTTCCAATATGAAAAAATAATTTCGGAATACCACATTCAAATTAGGGATTCTACATAGAATAGAGTTTTGTGTTCTTAAAATTAAAGTATTTTAATAAAATCCGAAACTAATATCTTCGTCTTTGCATTTCAAAAATTTCAAATCATATTTGCGGAAGGATATTCAAGACTCGACAAAGTCGAATATAGAATTCCTACTTATTTTTACTATAATTTTAATCATTTGTTCATTATAAAACTATTTATAGAAAAAAAGCCGAAAAAAGGAGAAACTCTAGTGAAGACAACAATATCGGGAGGAATGAGCTAAAAATTAAGATAATTTGAAATATATATATGGCTTATTTAAAATAAGTACAATAATACATATTTTTATCGAGGTAACATATTTATATCATGTTTTATATTTATGGACATATATGTGATGACATATTTTGAAAAATAAAGCAAAATTTTTAGTTTATCATTCACCATATTTATTTTGTTTTTTGTTTTATCAATTTATCAAAATATTTCCTTATCTACATTTCATATGTAAAATCTCTCAGAAAAATGTTATGATATGGGTCCTTATAAATATTAGATTAGTTATTTCCTTAGGAGGTACATTTATTCTTTATTATAATTTAGTACAAATTTGTGTAGCATATTTTTCTATACAAATTGTTTTACACTACAAATACTACATACATATTTACATATACATATTGTATATATTCATCCATCCTACAACAAAATTTTCTTGTCTCCATATGTTATTAGGTGTGTGAGTGTTAAGAGAATTTATTGAATTTAACTTAATTAAGTTAAACATTTTTAATATTTTGATCATATACATATACAGTATGTCAGGTAATTATTTTACTTAGTTATGATGGTTCATGTTTTGGTTCAATTCAATGTATCATGGTATACATGCATGCAGGTATAGGGATGGTATATGAGATCAGTATTCGTTTAGCCTATTGTACTTGAATACTTCGGCTGATTCTGCCCTACGTTTTTAAATGGCGATCTCCAAGCTTTGTAATGTTTCTGTGAATATCGTTCAAAGCTGTCATAAACGATTTTGAGCTAAAGAATCTCGCACGTATCTAACTACCTCGGCGACGACACCAATAGTCTAACATTGAAGTAAATTGTGTAATTACTGCTGGTTTTTCGTATCTGAATTACCCGAAATTTATGGGCTGTTATTCAGCTTTTATGTTGAAAATGTTTAACTATTCAAAAACGATAAATTACCAAACAATTCGAACATGAATAAATCGAGGCAAATAAAAAGAAAAAGACCATTTTTAAAGTAGTGGAAACCAATACCGGAGGGCGACAAATATATGTTCTCCGCATAGTTTAAAAGTCAGTTTATTTCATCGAAAATGCACGGGAATGGCGGTGACTTGATTCAAACCTGAACTTCGTTGTTATTTTAAGGGACAGTTTGGTCCTTCATATGTGTAACACTATGCTGAGTCAGAAATACTAATTTGTTCTGAAGCATTCATCGAAGTTAGTCGAAGATAAGTTATCAGCTATGGGATTCAAGTATTGGATTGGTCTACATAGTCCCCGAACTTGAATCTCATAGATAACACCTTTTTCAATTTAAAGGAAGATTTTAAACAGACTGTCTAAAATCTTATACACAGTTGCATAAGAACAAAACTTAAGAAACAAAAACTATGAAATATAAAAAATTGCTTACGTTTCGAACAGCTAATTTCTAAGTAAATTTTGCTTCAAAAACTGCCAAAGAAATGGAATTGAATTTTTGTTTTCACTTTGGATTAAAGGCAAATTATCAGAAAGTAAGTAAAAGAAATATATTTTCTTTCCCAGTAAGTACTATGAGTCAATTAGTACTTACTGGGGGAAAGTGTCGAATAGTGCTGTAAGTTTTGTATATGATATATATGTTATATAAATCATAATTATTAGAATTTCATTTTCGAAAATGTGTATTTGATTTTTTGCAATAAAGCAGATCTGATTATGATAATCTATATTTATATAAACTATCAAGTTAAATAAAAAATATTACATAATAAACAAATATTTATTTGATATACTGTAAACATATATAATATTCTTATATTAAATGTTTGTGCAGCGTTAATGATAATGTCGTGGTCGTTAAGACAATCAGCCACATTGAATTACCATTAGAAGATTATTGTTGACTAGAATTCCCTACATGGAAGTAGAATATGTATAATATTCTGATGTGTGTGTGTTTGTGTGTGTAAATATTGTTGTTGGTTTATTCGATAATGGTTAATTGATTGTGCATTCAAGTGAAACAAATAAATGAAGAGAAAAAAAAATAGGAAAATGAAAAATAGAAAATATGATGTTAACTAATTACAAAATTTTCTCATTTTTCTCTAAACGTTTATGTTACGAGGTTCAGCTGAGAAATTATTAGTTTTTATGTTTATTAATAAGACATAAAATAGAAGGTTATTTTTTATAAATCGAAAAAATACAAATTTTCAATTAAAAACTACAGTTCATTTGCAATATTTAAAAAATATATATAAAAATTTTACCTTAAAACTATTTAAAACGGTTTCTTCTATTTAGAAATCAACAAAATTTCAGACTTTTTTTAGAAAATCTTTTTTTTTTTTTTTAGGCGCAGTAACATTTATTAATAATCTGGTGGGAATTTTAAGAAAATGTAGACCTGAAGTTTTAGAAGGAAAAAGTGAATTTTGTTCCATATTATTTAAGGTCTTGAATAGCAGTTACGAGATGATTAAGAAATTCAGAAATTCAGGCTTTGCGATGTAAAGCTAAAAAGTTTAATAAAAAAATGTGTAAATTATCGTGGATTCTGAAGTTGGCCTTTAAGGGTTTTTAAGATACAAAATTTAATTAATTTTTACATAAAGAAAATTAATTTTATATTAATTTTATTCAAGTTTTTAGGAACAATATTACATTTAAGATGATATTGAGTGTACTCAAATATTCGACATTTTTGTAATTTATTAAATATCGATACAATATATTTTGTAACTGATTTGAGATTTTCGTAAGTTGAAAACTTAAAATTTAAACTGCACAGACGAGAATGATTTTGTAGTTCCTAATTAACAGATTTGTTCATACAAAAGAAACTAAATAAAAAAATGTTTCAAGTTCGAGTGAGTCTGACGTTGGCTTTAGAAGACAAAAATTCGAAATTTTTGGAATTTATTTTAAAACTGTTCACTTATGGGTAAAAATATTGACCTAAATCTTCGTGTGAAACTAATTTGAAAACGATCGGCTGATTTGGTCAAGCATTCACCAAACTGTTTGGTCCAAATGATGATTCTAAAGTCAAAAAATAGAAAGTATTTTATAAAGAGCTACGAACACATCCGTTAGGAAAACAGCCCGGTACTCTCAGTGTTCGGACTATTTGATATGAAAGGTTTAAGGTAATGCAATTGTACAAGGATAAACAAATTGCATTCTTGCTATATAATGGATCAGAAACGCAACTTCTTCGGGATTTATTTTATGTTGCTGATCCACGACGGATGTTTAGGACACAAAAGCAGTCAAAATTTCCTAAAAAGTTCTTGGTATGGCAAGTAGTATGCAGTTGCAGCATAAGAAGTAAGCTAGCCCTTGAGGGGTACAAGAATAATAATGCGGTTTGTACTAAGAAAGCAAAACCACCAATCTATCCGGAGCTAAGGCCAGTGGGGAGATATTGGGATCTTGTTAAAAGAGAATTGAAGAGCACAGAAAAGGTTTATTTATTTTGAGATACTTTTTTTGAGGACCCTAATTACTTCGTCTATGGACCTTAAATTTCTTTTAAATCCAAGGGACCCACCGAATAAAGTTCGAAAATATTTTAAACAGAGTTGGAAATTTAAGTTTAACTGTACATATGAGAATAATTGTTGCAATTCCTCACCAATATTTTATTTTATAATAACTGACAAAAACATTGCAATTTTAAATAATAAAAATGAGTATAAAAAAAATTTTTTTCAAAATTTTTATCATTAAAACACACACACACACAAACCTTTAATTTATTACTCGACTGACGAAATATTCGAAATGAACTGGGCGTGTCAATGGTGTGTTGACGGGATAAACCCAAATTTTTGGCAATACTGCTTTGTCGACCCCATGGTAGAGAAATCTTTCGACGATTTTTTGGTTTTGTATTTGTAGTATTTGTTGTTGTTGTATTCAAAGGTGCTGCTGTGGAGAAATCAAAAGGAGATGATATGGTTTTATCACCAATTACATCTGTAGGAGATGCAACATTAGATGGTGTTGTTGTGGAATCACCGGCATCAATATTACTATCATCATTTGACGGTGTTTGAGCCGTTAATGAAGGATTTGTGGGTGATTCTTCACCAGAAACGGAATTACCCGATGTTGTTGAATTACCATCATTACTTTTACATAATGTTTTATCTTTGGTTTTACAATTAGCCTTATGCGGCTGGTCGGAATTGTCTATGCTATGCAAACGTTCAATAAAAAAATTCTTTACACTCTTCATGATGGTAAACGTAGAACTTAAGCATTTTTTCGATAAAGGACGGCAAGTAAAAAAAATTAGTTCATTTGGCATAAAATTGGTGTTTTTATTTTTAGTTTGTTTTGTTGTTTTTCTTTTTTTTTTTGTTATTTTGTTTTTATTTATGGTTTGTTTTTTTGGTTTTTCTTTTGGTTCCTTAACACTTAACTAAATCACAGTAACAATCATCACGCAATCTTAAGGCTAAACAACAATTATGATTTAATATAAAAATCAGTCGTAAACATTTGAATGTAAAATAAAGTAAATTGTTTCTTTTTTTTGGCAACATTATTTAATTATATAATTAAAGTTTTTCTTGTCATTCTCATAACAATTAACACTTAAAGTGTTTTTTAATTGTTGTTGTTGTTTTTCTTGATATTATTTTTCTTCCGAATGCATTTTTTCATTTTTTATTATTCTTCTCTCTTTTTTTTTTGTTTGTGTTAAGAGTTCTTCAAAAGAATGAAAATTATTAATAAAGAATCAAAAGAAATTACAAACAACAATTTCATATAAAATTTACATTCTTCACACACACACACACACATTTATACACACATTAATATTTTATCTTTAAATATTTCGTATTCGATCGTTTACATATCTTTATGATTATTATACCCTCCACCACAACTAGTGTCGAAGAGTGTATATTAACTTTGTTATTATATGTGTAACGCTAAGAAGGAATCATTTAGACTCTATATATATATTTTCTTGCATCAAATCAAAATCTGTGTCGTTAAGCTTATCTGTCTGTTGTTGGCACGCTCACATTAACAATAATTGATAGAACTTAATGAAATTTGGCGTGAGTATTTGCTGTAGTCCTGAGAAGTTTCCTATTTAAAATGATCAAAATCAGTTGAGTATACTAAAACATATGGACTGTTATTTGAGGCAACCTCTAAGTTCAAGTGAAGATCTTTCATAAAATTATCAATTATAAATCGTCTTATTAAAATAAAAGTTCGACGTAGTATTAAGTTTTTAAACATTCATCAAAATCGGTTCAGTAGAAAAATGTTATAGTCAAAATGAGTTATGTGTGAGTGTGTATATACAAAACATAACGTATTTATTTCGCACGCATTTGTGTTGGAGGGTGTTGAAAATTCGGCATAGCTGAATATAGCATTCATTTCATTTGCTCCCATTTAATTTTTTCAAAAGAAAACAAACTACTTATTTTTATTTATTTATTTATTTATTTATTTATTTTTTATTTATACACACATTTCCCACAAAATCAAATTGTTTAAATTATTGCATTTTCACATTCACATATAATTTTCCAAAGTGGTTGATTCTCTACAAATGAGAATGTTTATTTATTTGAATATTTTGTTGTATAAATAAATACACATCAGGGATGGGAAATGGAAATCGATCATAAAATTGAAAATATTATATAGTTCAGGACCGTACTTTTCCGTGGGTGATCAAAAACGTTTTAATTAAAATTTTTTATCAAAGTATTATTTGATATTTATTTATCAAGTTATCTTTGTAAAACATGTCAGTTATTATGATTAAAATCTGTGGCAAGAAAAAAGTTCGAACTGAAATTATTAAATATTTTCAAACAAACGCCAAAAAACTGCCATCAAACTGTTTCTAATGTTATTAAATAGTAATAAATGTAGTAAAAGTTTAAAAACATACAAGGCTCAAAAAGTTCCTGACAGGAACGGCCTTAAAAATTTAGCAAACAAAAAAAATATATTCTTGCCGCATAGAGGATGGACTCTATAAATACCGAAATCTATAACAAGAAAAGTTTTTCAAAAAAGGCTGCTTCCATTCACTAGACTTCCAATTGTGTTCATTTATTTTTTGCCTTATTTGGCATCCTGTCATTATGGTACACAAGCCCCTGAGTGCTACAGGAACAAAAATGTGGTATTTGTACCAAGAGAGTCAAATGCTCTAAACTGCTCGGAAATAAGGCCAGTGGAGAGATATTGCGCTCTTGTTAAAAGAGAATTGAATGATGTGCAAAAATGTAGTAGATTTTAAACGGAGATAGACTACCTGTTTGTGCAAATTAACAGAAAGCGCCAAGAAAAAAAAAACGTTAATGGAAGGGTTTCCGAAAAAGGTTCAAAATTTCATTACAAATGATTAAAACTGTGATAACAATTTTTTTTGTAAATTGTAATAATAATTTCAAACAAATAAAAATATAAAACTAAGTTTAGTTGTTCCGATTTTATATATATGTTTATATGTTAAGAATTTTTCGTTTTCACTCCTTAATAAGAAGATTTACTGATTTGGCTGATATCGACTTTATTCCCAATTGGAAATTTCTTTGAAACGCCAATAATGAAAATAAAAACGTCCAGAAATTAGAGCAAAAGTAGAACTGCACCTGGAACAATATGGTTATAATATCTGAGGGTCTACCGTGTAATTAAAAGCATGTACGGCAAAGCAGATAGCATTAGGGAAATCAGTCCCCTCACTAGCTCTATTTATAAGCTTTATGTTAAGGAGGACTAATCACATTGTCATGACCAGGTTTACATCTCCAATGAATTAAGATTTTCTAAAGTGGACCTGGTATGGATCCGATATTGCAAAAAATATTATGTTTTAAGTTGTCATTTAAATTGTGGAATGTTAATTTTTTTTAACAAAAAATTATTATAAAACTTTCCACATCTGATCCACATGTATTAATAAATATATATCTATATATTCCTATTTAATCGTCATCCAAGCATTCGTGTGGTCGCTCGCTTGGCTCGTTCTTCGTCATTTTTTATTGAAAATCAACCACAACGCAAGCAGCAGGTGTATTATAACAAAAACAATAATAAAAAATTATTATAAAAATAAAAACAAAAATTAACATCTCTCTATTCTGTTGTCATGTTTCGATTTGTTATTATTTTGTATTTTTTATATTTTGTTTTGTTTTGTTTTTGTTGTTGTTAGAGTAATTAAATATGTAGAAAATAGATTTTACCGCAATTCAGTGGAATAATCAGCCACTAACATTCTATTAAAATTATTATTATTATTATTTTTTTTTTGTTAAAAATACAAAACAGTCAAGCTAAACTAATTAGTAACAAAACTCTTTTGTTTACATTAACGTTTTCGTACGGATATGAATTCATATCCTTATTGAGTCTTCATCATTCGATTAAACGCCATACAAAAATATTGTAAAATAAATTATGTCCATAATGTAGCATTTTCATTGTTATCAAATATTTATTTTCTTTAGAAATGAAAATATAAAAAGAAAATTTTCTCGGTATTTTAGTCTTGTATCTATTTTAGTTGTCTGGAATCAATTAGTTAAATACTTCTTAAGGTGAAGTGTTGGCAAAATTTTTATTATTTTAATAATTTTGAGGAAATTAAATTGAAATTAAATATAAAAATATGTTAAACTTGTATTATATTTAAAACTCAAGAACAGTCGAAATGACTTGTTGTGAATTTGAGGAGATTTTTAACTATTATTTGTTTTATATATTGATATTTTTAATAATTTCTCTTAGATAATGAACTACTTTTTATAAAGAGTTCAAGACAAAAATATTAACTGAAAATTGTTTAGAAATAATTTTCAAAAACACAAATTTAAAAAAGGTATACAATGGCGAGTACTATTCACATGTACTATAACGAGCAAATTGATATTGCAGTTTGAACTTCAATTCCATAGAAATATAACTTCTGTCTCTGCTTATGTTCATTCTTCTATATGGTGTTGATTAATGGTGCTAAGAGGTCAAGTTTACACCAAGAAAAACAAAGACCATCACTTTGCTTCCAACAACAAAGTTTTTTCCATAGTTGACACTTTTTTTATTTATTTCCTCAACTTATTGCCCAAAACTTGAGGTAAAGTTTCATTATTCCCGAATTTTCTCTTGTTATCTTTTCTTATTCTTTCACTGATTGTATAAAAATCAATCTGCGTAAATTTGGCCACAATCTCATTTTCAAGGATCTATTTTACTGGACAGAATTTAAAATTTAGAACGGATAGGTTCAAGGGGGAGCGGTAGCTTTCATATAAAGAAAATAATTATAATCGATTACCTAAAGAACTATTGATGTGAGAATGTTAAGAATTCATCTAAACTACTTTCCCAAAGAACAGTTTTTCCGGACAAAATGTAGAACAAAGGTACAAAGCAAATATTAGATATCGAATATTTAAGGAAAACTGTTTAAGTTAAGATTTCATCTCAATTACTTTCGCAAGGAACAGTGTTACTAGACAAAAAGTAGGACCGGTTATGATCAGCAAGTTTCAGTAAAAAAATTTCTATTGAAGTGCGATTATTCAAATTTCATCTCAATTACTTTCGCAGGAAATACTTTAAAAAGGTTGGCAAATCTAGTTCGAAACAACCATCAAATCGTTTTAATTTTTAAATATTTTCCTGGGTTTCAATATCAATTTACTCGATATAGTTCATGTGACAAGTACTCGTCATTGTATACTTAAAGATTGGCTTTCAGCACAGAATCTCCAAACTATGCTACAGCCAAGACAAAGCTTTTCCATTATTAAAAGGGAAATAAATATAAAAATTAAAAGGGAAATAAATATAAAAATGTATGAATAAAATTCTCTCACATTTACGTATGTGATATTCGAAAACCATTTCGGTCAGTTGAAAACATAACGTTCTTTGGCAGATTTTATGCCGAACAATTTTTCATAGAGTAAATAAAAAAGATAAATGTAATGACGACGTCTCCACTGATTTATCTATTACAGTAAGATAAAAGAATAAAACCACTTTTGGAACAAAATGGTTTAAATTTTTGAGAGTCCACTGTATTAGTGGAATTAAAAGAAGTTAAATAAATGAAAAAACTTTTATTTCTTGTTTTTTTTACAATATAAATTTCAAGTCCTATTTTGAAATCGGAATCAAATGGTTGTTATAGTGGAGAAAACTTTTTATCGATTCCATTTTATGTTTTATAATATTTGATGTTCAATGTTCTAAAGTTCAATAAAAATCTTTTATTGAACTTTAGAACAGGTGACATCTCTTCGAACAGTTTCTATTGTTAGAACAGTCTGTTCCAATAAAAAAACTTTAATATGTTATTTTGAAATAAATGAAAAGATTTAAAAAGATTTCAATTTAAATGTTGTGTCTGAAAATTCAGACTTCATTTTTTTTTTTCAAAAATTTGATTTTCAAATTAAAAACTGTTTTAAATTTTTATTTGTCAATTTTATGAAAACAAAAAAAATATATTTCGTTGAAAATAGTTTGAAAATGTCGTAGACTGTATATGCATGTATATGTCTTTTGTATTTATACAATTAATATGTTAAAAAAGTACTTAGCACTCAAAAATTCTTGTTCGTATTTTTACAGATTTCTTAGACATGATTGCGTATGAACAATATATTTTAATTACAATAAGTATACTCCCAAGCGTCTTAAAAAAAAAAAAACAAAAATTTAATTTCAAATAAGAAAATACTTTTAAAACTGCCTTCGTCTCCAATATATGAATACACACAAACATAAAATTTAATGCGAAAAAAAGTGTACGCGTCTGCAATTGTTTGATGTTTGAAATATATGAATATATGTATGAATGTATGTACGTTTGTATGTATGTTTATTACAAATATGGATAACAATAATTTGTTTTTGGAAATACAAACAGAAAAACAAATTATTAAACAAAATTATTTTATAGCTATTAAAACAAAAACAACAAAAAACAACACAAAAAAAGATGATTGTTCTCAAATGTCCATAGAATAAAATGTGTTAATAATATCGTACTATGAGAAATGTACTTTTATTTGAAATTCATATAAAATATTATTTTCTTTTTATTGTTATAAAAAAAGTTATTTAGTCGAAAAAATAAATATATGTATACATAATTCATTGGCACATTAAAAGTCCCCAGCCGTTTTATAAAAGAACTTTTTTTTAAGAGCTGCCCTTAAAGACATGATATAGTACTTCAAAACACTTGGGTATAACTTATTAAATAAATTATATTAAATTTCTTTATTATATATATTTTTTTATTATTTAATATAAAATGTTGGTAGATTTTTAGCAATTTAGCAATTGTCATAGAGATGAATTTTTTTTAATATTATTTTCATAAAATTCAAATATTATATCTTAAGGACATAATGATGTTAATGATGATGTTGTGATGTAATAATTTTGTGAGAAATATTTTCAAGTAAAACCCACTTAAAGATATATAAATATATTTAAATATGTATACAAATGATTATTTTTAATTGTAGCGGTTTTATGGTCAATCTGATAAAAAAATATCACGTCTTAGAGCATTTTAAAAACAAAAGCGTATATAGACTATAAACAAGTGTTTATAACGTATAGGCTCCAAAAACGGCCGGACCAAATTTGATGAAATTTTCACAGTATGATCCCAAAATATCCGAAAGTAACAAGGGCTGAAAAATTTCCGATAAAACCAGGAGGATGAAATACCCCCCATACAAAGCAAATATTGATTATCGAAAATCTAAAGAACTATAACATGAGAATTCATAACTCAAGGAACTGTTTTACTGGACAAAACGTGGGACAGATAAGACAAAGCAACATTTTGTTTGGCAAAACGAAGCTTGCCGGGTCTGCTAGATTTATAATAAAAATAAGAATATTATGATATCAATATGCTTACATAATCACAATAATTAAAATTCTCTTCAAACCAACAGATATTTCTATTCAAGATTCATATCTATTTAGATCTTTTTTTAAAATTTTACTTTAGAGCTTCCAAACCAAAGTGAAAATATCAAGTTTAGGAATTCACCAGAAAAATTATCAATAAAAACCGAGTTTTTTTTTAACTTTTTTATTAGTTTATAATAATTAATAATCAGTCCGTTAGTAAGTTCAGGGACTAAAATTTTCAATAATCTGTTGCTTATATATTTTGAATAGAAAATAATCAATAAACTATTTTTTAGACTGTAAAGTATTTTTGAAGAAAAATTATAATTTAATAAAAAATCGTTCATAAGGTAAAAAGTATCACATGGTTCAACGTCATTGAGAAAATATTTAAGGAGTGAGATAAAAAAATTCTTTAGACACGTTTTCCATTAAAACTTTTAAACCAAAATTTAATCAAAAAAAGAGCTCGAGCAGTTCAGTGCTCGGACTATTTGGCACGAAAATTTAAAGCTAAAGCAGGTTTAAAAACATACAAGACTTAAAAAGTTCCTTAAAAATTTAGAGATCAAAGCAGAGGACGGAAATTGAAGTCAAGTTTTCCTAAAGAAATATTCTTGCTACATAATGGATGACGAAACGTATGTTCTAGCATATTTTTCGCAACATCCTGGTGAATAATTTATGTTGCTGATGCTCAAGGAAATGTTTGAGAAAAGTGTGGGACCCAAAAGCTGCCAAAATTTCCCAAAAAGTTCTTTGTATGGCAAGCAATATGGAGTTGCACCAAAGAAGCCAATCATTTGTTACAACGGACACCGAAATTGATACCGAAATTTACATTTACGAATGTTTAGAAAAAAAGCTGTTTTTATTTATAACACTCTATAATATGTTCATTTATATTTGACCTGTCACCTTGAATGGTACAAGAACAATAATGTGGTATTTGTATCAAAAAAAAGTCAATTAAACTTACTTTACTTTTATTAATTTAATTTAACAAATTTATTCCAAATACTGATTTGTTAATTCTCCTTTCTATTCAATTAATAAAATGAATCCTATTAATATTGAATTGATTATTTTAAAATTCAATTTTTATTTTAATTTTGTTCACTTTACATTAGAACATCATTTAAGCTCAAAAAGAATCTTAGTATAATACAAAATAAGGATTAATATTTAAAGTGCTCTTATATTACATCTACTGAGAGTACTTTAATACCATTCATTCATTCATTCATTCTTCTTCTCTACTTTGTATATTCTTCTATTCTTCTATTGGAATGTTTTCATTTACATATATTAACCATAAAATGGTTATACAACATTCCCCATCTCCAACACCACCACCACTACTAACACAAGTGTCTAAGTTATAAAATTTTAAGTCTTTTTAAACTTAAATAATTAAATTAATGCAATAGATATGTAATTTTTAAAATTAAAACATTAATATATATATATATATATATATATATATATATATATATATATATATATATATATATATATATATATATATATATATATATATATATATATATATATATATATATATATATATATATATATATATATATATATATATATATATATATATATATATATATATATAAAGTAAAAGAAGTATATAAATTATTGTTGTAATTATGTTCATTATTACAGGATTAATTCTTGACCTTTATCATTCAAAAAGGGATTGAAATTACATCATTATTATAGTATTTGTTGTGTATGTATGCATGTATGTTTGTAAGTTATAAACTTCTATGAACTTCATTGAAGGAAAAAATGTCACTCAAATGACCCAAATTTTAAAATTTTATTATTAAATTCTGAAACAACCCTTCAAACATTTGGAAGTTAGAATTCTTGCGGACGCCACTTCTTAGATATTTCTGGGAGATTGTGAGAAGATTATTGTCACTTCATCTTCTTGTAGAACTTTATGTTCTTCAGATGATAGTAGACAGTTTACAAAAACAAAATACATTACTATTGCGCCTTGATCTTTTCGGAGTCAAGAACTAGAATTTCTTCACTATTTTTTTTTTTAATTAATTTTAAATGTAATAATTTTTTATGTAACATTTATTAAAACATTTATCTAAGAAGTGATCTGTAAAAGTTTCTTAGAAGCGTCTTCTGAAACTCTTCTAGAAACCACTTACACAAGATTCTTATAAGTCACTCCCTGAAATGACTTCTGAGACACTTCCAGAAGTGACTTCTTAGAAGCCAGTTGGAAGAGTTCGAGTTTTTCCCAACGAAAGATGATTTTTAAGATACTTCCGAAGACATCTTCGGTGATTTATTTCAACTCCTGCAAGACTCTTCTAAACCACTTCCGAAACAAAAAATGTTTGCAGGGTATCAAAACAAAGAATATGTGAGAATGTGTGAAATTTATTCTTTTTTTGCCCTTGTGGGCCGTTCAAATTGAGTGGAAAAATATAAACAATTTATTTATTTCTTTATATTTTCTATTTTGCAAAAATTAAAAAAAAAAACACATGTAAAAATTACATTGTGGTTGTTGTAATATCTTTTATTATTATTATTGTTGTTGTTGTTGGTCTTATTAAGTATTTGCGGGGATTTGGTATGTCAACTGTTTTTGTTGTATAGAGAAGTTCTCTTTTTTTTTTTTTTTTTTTTTTTTTTTTACGGTTACATAAAGATGTTAATACAACAAAAAAAAGTCGATTCATAACTGACGTATACAAATTTTGTTGTGTACTTTTCTTTTCTATTACATTAAGTACATTAATATTAACAAAATGAAGAAATAAATAAAACATACAAATAAATGTGTGTATGTATGTACGTATGTAGAAATGTATATTTCAGAATTTATGAATTACTTTTATGAATAGAATTTGTTGTTTGTTTCCTTTTTTTCTTTTGGTTTTATTTATTGTTAAAAACACTTTAAGAAGATTAAAAATTAAACTTAATTAGATATCGAATTTTATTTAATTTCATTTCTTGATATTGGGATTATACGAATTGTATTCATTTGCTAAGACATATATTATTCCCCCTTTAGTATGTATTTAGTTAAGTTATATATGTGTATAATTTTTCGTTTTATTTAAGGTTATAGATTAGATACGAGAATTTCATATTAAACACAAGATTTCTATTTTTTGTTTTTAATTATTAAATATTTTCATTTTTATAAGTTTTCTTATTTATTTATTTATATTTATTATTTTTATTTATCTCTTAAAAATATTTTATATATTTTTTTATTTATTTGAAGAGCTTTTCAAAATGAGTTTAGTTGTTCACAGAATGTATGAAATGTGTTCGTAGTAATAATAAAATAGTATTTTAAAATATCTTTCGTTTTTTTTTTTGTCACAGTTTAAAAGAAAAAAATTTAAACGACCAATTGACCAAACGACCGACCGACCGACCGATAAACTGTCCTTTATTTTATACAGCGCTTAAAAGACGGAGAGAGCAAGAGTGAGTGAGTGAGAGTTTTTTTGATTTTTGAAAATTATTTTATCGAAAATCCGAGGACGGATAAAATTGAAAGAAACAAAATATTTAAATTTTATCAATTTTTGAACCTTTTTCAATAAACGGTGAGTAGCGACTGGAAGTATATTTTAACAAAAGTGTGATAAGTGTTGGTTGTTTGGTCGCTTGCTGTTGTTGTTGTCGGTAGCCGCGACGGTGGCTCTTTTTATATTATTTGGGTTTCTCTTCTGGGAATATTGCCAATAGGTATAATAAAATATCTAAAATATTCTTATAAGAGTTTTGACTGCATGATAAAAGCTTCTAAATTGTATTATATTTATTGAAAAGCTTTTTTTTTTAACAAACAATAGAAAGCTGCTGTTATTAATATAAGAGAAAGAATGCAGAATAAAAATGCTTATTAAAGAGTGTTATCAATTTAGCTGCTTTTTTCCGTAGTGTAAATTGTTATGAATACTTAAAGTGGTCTTATTCAGATGTAAAATATATAATATCATATTTTTATCCGCAATGCATTTATATTAGAAATTAAATTTTATTTAGCAAGTAACAAAACTGAGAACTTGAACTTATGAGGTTTCCTTCAGATATCGACCTATATCTTTTAATATACTGAACCGATTTTGCTGATTTTTAATAGGAAACTTCTCTAGAATACTCAGTTCAAATTTCATTGAGATCTGTTAATTACATCTTGCAGACGTACAACGGGATACAGTTAAAGCGACTCAGATTTTATTTCTATGCAAGAATATATATTAACGTTACACACGGAATGACTTCATTGGTGGTAGAGGGTATAAATCGCAATATAATCGAAACGGAGAACGTAAAATTTTTTATTGTAAAGAAAACTCGTCTACAAAATTTTAAGTTAATGACAAAAAACAAATTTTTTCGTTTTAAACTTTTTGCAATGTCGCTGGATCTTCAAGTCCGATTAAAAGTAAATATGACCGATATTTAAAAACTGAATACTCAAAGTATTCTTGTGTTATTGACGTGTTCAACTGTATGACATTTTGTTTTAATTTCTACACATTTTTTTTTTTACAATAACAATGTATTGATTTCCACTTCTAAGCTTAACTATATAAATTAAAAAAATTCTGATCCTTAGCGATCAATAGAAAGAAAGTTTTAATTTTATTATTCAATAAAAATATCAAGAAATATTGGAAAACCCCGTTATTAACAATCCAACTAATTATAGCATTTACGCCAAACATGTTCTATAAAAATGTTTGCATGTTACAAACTTTATTATTTAAAAATAGTAAATCATCTGATTTTCTGATTATCCATTATACAACAAAAGGCACATGTTTTAAATGAAAAAAGAAACTACAATTACCATTCCGATAACAGTGAGATCGAAAAATTAACACACGTTTTTCAAATATTATTTGATTGCATTTTTAATGTCAACCAAGTGAATAAATTAAATATTTTCAACAAAACCCAACTTGGTCCTACGAAAGTTCAGATTGAAAGAATGATCCACATGATGTTTGTAAGCAAAAAAATATCTAATGCAGGTTTAAAAACATGCAAGTCTCAAAAAGTATATGATATGAACGCTGCAAAAAATTAAGAGACCAAAGACAGTGCACGAAAATCTAAGTTGTTTCTAGAAAAAATATTGCAGATTTTTCGCAATGTCCTATGTGCTTAAAGCCACATATTTAAGGATCCAAAAGCAGTCAACATTTCCCAAAAAGTTCTTGGTATGGCAATTGCGGCAATCCAATCATTTGGTTCAGCGGGCGCTATAAATGCCGAAATTTCTATCAAGGAACGTTTACAAAAAGTGCTGCTTCCTTTCATAAAGTGTCCACTTATTTTTGGTCTTATTTGTCACTATGGTAAAAAGTTCTTGAGTGGTACAAGAACAATAATGGTAATTGTACCAAGACAATCAAATTCTCCGAACTGTCCAGATCTAAGGACAGTTTGAACATACATATATGTGTATTAACATATATGTCTGTTTAAGAATTTTTCGATCTCAATTCTTATTATTTTATAAATATTTGGGAACAATTGCTATTTTCGCTATTTGTTATAGAATAACTTTATTAAAAATGTAGATACACTATTTTCATTTATAATTATTTTTATATGAAAAAATAATTATTTCTTTAACCGGATTTTTAAAAGTTTTTTATTTAAATAAATTCGTCACTTCACAAAAAACCTTTTATGGAAACTTTATAATATTTTTTATTGAACACAACTCACAATAATATTCTTTTTCAAAAGGGATGAAAAAGCGTTTTATACAATAAAAAGTTGTCATCACTTATTAGAGTGTAGTAACACAACAAAAATTGTGTTAATATAACACAATAATAATAGTGGTATGTATATGAAAAAGGATATTCTTTCGTTACTCTTTAAAAGGAAAACTTACTTCTGGGGGAGAGAGAGAGAGTGAGAGCGATAAAGAGAATGTGAGAGGAAAGTTAAACAATATGAATATACAACAACATTTGAAAAGCTCAACATTTTATAGAGTAAGACATTATTAATGTTTTTATTACACTGTAACTTAACAAAAAATGTATAAGAAGTACGTAAATATATACATAAAAGACATTACAAATACATACATGTCAATACTAAGTATATTACCCAGCATACATTTTACAATCATAAATATTTAGATAAAATGTAATGATGATAACGTTTTTGTTGTAGTTTCGAAATTATATTCATTTACCAAACAATAAATTCGAATTTAGATTAAAATTCTAAGAAATTTTGTGAAACTTTTTGAATCACAAACTAAAATAAAGTTTAGTCATTCATGTTGACTAAAATTTAATTTTAAATAAATTATTTCTTATTTTATTTTTGTTTGTAAGCAGAAATACTTTTCTAAACAATATTTTATATAAAACGAAAAGCCGCTAAAATTGTGTTTATGTAACATGCGCAATACTAATACCACTGTTAACTATCACATGCATACATACTTAAGTACTTTCTTCCTTCCTTTAAATAAATTTACGTGTATGATAAGTACATATAAACATATATTTGTAAACATATTTGAATATCGAATGAGACGATTATAATTAATTGCTTATAAAACATAAATATTTATTTGTTTACAGTTTATATGACGAACAGAACTTTGGTTCAAGGTATATTACGACTGTATCCTAAATTTGTTATTTCCTCATTTTTGTCTGTAATGTGTTTGGAAAGGAACTTTGAGAAATTTATAACAATATTAATTCTGATAAATGGATGTAATCGTTTTAAATCTCTTTTTATGGACAAAAAAGGAAAACTTCATAAAAATTTTTCATTGAAGGAAGAAAGTTTATTACATTTCAATCGAAAAGAATCTTTGTTATTTTTATGATTTTTATTTTTTGTTTAAAATTTATAAAATTTTTATCACTTTAACACTCTTTTTATTTAATACTTTTTAAACTGTTTTATTACAGTAGACAGTAAGAATTTGAATACACTTTGTTTCAAAGGTGGTTCTCATTTTATTTATTCTTCAAAATACTGTGTATATTTTGCATCATTGTTTTAGTCGCTTTTTAAAATATAATTTAAACATTGAAGTACTTTCAAATGAGAAATAAAGAACAAAATTGGTTAAATTAGATGTGGGCTTAATATTACTGGTATAGATAAATCAGTACAGGCGGTTATTTATATTTCTAATTAATTTTTTCTATGAAATTTTGCGGCATAACATTTGCTAAAAAATGTTATGTTTTTAAGTGACCGAAATAGTTTTTAAATATCGCATACATGAGAGAAATTTATTAATTTGGTAATTTTCTTTTAATATTCAACGACCAGAAATACCAATGAGCAAAGATCAATGATATTTTAATTAAAGAATGAAAACTTCTAGAAATTAGAGCAAGAGGTTAAACTTCAGAGCGTTCAATGTATTGAAATGGATGGCTCGAATTTGTTAGATTTCACTGTATTTATCCACGTAATTTAAATGTTTAGTGAAAATTTATATTTTTTAGTGAAATTTTGAATTTTTAGTGAAATTTTAATTTTTCAATGAAAATTTAAAATTTTCAGTGAAAATTTTAAGTTTTATGAAATTTTGAATTTTAACGAGATTTAAAATTTTAGTGAAAAAAAATTAATTTTAAGTTGAAATTCATATTCTTACATTAAAATATTTCATTCAGCATTTCTTTATCATCAATAAAAATATTAAAAACGAATAAATACCTTATTGTCACTGTCAGTTGTATTGCCTGAACCGAAACTGGCCAGGGAACATCTATCGGGATCATTTTCAGTCATTGGATCATCAAGATCCCTCGACGAACGCTGAGATGAGCCAGAATTTTTGGCCGGAGATTTGGGTAAAGTAAGTGAAGTGCCAGAGAAACAGGTTTCTTGCATTACTTCACGCAATTTCTTAGTCCATATCTACGAAAATAAATATTACAAGTAAATTAAACATGGACAATTATTAATGATCATCTGAAAAATATTTACTTGTTTTGTTTCTAAACTATTAGCTTTAAGTACAATGCGACAGTCGGATAACATTGGTGAACGACCAGTCCAAACAGCAAATTTAGTTTCATCACCTTCAATATGCTCCGTAATTCCCAAATCTAAAAAGGAAGTCAAACATTTTATAACACATAACTACAGCAGTATTTCATAACATATTTACCTGTTGTCATGAGTTTGCTCTTAAACTGATATTTGACTGAATTATTCGAATCTTTGACCTCTTTAGCAAACAGCAGATACATATCAAATAGAAATACTCTTCTCTCACGTCCCTTTCGTATTAACTGTTTGGTATCCCAAGCTTGGAATGCATCCTGTAAGACTACTTCTCCTAAACCATCAATGGAAACATCACAGTTCTCTAAGAGAGACAAATGCATTGCGTCGTTGGCCTTTTTAGGCACATTCAACATTACTTCGAGACCTTCTTTAATTTCACCATGACTTTCTTCACAGCAGGAAAGTAAATCTTTGAGTAACAGTTGGTATTTGGTAATACGTTGAACTGGTTTAATTAGATATGCGGGCAGCGGATGTTCTACCTTGTGTTTGTGTTGCAGTTCATCGAAGAATGTTCCAGCATGTTGTACCAGCAAATTATTCGATGTGGGTTTATTTTTGCAATAGTGTACATACATGTCAAACTTACAGGCCCACGTTACAAAACAATGGCCAACATCTTCAGGCATTGTTTCATATTTCTCTAATTCCCGTAAGAAAATTTTATGATGAAAATTGTAAATTTCTCTTATGTTACCAAATATAATATCTTCTTTGCCTGTAAGAGCCGCTGGAACCCCTTGACCAGAGCGAAACTCTTCGAGAAAACATTTAATACACGTTTCTAAATCTTTGACATAAGCACGTTCTGTTTGCATTAATTCGGCCATAATGAATTCTTTTCTTCGAGCCGATTTACGTTTCTCTTCATTTATTTCTTTAGCTGCCACCGTAGTAGATGTGGTTAACTTTGCTTCCAATGTTGGATCTGAATGACGATCAGTTGAAGCTGACGAACCGGTAATAGAGCTTATAGATGTATTGGCATCCGATTCTGCCACCATTGACATTCCCAAAGATTTTTCCAACTGTTCCCTATAGGAATCCATGCGATTGCTAAAATCTTTATACCTAAAAGAAGTGACAATTTTTAAAAATTTTCATAAAACGATTTAATATTCGAATAAATATTTACCTTTGATCAACAGATGCAACCCATTGTTTGATTGAACTCGCATGTGCATGTCCTTTTTCTACTAAACTATCGGCTAATTGTATCAACAATTTTACACGCTCTCTGGTCTCTTTTGCTGTGCCTCTAAACTCGTTGTGCTCTTTGAGCAAACCTTCGGTTTCTTCACGAGTTTTTCCTACCAAATTAGTGCGCGACGACAAATAGGCTTCGCCTGTATTGTGTATCCATTCGATGGCCTGTTTGGCACTTCTTTCAAAGAGTACAAATTGTTGACATTGATCGAGAGATTTTTTGCGTTGAGTCCAAAATTCCAAAACTTGATTTTCCTGAGTAAGCAGTTTGTCTAAAATAGTTTTTACACGATTTTCACAATTGCCTTGAGATTGATATTCGTAGTATTGCTGAGACCTGTTGGCGTATTTGAGGAATGTTTCCGCAGTACGTCTGGCCAAAGTACAGGCCTTAAGAAAAGCTTCTTTTTGTTCTTGATGCTTCGAAATAAGTTGTACAATAGTTTGGGCTTTATCACTCGATCCCCCACCACCACACCAGTCATCCTCCCGACGATATTCTCTTTCCAAACTGTCGAGCACTGAACAAACCTGCTCTGCAGTTTTGTAAAAATTTATCGATGCAGTGACCAGTTTGTGACGCTCTTCGGCATAGGTAACCAGTTGTTGCCACTTTTTGGTTACATCATCAGATATTTCACGTATTGATTGGGGATCATAGTGGTTGGCATTGATGAGAGCATCAGCTCGGTATTTAACTTGAACTGCTGACGTATGGGTTTTTTCAATTGCCACTTGAAATTGTTCATGTTCTTTGCGCAATTGTTCTGCTTCTTGCAAACTATTGGGTGTTACAAAACTAGCCACCAACATGGCTTCGCCATTGCGTATCCATGATATGACTTGATTAGCATCATTTTGAAATTGACACAATTGAACAGCTTGTTCCAATTTGGCTCGTTTAGCTTCGGACAACTCTTCCAAATCAATTTCACGTTCACGCAAAAAATTAAGCAAATATTCAATTCGTGCTTGTGCAGTGTGAGTGGCATCCGCCATTGATATAAATCCGGCAGATTCAAACATTTGCAACAGTTCCTGACCTTGTTCCAACACCTCATATGTGGCATTTTGTATGTCACTAACGGACTCGTTGTGCATGCGTATTAGTTGTTCGGCCTTTTGATAATCTCGGGATAGATCTGCGTGTTGTAATTCCTCTGACCATATTTCCAACTGGGAGGATAATTCCATTGCATCACGTTCAAAATAACGTAATCGCAATATTAAATCCGCTCGAAACTTGCGAGCAGACCACAATTCCTCTAGTTCAATTTTTTGTTTCGAAAGTTTTTCTAGTGCTGCCTCTAGGGCGGAAAGAGAACCAGTATTGTCTGAATACTCCAAAGATCTCATTTCTTGCAATAATGCTTCACCTTGGGCTATAGTTTGCATACAACCCTTTACTGTATTATCTTGTTGCTCCCTGTATTGCTGCAAAAGTCTTTCTATACCTTCTAAATTCTCTTGCGATAACATAGTTTCATCAGTCGAAACATCGGCCCTTAGCTGATCAATCCAGGCTGTCACTTCTTTCTCATGAGTATAAAATATTACAGCCATATCTAAACGTCTTCTTCTCTGCTCAACACGTTCTGCAAAACTGGCAACTTGTATTTCCAATTCATGGGCAACTGAATAAATTTCATTGGGATCTGCTTCACCACTTCTAGCCAATTCATCTGCAGCTGCTAGCAATTTTTCTGCATTACTGTATGTGTTTTGGGCCACATTTTCGAAATGTTCATGAGATTTCTGGTACACACGAGCCTTTTGCAAATTGCGACCTATACCAGTGTTTTTGCGAACAAAAACTTCACCATGATTTTTCAACCAATCCAGAACTTGTTTAACATCCTCTTGAAACAGCCTTAAAGCCAAAGTTTGATGCAAACGTATCTTTTCTTGATGCCATTTCGATTCCAAAGAACGATGATGTCCTAAAATTTGGTGTATAACCGCTAGAACATGGGATGCACCTTCGCTGTAGTCAGCAGCCGGATTCTGTCTTCCATATTTGTTATAAGTACTATTTTTACGATGATCTGGAACGCCGGGGGGAGGAGGCTGATTGCATACTTGCACCAAATGATCCAATTGATAAAGTAACTTTTTACTGGTTGAGTGCACCTCAGTATAGGCCTGACACATGGCCTCGTATAAAGACTGATGGGTGCGTATAGCAGTTTCTAAACTTTGTATATCTGAAGGTAGAGGTTGCGAGGCCTGACAGGCAGCAGCCCAAGATGCCACACTATTGCAATATTGCTCAGCCTTATGGTGAAAAAGCACACTTAGTTGTAGAACCGCAGTTCTCTCATCTAAGCCAGCAGCAAAATCCTTCCATGTGCGATCTAAACGTGTAGCCAAAGTTTTAATATTTTGTGCTGCATAATGTTGACTTTCTATTAGTCTAGAGGCTACAGCTAGTATTCGATCTATATTCACCGATACATTCATGGAGGCAACAGCAAATTTTTGATGCTCATCTTGCAAAGATTTTGCCACTGAGTAATTATGACCAATTTCCACGTAGGACATTTGAAATACATCACGATTATGCAAAATCCAATCAAACATTTTCTCACAATCCTGTTCGAATAAGCGCCACTGAAAACATTGATCCAATTTAACTTTCTTATGCTGCCATAAAGTAAGCAAACGCTGTTGACCCGAATGTATAAGATCAATTTGCCTTAATGCTTTACTTATAGCTGCTGACATATCGGGATTATTAGTGGGTACACGCGACTGTGACGACGTGCCCGAATCACTACCACCACAATCTCCACCACTGGCTCCCTAAAAACAAAATTAACAGTAATTTAATAAGTCCACGTCATACATTATATAAAATTTAAACTCACCGCTCCACCACTACAACCCGAGTTCATGTTTATTTTCGTTAATAATTTCTTGCCCTGAACATCTAAATCCTCAATGGGTAGTTTGAGAATTTTCTTTTTCATTTCATTGTGATGATCGAGAGCATGACGTGCCCCATTTACATCTTCAGCAAAATCATTACGTTGCAAATCCTCTTGCAGATCATCAATACGATCGGCCAAATCACTTGCTTGCCAAAAGAAATCCTCTATAGCCAATCTAGAATCGGTCCACTGTTGATGGTCATACATTTGATTACCATCAAAATCTGATGTCAATTGACTGGGTTCGGCTATTTTATTTAAAGCTTCAATCGATATTGTTGACGTTTCAAATTTATATTTGTGTGAGGATATTGAAGCGCGTTGTTTTTGCCAAAAATTATCCGGTTTTATAATGACAACATTGTGTATGTTGGCACTGAAATGCTCTTGCAACACTTTCAATATGGCCTTGACATTTGTCGAACAATTGCCATTGCCACGCATATCAATAATGACAGTGAAACCCAAATTTTTAGCCGAATCACTGAAAGAAACGAAGAAAAAAATTAACATTTGGATGAAATATTAATTAAAATTCATTAATTAAGAAAATATTTCTGAAAGGAAAATTGTTTAAACATTTAAAATTTACATAAAATCACTTCACCATTTGTTTAATATTACGTTTTATTACTGAACCGATTACATTAGTTTTTTAATCGAAATCTAAAGCAATGAACAATAAAAGATATGTGTTTGAACAGGAGGCAGTTATATTTATATTTTTAAGGGAAAATGTGAAATGAAATAAGACAGTATGAAATAAGACCGTATTTCTTATAATCAAGTAATAACCAAAGAAATTTATGTCAATTTAATTGGCATTTTGTTAGGTCGAGTGTATCTCAGGCCGTTCCGGAACAGAGATCCAATTATATTGGGAAACTTTAACCAATGTAATTGGCATAATTTTCTTTATTAAAATCTATGAGAATGCAGTTTAAAAATTCTCAGTTACTAAACTGATAAATTTTTATATACAACAATTATTAAGTCAATATAAGTATATTTTGAGTTTGACGATCTTGCAACAGAAAAGCAACATCCGGTAGATTGAAGTATCCATAAGCTCTAATTGTTTTATTATTTCATCGTTAAAACGAATAAGATTAAAATGTAACTGATTTTGAACCTTTATTAAGGAGTTAGTTCGAAAGTTTCAGAGCATACATTTTTTAATTAAACTTTTAACCAAAAATGCGTACTAAAATTATAAAATAATAATCACAAAACCCAAATAGGTCCTACAAATGATGGAATGGTCAAGATGAACTTTCTATAACCAATCAAATAGAAAGCATTTTCAAAAGAGATCCTAACACATTCGTAAGGAAAGTAGCCCGGCTAGCCTAGTGCTCGGACTATTTGTTACGCTGCTAAAATTTTATAGGTTAAAAACAGAGCACTGAAAATGAAGTCAAGATATCTAAAAAAGTATACTTGCTGCATTATGAATGACGAAACGAAGATTTTGCGCAACTTCTTGCTAAAAATTATTTGCTGATGCTTGAGGGAATATTGACCCAAAACCAAGACTTCATAATGTATCCACTTATTCTTGGCCTGACTTGACGTCTTGTCACAAGCCCTTCAGTGGTGCAAGAATAATAAAGTTGTATTTGTTCCGGAGCTAAGGCCAGTGGAGAGATTTCCAAAAATGTGATAGATTTTAAACAGAGATGGACTGGTAAAGTTGCAGAAAGCACACAAGAGTTCCAATCTCATACCAAAAAGATAATTGATTGTCACTCAAATATATTTGGGTTGGGAAAGTGTGAAAAACCAAAACATTTATCAGTAACAAATAATAATAATATTCATTACAAATTAGTTTAATAAACTAAATTTAGAAAAGAAACTTTGTAAATACATATTCGCCCAATCGTTAATTCTAAAAAAGAAGAAGAAGAAAAAAAAGAGCCTTAAAGAGAGTCACGCGCTGTTTATAAATTCTTTTTATAAAGCAAACGAACGACTCCATATATGTAAACAAAAATATTCTTTTTATGTACGCGTAAGTTTCATTTCACATATCACACACAGCAAATATATGCAAAACATATATACATCCAGTCATACATTCATACATCCATACAAACATATAAATAATATTTACGTAAATTAAACAAAGTAAAACTTTTGTTTTCATTTTTGGTCGCAAATATGCCAAATTAGTCGTCCATTGCAATAAAAGCAAGAAGAGTGAAATAAAAAAACACAACGCATTTAACATTTCATCAAAAAAGTATTATAACCCAGCAAACAATAATAACAAAATAAGTATTTATTTACTTTGAAATTAATATTATTTATTTTGAAGTTGTATTTTTATATTTTAACGAAACAAAATGTAAAACTTTTGTAAGTTTTTTTCCTTCAGGCATCGTACATGGTACACAAATAATAATTAATAATAAAAATAAAACATTATTCATATTTAAGTACAACTGAACAGTACAAAGTACATATGAACCATAGTACAGTGTATCATATATATTTATATATTTAAGTTTTTTTTTTTTAAGCAAAAAACAACATTTTTGGTTGAATTAATTTAAAATTTTATATTCCGACAAGCCTGCTATGTAATACCCTACACATTGTTGGTTATAAATGACTGTTAAGAAAAATTGAACAGGAAGTGATTCAGAGTCGAACGGTATACTTAAAAACTGGTCGTGGGTATATTTTACTGACCATTACAAAAAACGCATAATACCCCAAGAAACTATGGTGATGCAGGGTATAATTATAGCAATAGTGAAAATAATAGAGGATAAAAATGTAATATTTTTTGTTTGTATGGAATATGAATGATTTGCGGCAAATATGGAGCATCGAAACTGGATAACTTACTTAGAACACGGTAATATTCTGTTAATGATGTAGAGCTGCCCTGAGAGTTGAGAATATAAAATTTATAGATGGAATAATGACAAGATATTGACTAAAAAACTCTATTAAACGAATGAAAGCGCTTAAATACGAAGAAAAAATTGAACCGCTTAATTCAAAGAATATTCGTAAAACATTAAAACATAGAGGTGGTAGTACAATGGTGTGCACAAGGTTTGAGCCATTTTGAATTTATTGAATAAACAATGAGCAAGACAGTATATTTTAATATGCTTAAGAACAACCTCAACAAAAGCAAACCGAAAAATTAAACTTTATTAATACTCCTACACAAAGGCCCCATATGAACTCTGTTGATTATTTATGGGGACACTCTCATTTGGAAAATTGTTAGGAATATCCTACTAAGTATTGGACATAACATTTTAATGCACATAGTAAGAGGGATGGTCCACATAATGTATCTAAAGCAAAATAATAGAGTGATTTTCAAAAGAGCTCCCAATGCATGATAAGAAAATGGCCCGTCGTTTAGCTCAGTGCTCGGTCTATTTTCTACAAAAATTAAAGACAATGCAGGTTTACAAGTATACAAAGCTTCAAATGTTTCCGATATGAAAAATGCTAAAAATTTAGAAGTTAAAAACAGAGCACGGAAATTGAAGTTTTCTAAACAAATATTCTTGCTGCATAATAGATCACAAATCATCATAAGTTTTTTTCAAAATGTTCTTGGTATGGCAAGCAATATACAGTTGCAAAAAACGAGGCCAATCAATTGTCAAAATGGGCTCTATACCGAAGTTTACATCAAGAAATGTTTGCAAAAAGGCTGCTTCAATTAAAAGACTTCATAAGTTGACCATTTATTTTTTGGCCTGACTTGGCATCCAGTCACAACGGTAAATAAGCCCTTGAGTGGTACAAGAACAATAATTTAGGATTTTCATTAATAAAGTTTAATCCTCCAAACTGTCAGGAGCAAATGACAGTGGATAGATATTGGACTCTCGGGTTAATGAAAGGCTAACCAAAAAGTTCTTAGTTTCATCAGTTTATTTATTTTATTTAAATAGAAAAAACTACTGTGGATAATAAAAAATACTTATTTGTATATATTTGAGACATACCGTATGTATGTTAATAAGTATGAACGTATGTATGCGTTTGGATACAACTGACTGTCGTAGTTGTTTGCGAATAATAATGGGATGCAATTAGAATAGTGTCGATGAATAAGCAAATATATACACAAACACTTACTTATTTTAAAGTACATTAAGGCAATTCAAAATTCATTATATAAATACAGGAAGTTTTAAGTTTTAAGTACATATAATATTTTAAACAACAGTATTTGCGAAAAAAATATCTCGAAATACTGAATAAACAAAAAGAAATCAATAACTGCTTAACGATTTTTTCTATCGCTTTAATTTCTATTTCGATTATTTTAATCGATTAATCGTACGCTTCCATTTTTTAACTTGTTCAACTTGATTGTCAGGGAATAACAATCCTTACAAGTTGAATTATAAGTATAATCAGTAACGTATTTGGAATAAAAATAAAGAAAAACTTAGATTAAGTAAATATTCATTTATAATTTAAAGAAGTAAGAAATATCGGAAAATCGAATAATTATAGATTTTCGTCTATAGATAAAAGTATATTTTAAATATAAAAATAAATAATTTATCATAATAACTATCGCCAAATAAACAAAATGTCAATGCTGGATAGTGGTTGGATAATTACGGTTTAGAATCGATTCTTTGTATAAAAAACGAATCTACACTGACGGCTTTATATTGAAATCGATGAAATCTTAATGAGCGATTAACCGGCTATTGATTATTCATTTTGGTGACCGTTTACTGAATTAATGAATTTTAATAAAAAATATATATGTCTTAATATAATATTTCGTAAATCCATTTAACTTACCTTGGAATCATTATAAGATAACTTAAAAGACGCCTTAAATCATCCGGCTTCAAACGATCTCGTCTAGGTGTTGCCGGGAAGCATAATAATGGTCCGCCACGACGATCACGTCCACCGGTTAAGAAAACGACGCGCTCTTGCAACAATGTGAGTATGTCGCGAGCGCGTTGACCATCCATTTTGACGTTTTAGGAATAATGGTGATGGGATTTAAAAATTGTAGGATTTTGTTCTGGTGAACGATAATAACTTTTGTATTGTTTTCTTTTAGATATTTTAGATAATTTCTTATACCAAAAAAACTTATTTTTAATTATTTTCTATTTTTTTTATAACTTTTATTAGTAAAGTAACTGTGATTTATTTATTAGGTCGAATATGTTTATCGATTTATTCAAATATTTGGCAAACAACATTTTCATGGTCAACACTTTTTTCCACCAAATAGAAATTTTAAACACTAATAATTCACATAAACACACACATACGAATAAACTGCAAAACAGTCATATAAATAAACCAATGAAAAGAAAAATGTTGGAAATCACACAAAAGAAGAAAGAAAGAAAGAAATAATGGGAAATATATATTAAAAATATAAAAAAAAACATACATATACCGCAGACAAAAGTCAACTCATAAACAACAACAAAAACATCCACGCAGCGACTTTATTTTGTTTTTGCCTTAATGTTGTTTATAATGACGACGTCAGCGATAGACGGTGTTAATAATAATAATAATGACGATGTGGGCTTAAAGAAGGAATATATGAACCAACAAACACAACTCAAACACTCAGATTGTTCCATAAATAAGTTCTGAATGATGACTGAGTGAAGTGCATCAGCAAATGATTTTATTCCTTGTTTTGCTTTTATTTTTATTTGATTGAAGACATTTTTAATAAAATTATTTATTATGCAGTTCTATTAATTATAATTCGTATCTATTACTTTCTAAAACTTATATCAAATATGTTATAATTGATTTGTTGATACCCTACATTTTAGAAAGCAGTTTATTTTTTAATTGTATCAGTATAACTAAAGTGTGATGTAAATCGAAAAGAGTTTTCTTTAAAGGACACATTATTTAGGAAATATTTGATAAATTTTTATCTTTTGATCGTTTCAACATTGCACCTTTCTTCTGTAATCGATTTTTAGTGGACGATTGATCGAAAAGTGTATTTGATTAGAATTTCCCTTTAACCGGATAAAAATTTAAACTAAAAAAATAATAATCTTTTAACTTTTTGATTATTTTAGTAGATTAAAAAATCCGATTAGTAGACATGTTACAAATATCAGCACAAACGTATAATATCCGAACCACCTACGATGGTCTAGGGTATAAAAAGTATGAAAGATTAAATATTTGACAAATAAAATTCTAGAATATGGCACAAATTTTATAAACAGATTTTGCACATCTTCTTAAAAAACTATTACTTTGGGCGTTGCAAACATTTACACTTATGCATCATCATATGTTTTTGTTAAGTCACTGTAGGGTGTAATGAAAGAATTGCAATGAATATATTTTAAATTTTGCAATTTGTTTTTTGTTGAAACTATATAGTATTTTTCAATATTTTTTTACTTTTCTTTCCACACAATGTCATTTATTTAATAATTTTCTCTTATTTACACATATGTACAAATACACACGCTCTTATTTACAAATACACACTTGCGTATACTAACAACATGACTTAGAAGATGAAATGCTTAGCAAACAAACATTGCTTTCCGATTGATATTATTATGGCTGACATTTATCGAGTTGTGGTGCATTATTATTGCTGTTTTTGTCTTTTGTTGATGTTTCTATTCATTTCCACCCCCTTTTGCATATGAGACAAGAGTGCATTTTTAATATTGGCCGACAGAGGGTTATAAAATACCATACAGATACACTACATAAATAATTATTCCAACCAGAGACCATTAAGGGAACTTAATTAAAATGAATATAATTTCATACAAATATATGAAATCGACTCATACACATAAGAAACACACATGTGTGTGATTTACAATTTAAAATAAAACTGCTTGTGGACAATGAATAAACTTATGGAGAACAAAACTAAAAAATATGACGATCATAATATTATATACGGCATAATTTTAATTCGTTGTCACTAGTGGCTGGTTGGTAGGTTGCTTCCTCCATTTACATTCAAATACAAGCACAAATGGTGCGTGTATCCAAAGTAAAAACGTCATACAAATATACAAATCAATGAAAATCAATTTTGCAGATGGCATTAAACAATAACTAAATTATTTATAATTGCATTAACATAATTCCACGTATTATTCATAAAAATAATTCTCAGAAATTTTAGCTTTTTTCAAACTTTTTTACATTTCACAATTTAATTCTTTTTATTCATCAAAGATTTTTGTAAAAGAAAGGCAAAATAAATATACACACACATTCACAAAAAAAAAAATAATAAAAAATCAGTCATACACACAAAACCAAGAATTTTTCTTATTGTTGGTGTGAACTGGTGTTTGAGTTGGTTGGTGGCCGCTGCTTGTTCTTCTTCAAATGATGCTCATTGATTTTTTGTCGCTTTTGTATCTTTGATACCAACTTTTAACTACATTTTTACATTTAAATTCATATAATTTCACTTTCTATTATTGAAAATAGCGTAAATATGAATGCCACATATATATTTTCACTATAAAACAATTAAAAGTATTAATAAATTCGCTAAATTTTGCAAAAATATTCTACGCGACGTCCATGTCTGTCTTGACAATTTTTTTTGTGAGTACTCAAAAGAGCAGTGTTGATATACAGCAAAAATCTAACAGAGTCGTATTTTCATATGAAGATGCCGTCTTGTTTATATTTTCTACCACGTTTAAATTTATTTAGTGTGGCGAAGTTTTCGTTTTAACGATTCTAGTGATTTTTTCTTAAATCATATAAGTGTTAAATAGAACATTTTAAGGCAGATTTTATCGATATTCGTAAAACCTTTTCATGAGGTTGCAAAGAACTTAAAAAATACGGCTCAGTAATATGTAATTTGGATAAGCTAAGTAAGTATATAATATAATCCTGAGAATTTACCTACTTGAAAACAGTAAAGTCAGTTTAGTATATTAAAAAAATTAGACCGAAATGTGTGGCAACCTCTAAATTAAAGCAAATTCTTTCATAAATTGTCAACTGTAAATCGCAAATTAAAATTCTATCAGAACTAAAATTATATTTACTTCATAATCATTCAAAAATTTTTCAAAATCGGAATTAAAAACAAACTTTTAGAAAACAAATGTAACTGAATTTTGGACTCATCAAGTGTTACTGTTTATATTAAAGGAAAACTTTACATTTTATACCTCGGAAGTGTGTTTGTTCGAAACATAACGAAATTACTCCACAGGCATTTGTGGTGAAGGGTTTTGAAGATCCGGCATAGCAGAATATTTCCCTCTTATTTGTTTAAATATTAGTAAGTTAAGGGTATATACATATTTCAATACCCTATTTGGAGTTTGACATTATGTTAAATATCAACGAGTTATTGTTAATGATGACAAAAAAAAAATATTAAAAATTTATATGTTGTTTAAAGGAGACTCATGATCCATTACTAATCAGCATTTTTCAAAAAATGGACTGACTCGCATATATTTTTTTCTAATAAGCAAACTGAGTGTAAAATCAGACTTAGAAATATCTCATATGTTTTTATTTCACATCCACTTGTTTATTAAATTAGAAAGAGTCTTAAGGCCGCCCTCTATTTGTAAATAACGCCGCTGGTGAACATATATAACTCGGATTTCTGTCATTTTCATATGTCAAAATTTCAGCTGTTTGTTGTGGAGAAGAAAAAAACAAGATTTCACAAATTAAAATCCCAGGCCAACATATACAACTTTTTACACGATAAGTTGTTTCGTTCGTTCCTTCCTTTTTTTCTTTTGTTATAGTTATTAGAAAAATTACAAAAATTCTGCGTAAAATAAAATCTACTTTGCAACATCGTAAAAATAAGTCACGTCTGAAAACTCAAACACCAACAAACAGCAACCAATTGTCATCAACAACGCAAAACACAACAGGAACTACATCACAACAATATTTTGTAGAACAACCAAGTGCTTGTGAGAAGAAATTTCTCCAGCAAACATCTTTAAAAGCACAAACAATTTATAAGGACAATCAACCTCAACAAGCGTTATTAAATAAAAATACTTTCAGTGGCAGAGAGAATTCCAGCGATTTAGAAGAAATGGAAACAAATCTAAACAAAGTATTGAATCAAGGTGTGCGGCATCAGTTAAATGGTTTGCTTTGTAAATATACCAATGTTATGAAAGGTAAGAGGAGAGATATTTGTAATTAGGGTGAAATGTAAAAACTTGTAACTGTATTTCAGGTTGGCAGTATCGCTGGTTTACAGTTGACCCTCAAAGTGGTATATTAAGTTATTATTTATCGGATTGTACATCAGCTGGGGATGATATTCCACCACCAGCACATGTTTTAACAAGTTCTCCTCGGGGTCAGGTACACTTGGCAGGTGCTGTTGTTTGCCCTAGCGACGAGGACTCTAGAACTTTTTCTATTGGTTGCGCTTCAGGTGATACCATTAAATTAAGAGCAGCCGATGCTCGTGCCCGGCAGGAATGGGTGGATGGTTTAAGAGCAGTAGTTGAGAGTCATACCAAAGCCATGGATATAAATAATTCAACACCCTTGCCCCCTCGTGAATTATTAGCAGCATCAGATGCTATGGTTTCTGCTAGACAGGCACTTTATTTAACCGAACAATGGTGATTCATACTCTGATGTTATCTTTATTATTTGTTGTTTGTGTTTCTTAACGATTTCTGTTATTTTTTTCCATTTCAGTAATGCTTCATTGGCCAGAGCTATAGAAAATATTGATTGTGAACCATTTTCTCCAACGGATCCAGATTTACTGTTACTAAAAGCAATATCTACCGCCAGTACACAATGCCTGCATCAGTGCCTGAGTCTTTTGCAACGTCACCAAGAAATTCATACGCCGCGTTCCGAAACAACAAGTGTAAATTAGTTGTCCGAATAAGCATAAAGCACAATTTTTTTCAATATGTTTTTTTGTCGAATTGCTGTCACTAGCAATTTTAACGATTTCCTGACTAATGTATATTTTAAAAGAAATTGATAAAGTTTCCCAGAGAAAATGAATATTCCATTATCCCATTAATCTCCAAGTGCAAATTTTAAGCAATAATTAAGTATCGTTTGTAAATTCCTCCTTCGATAATGTCTACAACAACAAACAAGTTCCCTTAAATTGTTAATGTATTTAAATAAAAAATATTAATTTCATTTGTACAAATGTACACATTTTGATTGTGAAAATACTAACTTAACTAATATTTTAATAATAACAATAATAAAAACAAAATCTCCCGAAATATTAAGATTATTTGTGTTTGTGTGTGTGTTAGTGGGAAATAAGTACGTTATATATTTGTTTGTTTGTTTGTTGTTACTGTTTTAATGTTATTTTTCTAAAGGGCTTCCGCTGTCAGTATAACAACTCTGTTGTTTTTATTCTTTTTAATTCATTGTGCTGTTTACTGTTAATTTTTTGACACTTGTTATTGAATAACAATACTGTTTTAGTTCAGTTTCCGCCATTTCCTGAAAGACGCGATCTTTATTTTAGTTTTTTTCCTTTCAGTTACTGTGCAAAATTAGTAAATCTTATTGGAATTGAGAAAAAGTGAAATTATTTAATAGATTTATTTGTGTTAAGTGTTTGTGTTTATAAGGAAAATGTTGAAATTTAAAAATCATGTAGTTGTAAGTTTTTAATGAATTAACTTGTTGAGTAAAGTTTGTTAAAAAATCATGAAAAATGTTGCAGTTTTAAGAAAAAATTGCAAATTTTCGAGTAATAGATTTGAATACCTTCTTTTTTGTTTCATCTAATTCATTTGGCAAAAAACTTCCTTGCTAATTCTTACGGATTAAACTTAGTTATTTCCCAAAAAGTATATTGTGCGGGTGAATATTAATGGATTCTTTTTAATAAATGAAATTTTAAACAATTTGGAATTGGCTGACCAACTAAATGTTTGCTCATATATTTGAGACAACTCGGTTATGAGTGACTGGTAAACTCTAAACATCGCAATATTGGTAGTGTAAGAATTTTTGTATGCAGCAACAGGTTCTTGTCATTGCGGCAATGTTGAACGAGCTGTTTTCCAGTTCGACAATCATGCGGTAAAATTTGTGACGTCTCTGACAATATTGTTTAAAGCTGACTTATACTGCTCTGTTCATATGTACAAACATGATTTCTAACATATCTCGGGGGAAACTCCAATTGTATTGCATTCAAGTTAGAATAATGACGCCGAAGACATCCAAGAACTGTTTGCTGAGCATTTAATTATGTTTCTTAACCGGTAAGATTTTTGTCTCCTCATGTTTGTGTTTTATTCAGGACATTTTCATAGGCCTGATATGGTTCTTAAGGCTGAATTTTGGAAACTTTATTTTTTCCATTGACTATCACTTAACAAAGGAGATTTACTACCGATCGGCCCATAGTTTTATATGAAGCCTATAAGGTTTCTTTATTCATACCCCAAACACTGCCGGCTAGTGCTTTAAGGATCTTATACTTATACTTCGCCGTTTTTGCTTGATGACAGTGGCATAAGCTGAAGAGATAATTAGGCTACCAAATATTACCGCTAAGATTTTATGATGGATAACAGCATGAATTTGGATTCCATCTATTATGATGCCTAAATTTGTGTTTATCTTTTTAGTCCAAGTGAAAGTTATTGTAGTGAATTGTAATGGTCAGGTTCTGGCCAAGAAATTGTGCCACTTATATAGAATGAGTCCATAGATCTTGTGGAATAAGAGTGGTAGGATTGGCTAGACAGTTAAACAAATATTGTAAACTTCATGGTCAATACGAGGCTCCACCTCGAACGTAGTTGTCCAGGTGGTGAAGAGTGTTGCTGTCTACTTCACTGGGTCTTTCCGAAGAAAGAAAATAAACGATAAGTTTTGCTCTACAAGGATTTGAAATATTGTCAAGAAACTTAACAAATCATTGACTAAATGATTAGAATCTTGTCAGGAAAGTGGACAAAAACATCTTTTAGCTTTTTAAAAGTAACTTGCCACATTCAAGTAAAACATAATGGATATTTTTGAAAAAACTAATGAAATTTTTTATTTCAGCTTTAAATTGTTTGATTAACTAATTTATTTGTTAAATGTAATTTCATACTTACACTTTTAAAACATTCCTCTATGCTTTCATTTTCATTTATCATAAGTTTTCTATTATTTCCTTTTTGTTACATTTCAAGATTTTCATTTATTAAGTTTTCTTCGTTTTTTTTTTTTGTTTTCGGCTTTAATTTGTGATAGTTTTCATATTACAATAAGTTTTTTTAGGTTTTTATTCTTAAATTTGCTTTATTTTCGGTTTTCTTGAGATTTAGAAATAAATAAAAGAAAAGTTTTGTTTAAAATTACATTTTGTTATTGTAATAATACATGAATGCTGATTATTATTGAGACAATTAATTAATATATTTGATACAACGTACATACTAACAAATTGAATAGAATCAAAAAGTCCACATATTATTAAATACAAACTACATTTATTTATTTACTTATTTATTTTATTGTATACAATTTAATTAATAATAATAAATAATTTTTATGGCTGCTTTAATTATTATTATTATAATTATTGTTGTTGTTGTTTTTCATACATTTTGTTTTGAAAAAAAACTGAAGTTGGTTTTGTGTCTGTGAATTAGGAGAAAAATTGAAAAAAGTTGTAAGAAATTTGAATGAAAAGGATGTTACTAGTAAATAGAGGGTGATATTAAGGAGTAAGATAGAAAAATTCTTAACATACAATTAAAAAACAAAAAAGATATTTTTATAGTTGATTTTTTTTTGGAAACTCTTCCAATAATGTTTATAGTGCTTTCTGTCGCTTTGATCGGACAGGCAATTCATCTCCATTTAAAATCTATTACAAATTTGGACACTTTCTTTATAATCTACCTCAGTTTTGAACACGTTTCTGGGCGCCTAAATTCCTTTTTAACAAGAGCCTATTATCTCAGATCAGTGGATCTTAGCCTCGGACAGTTCGAATTGTACTCACTATGTTTATCACTTCAGGGCTTGTTTACCATAGTGACAGGTCAAGTCAGACTAAAAATAAATGGATAATTTATGAAGCCTTTTTAACATTCTTTGATGTAAATTTCGACATTTATAGAGCCCGTTATTTTCTTTTGCCGCAACTGCGAGCTTGCCATACCAAGAACATTTTGGGAAATTTTGACTGCTTTTGGGAACTTTTTCTTCAATATTCTTTTGTCCAGGAAATTGCAAAAAATGCCAGTACATATATTTCGTCATCCATAATGCAGAAAAATACTTTTTTAAGAAAACTTGACTTTCATTTTTGTTCTCTGTTTTTGGCATCTAAATTTTTAGCTCCATTTCTGTTAGTAACTTTTTGAGTCTTGTTTGTTTGTTTTTAAACCTGCATTAGCTTTAACTTTTTGACCAAATAGTCTGAGCATGAAGGTAAATGGACTGCTTTCTTGCCGGACATCATGTGGAACAATTCTTCTACCTGAACAAGGTTTCCGAGTTCATCCGGTATTGTTTAACAACAATGGAAACATTTTAATGGCTGAGCTTTGAATGCTTGGCCAGTTTTTGTAGGACAAAATTGGGTTTTGTTGAAAATATTTAATAATCTGAGAATATATCTTTTTATGGTCACTGAAGTAAAAGTATTTATAAAAAACGTGTGTTAAGAATTTTTCGATCTCACTCCTTAATTTTAAAAAATTTTTGCACCAGCAAAACCTTGATATTCATTTCAAAATGTATGAATGTTTTTGATTAAATGATGATTATTTATTATTTTTTTTAATTATTTAAGGATTTGTTTTTTGGGGGGAGTTTTAACTATTTTTGTTATTGTTTATTTTGATTTGAATGTATTGAAATTTGACTATTTTAAAATAAGATTTTTTTTGTTAATTTATTTTCATTTATTTCATTATTCTTTTCAAATTGAAACATCTATTAATAAAAGCTCTAATTCAGTACAAAACGGATTAAGAGATTTTAAATAAAAATGAAAAAAAAATATTTAAATAAAATTTTGATAAAAATGTTTTTATTCTCTTTTGTACTGAAACAGAACTCAAGTAAAATACATACATACACTAACACAATTGCAAAAAAGGATGTATTTTTAATTTAAATTAAATTGTTATAAAGGTTAAAATAGTTTTTTTGCGAGACACAGTGTTTCAAATTAAAAATTAACTGCAAGTAAATCTGAAACTTTCGATTTCAATTAAATTTCACATTGTGATAGTAAAAGTTTGAGGACCTCATGGGGGTTCGCAGAGAGGATTCTGGTAGTAAAAATCTACAAAAAACCTTGACATATGGGTAGACTATTTTTTATAGTTTAAGAGGCTCTTTTTGGCCGACCTTTGCGAAGTTTATATGCTATAGCGGGTCTAAATTTTATACGATTTTTTTCAAATATTTTTTATGTTCTTAGGAACTAAAAATTTTGCAATTATCTTCATGGAATTACAAGTTTTAAACATTTAAATTTAAACATCAAAAAATTTCGATTTTTCGCCAAAAAATTAATTACGCTCTTTTTAAGTTATAAAAAATTTTCTTAAGTAACTTATACCGTATATATATTTGTCCAAAAGCATTTGTATGATGCTTAAAAAGTTTCCAAAACTTAGGAGAACCAGAGTTTCTCGAATTCAACCTATTTCTTTGCAACACTCTAATTTCTGGCTTAATTTCTCAAATCGCTGGGCTGGAATTTTAAAAAGCTTATGTTTCCTTGAAAGCCTAATATGTTCTCGCATATACTTCTGCTATCACTATGTGAAATTTCTTTGAAATCGGACTAGATATTCGAAAGTTACAGATTTCTTTCCATTTCCATATTCATTTGAAACACTGTGCGATTGGATGGTTGTTTTGAAGTTTAAAAGAAAATTCTGATATGGAACCATTGTAAACATTAATTCATGATTTTGTGATTTCCATTTACATATTTGAATTTTATTTTCCCTTTTTTTCTGTAATTTTAGGTTATGTTGTGTGTTGTTTATTGAAATTTTTACAAAATGTTTTTTTTTTATGATTTGAAACTGTGTGCATTTAATTTTTACGTTATAAAAACATAATTTATTTATTTTTTTTGAAATTATAATTAAAATATTATAAAATTTTGCCAAAATGTTTTTATTCCTAAACGTTTTCAAAATGTCTTAAATCAAATTTTGTATAAATAAAATAAATGCCTCGAATACAATCAATTTGAATATCATGGATCTGTATGTTTTGAAATACTTTTAAAGATTCGTTCGTTATAATAATTTAAAAGTAAATTTCACTTTTAAGCAAAATACGGCTTTTGACTCCTTTTTTTACTCTTCATTAGATCGGATTCTTCTAAGAGTTTAATTTTAATTTAAAAAAATAGTTTTATTTTTTTAACGCTGTTCGAAAAGAGTTTAATTCTAAAAAATGATAAAAATCAAAAAAGAGCAAAATCCAAAAAAGAGTTTAAAAATGTATAATTCGCACAAATTGTTTTGAAGTCGTGTGTTGAAGTAAAAATTAATAATTCATGTTTACAATTTTTGTATTGTGATACAAACGTACTCACATATTAAGATGTCTTTAATTTTGTTCTATGAATTTTCGTGCGTTTTCGTTATTGCATTTTAATTGCGGTTTAAGAACAAGTGCATTTTTTGTTTTCTTTCAAATCACTTCACATTTTCGAGCGAGTTAAAAAATAATCATTTTTTATTCTTAAGTGAAGGAAGAGTAAAATGCTCCTTGAAAAAATCTGAAAAATAAAGACGAAAATTTTAATCGAAAAAAAGTTTTATTTTTTAAACTTCGCAAATGAATGATTAAAAATTAAAATCATTTGAGAATAAAGATTTGTTCTGAGTTTTTCCATACTCTGCTTTAAAGAATAGTTTGTCAGTGTGTCGGCTGTCCCAAATAGTTAATTTTGTCTAAATCTAAAAACTTAAATATTTATCTTTTTGTTTTTGTTTTGTATTAGTAAAAGAAGGCACTTCCTACTTTGACTCTGAAAAAGTCATACTAAAAAATGTTTTTAAATTAAAGTTAAAAAAAAAGAATGAAAAAAATAATAATAATTTAAGTGAAACATACAGGAAATGAAATCAAATCGATTGTATTGAATTTAATTTTAATTTCTTACTTAATTATAAAATAAAAATAATTAATTTACAATCATGTCGGCATATTTAATTTTTTCTTTTTTTTTGAAAATCTGTAAGTTCCTTTTTTACCTTAAATATGCCGTCATTTATACTTCTTTTTAAAACTTATTCTAATTTTCGTTTCAATATAAATATATTTTTGTTTGTTTTGAGTTAATTTTTCGTTATATTTTTCTAAAATTTTTAATTTTTTGAATTTTATTCCGAAAGGCAATTTTTTTTTTAATTTATTTTTTTATGTTCTAAAATTTGAATTTTGATTTGTTTTTCCTAAAATTGTTGTGTTTTTTATCCAAAAAGATTTCATTTTTTTCAGTTTTGTACATTTTTTGTTTTTTTCTTTTAAATATATTTTTTTTTAATATTAAAAAAGTAAAATAATCATTTTCAAATAAATAATTAAATTTTGAACATAAATTTTATAAGATTATAATTTTGGGCACACATTTCGTAAATTCACTTTGATTCGTGTTTTTTGTTTTGTTTAATTTGAATAAATTTCTATAAATATTTTATTTAATTAAAAACTTTAATTAAATTGGAATGAATGATTAAAAATAGAAATCATATATATATATATATATATATATATATATATATATATATATATATATATATATATATATATATATATATATATATATATATATATATATATTTATATTAATCATCTATAACTAAATAATACATTTTAAAGAGATCTTTAAGAGTTAAAACAAAAATTATTTCCATTCAAAAAACATGAATTCATATTCACGTTTTCGATATTTCTAATTTATTTACATCGGTATTATGTAAGTGTGTGAATAAGTATGTATGTAAATTTTTCTAATGCTCTAGGTCAAAGGTCATATTTTTAGAGGTCTTCAAATTGTCAGTTACCTAAACAGGAAAGAACTGTATTAGAACTGAACTGGAACTGAACAAGAACTAAAGTAGAACTAAACAGGAACTTAATTAGATCTGAACTAGAACTGAAAAAGAACTAAACTAGAACTAAATTAGAACTGAAATAGAAATGAACTAGAACTAAAAATTTACACATTTGCAGCCTGATTTCGCTTTTGGTTTTAAAAAGATCGCAATTATTTCGGGTTTAAATTAGACCTATTAAAATTTACATACATACAAAACATAAAATTATTGTGTGAATATAAAAATACTTAAATACTGGAACGATGATTATTAATTTATAGTTTATTTTTGTTGTTGGTTTCCTAAAATGTATACATATGTGATTTATGTATATTTTAAACTTAATCGCTACTTGTCGTAATAGGTTCGAGTTTAATCCCCGTGGAACTTATGTTACTTGTTGTGCTGGCCGTACTATCAATCGCAGCGGATGCTGTTGATGTAGCTGTTGTGACAGCTGTTGCTATAGCGGATACTGATGGCTCTGAGGAAGATGATCTAACGGTAGCTGGATTAATACTGCTTGTGGTTGTTATCGTTGCTGTGGTTACAGCGGTAGCTGTAGAAGGGTGTGATGTTGAAGGTGAGCGTAGTGGTGAGGCTGCAACACCAACAATATCGGAAATGTCATCGGAGAATAGACGAGATGGTGAGAAGGGGCGGGATGGTTTAAAACTCATTTCCAAACCGAGTTCCGTTAAGGGGGAATGTAAGGGCGTTAGACTATGGGGACTATTGCGTCTGGACGGCGATGATGTGGAAGAAAGTGGTTTTGTTGAAGATGCCGACGCTGATTTCTGCATGGTTTGATGAATCATCGTGTGTGAAGGGGCTCCGGCCATAGATGAATGACTTAGGGAAGAAGTGTGAGGCCCGAAAGCCATTTGATGTTGTTGCTGCTGCTGGTGTTTTTGTTGTTGATGTAGGGCGTGTTGTTGTTGTAAATGCAAATGTTGGAATTGATGTTGTTGCTGCTGGCTTAAAACAGCAGATGGATCACAACGACCTCCCGGACCTCCAGCCATGTGCAATGCTACAGCCATACTAGGTGGCAATTGAGGCATTCCCGGTAAATTGGGTCCACAAGGTGAAGGAACATGTCGAGGCCCCATCATAGAGCTCAAACCAGCTGTATTTGATGAAGAACTTAGAGCTGGAGAAATACTTGCCTTGGGCAGAGGCACACCCCCAGCACCAGGAGGACCAGACATAGGTCCACCACTGGCCATATGAGGCGGGAGGTTAAATAGATTTGAGCCACCATGACTTTCGCCTATTTGCTGTTGTTGTTGAGCAGCTGCTGCCATTTGCATTTGCTGTCTTATGTTATGAGCAACAGCTGCCACTGCTGCTGCTGTGGCTTCTTGTGACATTTGATCACCAGCTGCACCTGGCATGCCATTTGGACATGGTCCACCAACACCAGGATAACTTAAGGGTCCCTCCTGAAATGGAAAAACAGGCTGAAAACAATAACAATAGAGATAGTTAGCATGCAATGTATGCCCTTAGTAATTTGTCTCTTCAACATCACCTACCGAATGCCTTCCATAAGGCAAATGGGCCAAACCCTCTTCTTTCAGATCTTTGGCATCACGGAAGACAACAGTTTTAATGACACCTTTGATATGTTCATCAGGCCATATCCCAAGCAAAATACGTTGAGGACGACCCCGTCCCTTTGGTCTTAAATCGGGACCACCATCTATTGAAGGCCCCAGCATATTATGAACCCGATTCGCATAAAGCACGAATGTGGGATAAGGAATATCATATTTTCGTGCTGCTTGCGAAAGTGATAAACCTTCTTTCAGTACACTAAAAATTGCTTCTGCCATAGTTTCCGGACGCCATGATTTCAGTGGACCTCTCTCACGAAATCGCAAATGATGCATTAAACTTTGATTGGTATTCCAACATTTCTGCCACATGGACTGTAACTGATACTGATAACTGTCTGCTAATGAAACAAATATAACACACATTTACAAATACATATGCATTTTTGTCAGAAGAATTAAATTTTCTACAAACCTGCAATTGATGAACCCGATGCTCCCATCCATGCATGAGAATTTTCCAACATTTTCGCCTGAAAATAAAAAATTGAGAATTTTTTTATTTAAAACATAAAGTCAAGTCAAGTTATTTGTTGCATAAATATTAGTTTTTAGTCTAAAATCTCATATTTTACTCCATTTTGCGTTATAATATATATTCAATAGAAACAACAACAATAACTCGCTAAAATTCCATTGAATTGCTAATTTGACCTGTTTTTAATGTTAAAATGTCTTTCTCAGATAAATATTCTGAGACAACAAAATTTGTTCTATTGATTATTACGAAATTCATGAGTTCGTTTAGGATTTTTATTGCAAAATACATATGAAAATGGAGACCCTCATTTTCATACCCTTCACCGCTACAATGGTAAAGAGGGTATATTAACTTTGTCATTCCGTGTATAACGCTAAGAAGGAATCATCAGAGACGTCATAATGTATGTATATATTCTTGCATCAAATCAAAATCTGAGTAATCACTTTTTCAAAATTTTGAAATTTTTACAAAAGTCGATTCTTCACGTAGATTAGAGCCAAATGGGACACAATTTGTAATCACTTTGTCGAGATAGAAAAAGAAATATATAAAAGTTGTTTTTTTCATAAACTACAGGTGCTCGAGTCAAAAGGTATTCAATTTTTTATAAAAGTCGATTTTTTTTGTAAATTAGACCCGCTAGAGCCAAAAGGGACTCAATCTGTAATCACTTCATCAAATGTTTAAACATTTTTATAAAAGTCGACAGCCGGTAGAGCCAAAGTACTTGTACTTTTTATAAAAGTCGATTTTTTTTGTAATCTAGAGCCAAAAAGCTCTTAACCGGTAATCACTTTTTTAAATTTAAAAAATTTTTTATAAAAATCGATTTTTATTTTAAAGTAGAGGGAGAGAGTGGACCAAAAGGCTCTTAAACCTGTACTCACTTTTTCGAACTTTAAAAAGATTTTTATAAATCAGATTTTTCTCGTAATCTAGAGCCAAAAGAGTCTCAATCTGTAATCACTTTTTACAATTTTTTTTCGAAAGTTTTAATTTTTTAATATTTTGTGAAATTGATGTTATTTATTCGTTTTATTTTTTAATATAACGTCGAAAATTATGAAGTAAGAGAACTTTTGCTTTTATTAGAGTTTTAGTTACTTTTGGACTTTAATTTTAAAGAGTGAAAAGGAAAATATTAATCACAATTCAATAAAATTTTAGGCGAACAATTAAACGTTAATAAAAGATAAGTGTCTTGAAGTAAACATATAATATGTATGTGTTAGTATATGTGTGTATGTGTCTATAATTGTTTATATGTATTATTAATTTATTATCAATAAATGTAATAATAATTTATTTGATGGATCTAGTATTTTGTAACCTCATTAAAGGTGCTGTATTCCACCAGTTACTTAAGAAGTCTTTGCAAATGTTATGTGACATTTACACACACACACATATGTGCATACATATGTAATTTTATATAATGTATATTATATTCTTTACATATATTAAATATCCTTTATATGATTCTATAAATATATTTAGGTGTAATGTATGCATGTGTGTATGTGTCATATGTTTATGTATGTTTGTATAAATTCATATGTTTATTTGTTGTTTATTAAACAATTCATAGAAAATTTGTATACAATTAAACATATAAAATACAATACAGAAATAAATATATATGTATATGTTAATGTGTATTGTATGTATGTGTGTATTTAGTTAGTTAGTGATGTGATTTTGAAGTAAAGTATAATATAATATAATTAAATTTTCTACGGATTATAACATTTGAAATATTAATGCATGTCTGTTCTTGTTGTGATATACGAATAAATCAAATGTTACAGAGTTGAGTGGCCCTTTATGGAATTAGATTTGTATTCTATTCCCTTGTATTTAAATACATATTTGACAGTCAGAATGTTTCTCTTTTGTGCCCATTAGAGAAAAGTATTTCACTAATTATCGAAATTATGCACACGATGCATACATATACATATGTACATATACATATGTATATATATAAATTATAGTTATATAAAATGTATGTATGTATGTATGTATGTATGTATTATATTTTCGTTTAGACGCATTTCTACAAAAACCCCAACACTCGAATATGATTGCACCTCGATTCAAATAATGTCACATAAATGGCGTATACAAATACACCATAATTTTATACATGTTAGAATATTTTTACACTCACACATGCATATATAAAGGAATACATATGTATGTGTATGTATGTACACCTAAGCATTTATATTCATATATATATATGTGTGTGTGTGTAATCATGTGCTAAATAATATTAGAGAATACGACATATAATACTTAACACATATACACATACATACACTCTTATATATACATACATATGTTGATTACTCATACCGTTTTACATAGGCGTCAGATCGGCTGGACTAATAACAGTAATGCATGTGGGCCGCTGGGCTGTTTTAGCGCTTTTCTAACTGTTTTCAAAACGATTAAACTCATCAAAGTAAAGTTTTTTAAAGATGTTGAATGTTCGTTTGGATTTTAGTCTTTTTTTAAGTGAAAATAACGGAATTATAATAAATTAAAAACGAAATTATTTTGTTTGTATGAACTTCATATTTGTTTGTTTATATACTTTCATAAAAATGTATGACCTTTGACCTAAAATATAACAAATGTTTTTAAATGCATGAAGAAAATATTATAATTTAGCAGAAATTCATTAACTTTCACATTTTATTTGTTACTTTGTTACCACGCAAGTGGCTGAGCCTAGAAAGCGATATCTGATTTATCAGCCATCAATTTTTAAATCCTTCACCACGTTACGTGTTAAAAGATGTTATTTGTTATTTTCCATTTAACCCCAAGACGAAGTCACTGAATAAAATTTAACTTTATTGGACCAAATCAAAATCTAAGTCGATTTAACAATGTCCGCTCGTCTGTTTAGGAAAGCATTTCACGGCCAGACTAATTATTCGAAATTAATGAAATGGAGCAGTTTTCTTGTTATTATCTAAGCAGCTTTTGATTCCCATGAAAAATCAGCAATATCGGTTAAATAACAGAAATCTGAGACGATCTCAAAACTTAAACAAAAAACTAATTGCGATTTTATTGAGATAATAAATATGATTTCGTTAAGGGCCAATTATCTTGGGATAATTCTATAGCTGAGTGTAGTTGCAATTGAAATCATCATTGCCAAAGAACTTGGTCTATAAGCACAATAGGGCGGGTCATGTAGAGTACATATCAAAAATTATTCCGGGAACTGGTATTATTAGAAAGTTATAACCAAATTGTGAAATTAGATTCATATTGATTAAAGTTTCAAAAATAATTTTACCAAATTCCAGTTATCAAATCAATAAAATTTCAGAGCTTAAACAATTTCGGAAAGTTGAAAATGGTCCAATAATTCAATAGTATTAGTTTGTATATAAAAGTTTTATGAACTAAAAGCCTAAACCAGAAAGTGGCCTCATGTGGAACTCAAGTAAACTATGGATCGATGTTGGTCAAAATAGTAAAATATATTCAAGATAACAATAATTGTTCCTAATTTCATTAATAAAATTGATCCATATATAAGAGTTTTATAAGTTTAAAACCATAGAGGGGGTCTTATGTGGAAGCTAAGCTAAATAATGGCTCCAGAACAACCTTGTTTCTTTGAGTTTATTATATTCTAATAAATTTCAGAAAATTATTTTTAAAATTGAGACCTAAATTACAACTTGATTTTAGGGTTGATAGAATTTTGCATATTTAAGCCCATAACTTGTTTCTATTGATCGGATTTTGATGGTATTTTTACGATGATGAAGTAAATAAACCTGTACCTCATTTCGTTAAAATCCTGTTATTTTTTATTTTTCGGAATTTTGAGGTTAATTAATAGAGATATTTTTGTTAATGAACCGATAACTTCATAGAACAGTACGAATACTATGACCAAGTTTCATTCTGACAATTATTCTGGTCTTGAGAAGTCCAATTAAGTTTAATCGCAAGTGTATGTTGTTATTCATGGACTGATAATAATTTTTGTTTGTTCCTGTAAAATTTTAGTCCGTTACATGATTAACGGGCTGTTTAATAACAATAACATTGTGATCAGTCAATCATATTTCTAAACATATTGCGACCACAATTCTTTTTTTAATAAAATAATTTTATTACAGCAACGAATTTATTGTCAAAATAAAATAATTTCAAGAATTAACATGTTGGTGATAACAATAATTGTTTGTCACAAATATATTAGTGTTTGCGATGAACATGAACGTTTCTCTGCGTTTAAAAACGGCTTTAATATCTCATAAATGTGAGTATTATGACAATATTTTAAATGAGTATGTTTTATGTTTATGTTTAAGTACAATAATAATTAACTAAATAATTTCAATATTTTACAAAGATTATTATCTGTTATGTGATTTCTACAATGCAATTACCATTCGAAAAAAAATCTGACGCGATATGGAAAAAATTAATATACATCGACATTTTCACCGTTTAAGATGTTAAAGTACTAAAACTTTACAAAATCATTTAATCTATTTTTTTTAATTTTACACACGATTTTTTATTTTTTTTTTAATAAAATCAATTTTATTCTTTATTTCGAAAAAAAAAAAATCAAAGAAATCTGTTATCTTTCGACGATTTTAGTCAGTCACCCTTTTAATGCTTTATTTCTACAAGATGTTTGATAGCAAATAATAGAGTTAGGAAATGGGAGTTTTCCATTTAAAACTGGAGCCCATAATCAAAATGCAATTGAAACTTTTCTGACAATATCGCCCACCAATAAGTAAAGGTGGATATGAAAAAAATATTATTATCTATTTTCTAAAAGTTAACTCGTACTTAAAAATTTTATTATTATGAATTTATTTTGTTGTTATTGTTGTAGTTGTTGTTGTGTAATAAATATAACCATTATAGGTTACACCCACATAAACATAAACAATTTACAAAAATATACATAACTTGACATACACACATAAAATGTATTTATATATATATGTATGTATGTGTGTGTGTGTGTGTATTTATAACAATATGCCTATGAGTGTATCAGTGTATCTACCCTATTGACACGTTGTGGAGCTTCAATATTTACGCATTTATTGAGGCGTGAAACCAGCAATTGAGTGGAAAAAATCAGTATTTCAATTTTTTTTCGCCTGACTCTCGACTCTGGCTCTGCCTCTGACTCTGCTTGTCATACTTAATAATTTTCGTCTTTTTCGCTTGACTTTGCGGTGATATTAAAGTGCACTTGATTGTGGTGACTGAAGTAGTTATATTCAGTTGTTCAGTTCATTTCAGTTCCATCATAATTTCTGATGTTTTTTTATTTGGTTTCATACCAAATCAGCTTGTTGATTTTTTACATCCCAAAACCAAAAAGAAAAAAAAGTAAAAATGTGTTTTTTGCCTGACAGGGTGCCTTAGGATGTATTTGTGTATGAGATGAGGATGTATTTAAAAAAAAAATACAGCTCTTGAATATGAGGAAATAAAAGGGGTTTATTCCTTTAGTCTGGTGGCAAATACAGAAATTTTATTAATTCTCAGCAGGAAGCAACAATTTTTGCTATGAATTTAAACATTTCCAAATCTCAAGTTATTAAAAATACATTAACATACAAACAAACATACATTACATGCTTGCACACTAACACACCAGAGCCTTGACTTACGTCGTTAATGGGGATCGGAGAAATGCGAGGCATATCGAATCAACTTTTTCTATTAAAACGCACTGAAATATAAATTATTGGGGAAAATATACGGAACAAGGCCAAAAAAAAAAAAAACAGTAAATCTACCCGTTACTGGCTTCGAAGTCATCACAATATCCGTTACTACTAGTAAATAGCAAAAGGCTTTGTTTTTTACGTGCTCGCTCATTCTTCACTTATTTTGATCATGTATACAAATTGAAAGAAGGGACTAAATCTTATCCAATAAGGGATTTCTTGTTTAAATTACAGTTGTGTGACAATTTCAGCTAATTTATTTTATCACCGTCTCTATTGCAAATTGATTTTACTGTTGCAGGTACTGGTCAAAGAGCTCTTTCTATATTAACAGCCTTTTCTCCCGATTTAAAACGTTTTATTATGTTTAATTTTCATTCCAAACTTATTACTTTTCTCTTACTTTGACTCATTTTTTACGTACTTAATGTATCTTGGCGAATCACACACTTGTTCTTTACAACACTTTTGTAACAAAGAAAAGGAAATTTTCCTTATTTTCTGGAATCTGAAAACTTAACGTACAGATAACGGTAAGTGTTATCAGTGATGGTAAAAATGTAACTGCTTCTACTGACGCAAATCGAAATCAAATATGATGCAATCCAACTAAATCAAATCGGTATCAAAATTGCAACAATACAAACCGATTCTTTTTTCAGTTCTTAAAATTCGACGTAAATCGAAAGTATGCAAATTGGGGCTCTAGTGTACAATATTTGTTTGGTTAAATAGTTAGAAGTTAGAAACTACAATAACAACAACAACAAAATATTTATAAATAATAATGTTATTTCTTGAAAATATGATTTACTTTACTCCAAATTGTAAGTAAAAGAGAAAAATTTATCGAGGAAATTATCAAGTGGCGGTTTTTTCAATTATAATGAACATTTTGTACAACAAAATTCAAATCTAAAAATTAATTAGCGTAAAAATATTTTGCCTATAACACACACACACATACACATATTCACTTATAAATATATATAAATATATATATGTATGTATGTGGTTGGTTATATAGAAGAGTCCATATGTGTATGTGTGTGTAAATGACATTTAATGGGTAACAATTTCCTTCGGATATGACTAGAAATTGTCGAATTCTATATTTTCGCACTTTAGTAAAGTTGCACTTGTATTAGTTTATAAACATAAACATACACATACATACATACATACAAATATATATGTATTCTTATATGTTTATAATATAATAATAATATAAAATCAATACCAAAATGGTTGTTATATTCACTTAATCATATACAAATATACCCAACATACATATTCATTTGAATATATATACACATATACATATGCATAATGAATACATTAATAAGTACCAGATTCATATTTACTTATTCCTATATTTATATGTTGTGTACATGTATATATGTGTTTTTGTATGCAGTTACTAACCAATAAATATATTCACACACTCACAATCTTAAGTTTTATTAAATTCACGTTTCGTTAAAGGAAATTAAATTTTTATGTATTTTTGAAGGTTTTTTTTATTTAAATATCGAATGAAAAATATAAAAATGGGAATAAAATAGAACCACAGGATTTTTTGTTAATGGCATAATTGGTGAATTTCTCTTTTTCAAAACTAATTATGGTCACAAGTACGATTAAACACTTTTTTTGTCTTTAAAATTAAATACATTAAAGGATTTTGGATCAAATTTTGTTAAAATTTTTATTGATACAAAGTTTGTCAAATGTAGTTATGCGGAAAGAGAGAGTGGGGAAAGTGTTTCCACGAAAATCCATTTCGTACAATCGCGAGAATTGTGCGGAATTTCGGCCAACTGGTTCTGTGAGTTTGGTAGAAAACATTGATGTTGGCCATCCCTGACCTCAAAAACATTAATTATGAAAATTTTTAATATTTAAAATCTTTAATTGACTGAAGAGCTTAAGATTGCTGGTGAAAAAATGCGACGAAAAAGTATCACATCCTGTGCGCCCAGTTTATCACATATTATTAAAATTCATTGATGTAAAAAAATTCATTCATTTTTATATATTTTTGGGTTAAGAAATACAAGTTAATAACGGTAACTTGTAGTTGAGGAGTTAATGCCGTGAGCGAGTCAGTAAACTAATACTATTGGATGGGTTGGAGGAGAATTGACTCTACCTATGACAAAACTAACAGATCAAGGAATTCAGATTAGCAGTGCCAAAGGTCCAATCTTTTGAAAATGGTAGGAAATGGTTTCATAGCTAATTGTAAGTTATTTAGCCTTTTGTGTCCGCACAGGGAGGTTCACGTCTGGTTTGAATAACATTGATCTGTAAAGGAGTTTTTCAAACTGTTTATTTGTGAAATATTTAAATCACTTGTTCAGAAGCTATAAGTCATAAGAGACGTCCCCAACCAAACCTAAAGTTGTGTAAAGACTCTTTTCACCGTTAATCGAAACTTTTTAGCATAAATTATAAAAGTGCTGTCTAAATAGCATTGACAATTTTGGATCCCATTCTGTTAAACCTGCTGATAAGAAAATCTGATACGGATTTTGAAATCTCCAAGATTCATGTTTATTCTAAAAATCGATTTAGGGACATTTATCTTTAGGGCCTTAGTTTTTATTAAGGGAGCTGATTGCCTGAATTACTTGTTTGTATAGTTCTTGGATCCATGCAATATTAACGGTGTATATATTGCTCTACCATTCTCCAAGAAGAGTAATGAATATTGCGGCAATATTTATATCCCTAACTAACTTGTGTCCCTAACTAAGGATTTTGGAGCGTACAGTGATTTATTTGGATTAATTAGAAAGGATTTTCAAATTGAGTTTGGTGAAGGTTTGCCGAATAGAAGCATTCTCATTTGTCTGGACTTAGTTTCTAAAGTTGTTCAAAAAAAGTTTTAATTTTTCATGTATTAAAGTCCCTAACTCAACAAAGCTCTCGTTTTTAGTGTTTATTCTTCTTTTTTGTTTGAGCTTCTTTCATAATTTTTAAATGTTCATTTAAGCCATTTAGAGTGTCGGTCTGCTGTAGATAGAATTTTTAGGATAAATCAATTTCATATCAACCTTTGCCTAAAACAACACCCCCTATGTGTGATGTAGTGGTAGGAAACTTTGCTAATTTGTCATTGATTTTATTTGTCCAGGAGTTTCATGAGCTTAAAACTATAATCGATAATCTCATGTAAATATGGCAGGATAAGAACTTGTTGGGAATCTTAGATTACAAGAAAAGGATCTGCACGTTCAATTTCAATACTTTTCAATATTTAATGAGTTTCAAGTAATTTGAATTTGTTTATTATCAATTTTATAAAATTCGAATTCTTCGATATCACTCCAAATTGTTGTTGTTTGATAATCACGAGTTTATAACATAAAACAAATATTTCGCTTACATTCATTACATTTATTCAAACATAAGTGAAATTATTTTAACATACACATGTATGTGTGTGATCGTATAAACATTAGTTATTATCAGTTTAATCATGTGTGTGTTAATTTTAAATAAAATAAAAAAAAACAAATTCTAGTAAAAAAAGTTTAACTTTCTATTTCACCTCAAACCCTCCACTTTCTGGATCTCTTTTAAATGTTAATTTTCTAAACATTTAGACGCAAAAATAATGAAAATTATATACAAAATCAAGCGAATAAAATCAGAACATAACAGAATTAAAACAGAAAAAAAAACAAGTCAGATTTATATAACTTTTAACTCTTAACTGCTGCAATCAAATTACGTAAATTATTATGGTTTTTTCTGTTGTTTTTGTTTTATTTGTTTGTTTAATAGTTGTTTGGTTTTGTTTTTGTTTTGTTTTGTGTAATTTACAGAATGCAAAAATAAAAAAAAAGTTTAAAAACTAATACAATTTCATAGATTTATTTAAACGTATTTTACATACAAAACAATAAACTATTCAAACATGTAAATATGTTTATTATCTGAACAAAAATAATGTATTTTACTTATGTTTGAATAAATTTCATCATCATTTACAAAATTGAACTATTAGAACACAGGTTACACATTCAAACAGTCACACACACACATGCAAATACACATACATATTCGTATTCAAACAAATGCGTTAAGTTAGATTTAGTAATAATAAAAACGCATTCATGTTTAGTAGCGAGTGTATAATATTAAAATATATACAGTGGGCAACAAAATTAAACAACAGTTAATATAATTCTTTTTAAATTTTAGTAGAAGACATTTTTTCTGTAAGTTGCACAGTGGTTCTGCAAAACATTTTTTTTATAAATCTGTAACATTTTGGACTCACTGTCAAAATTGGTCACTACGAGTATTGCAATTCTTTAGAAAATCTCATCGAAAATGTCATTAAAGATCTGATTTAAAATAAAGTTACTTGCAAATAATCCTCAGATTTTCACTAAAAAATGCCATCAGGACACTCTATTCAATTCCAAAAAAATTTTGAGCAAAAATCAAATATAAATATGGATCCAACAGGCAGTTTGATTTTATGAAATATAAATTTAAAAAAAACAACGTTAAAATCCAATAATTTCCTCTATATTTTTATAAGTCGGAAAGAATTTTTAACATTAAAGAATCTAAAAAAATGTCAAGATCCCAGTTTCATTTGTTAACGTGAATCTTCGAACAACGAAGGAATCCCTCTGGCTGATTTTGTATGATTACATAGAACGTAAAAAATACAGGTTGTGCCACAATTCCATATTCTGAGGAAATAGATGGAATGAAAAATTATCAGAGTTCTCAACCACAACATCACACAGCATAGAGGGCGTTGTTCTAGACAACAATAGATATAAAATTTATTTATCCTAGAATTATCATCTGTTTAGCTTGATTTCAAATGTAAAAATTATTAAAGAAACTAAAAGTAAGAAGAATATTAGAAAAAACTTGAAATTTGGTGAACTTTAACTCCGTAAAAGATCTTTATTTTCTTTAGCTTTGGAAAAGATTCAAAATAGCCAATGCGATTTATAAATTTTAAATTTATTTTGACTTGAATATCTCTGAAATTACTAAGTAGTGATTGGAGAATCGATTTCGATTACGAAACCAACCATTTTAAAGGTTGGTTTGTGATCGATTCTACACTGCCAACTTTATACTGAAATCGGTCTTAGTGATCGATTAATCGAAAAGTGCAAAAAATAAAATAAAATAAAAATGAAAAGTTCATTTTTTACTTTTCAAAATTTGTTAATTATATCGATTATTTTAGTCGATTAAAAATAGAATATAGGATGTTATTAATCGACTAAAATAATCGAAATAAAAAAATAATAAAAAACTGGGCTACAGAATTATTAAAAATAAAAACTTTTTTTAAATTTAATTTTAATTTATTCATAATCAATAACTAAAGCTATACTTTTGTTAAATACTGTATTTATATATGATAAACATAGAACACGCATATATTGCCCCTAAACAAACTGGCATTCTTCCCCTTACCACTCTCTTACTACTTTACCCTTAAACAAGTAATTATTCTCACACATACAAATATATACTCGAACTGTACATTAAAGTACCGTAATTGCCAAAGTGAAGACTTTGAGAATAAGTAATAATAAATATATATATGTATGCGTATGTGTGTGTGAGTGTAGTACCAATATAATATACTTCAATACCACCCCCCCCACATTCCTATCAGGCAATGCAATTAGAAGGACTTATAACTGGAAATGCAACTACGTAAACCAACTGCAAACAACAACAACATCTAATTTGAATTCGCAACTTTTAGTGCGCTTTAATACGTGTGTTTATTTACAAAAAAAAAAAAAATAATAATAAACTTTTAACTAATTTAACATGATATTAGAAATAGTTGAATCTAACAAATAAAACTAAAAAAATAAATGTTTAAAGATATCAATTTATTTAGAAACAACAACAAAAAAAACCTACGAAAGTATCAAAAAGTATTAACTACTAACTAACTTACTAACTAAATAACTAACTAACTAACTAACTGACTGATTATAAAACTTAAACTTAAATAACAAACGATAAATTTGTTTGTATTTTTTGTATTTTTTTGATGTGGAAATTTATTAGAAAAAAATAGTAATTCTAACTAAAAATCTAAAACAACAATAATAAAATAGACTAATTGCATTTAATTATTTAACTTGTTAACATTATATGGTGATTATGCCCCCCCCAAAAAAAGGGAATAATAACAATTAATGTGAAAAAAGGGGAAAATGGGGGGGGGTGAATAAAATTATTAGAAACTTTGGAGGCAAAAAAAATTAGTCGTCCCAATTTAGTTAAGATCAAACATGTGCTAGACTTTCTGTTATGAGGAAAGTAATGAATCGAAACTAATTTAGCTTCTGGAGTAAAAGACTTCCGATTGATTGAGCTGTCGCTGGTTTAACAATCTTTGATCGAGGGTGACTCATATCGTTTTGGAACGGAAATCAAATTGTCTTTGTGTAGAATATTCTAGCGGCATTTAAACTATAACCTCGTATCAATAAGAATTTATGGGCAATAAATGTAATTATGGGAAGACTAGTTTAGGTTGGAGTTTCTGTTGTAATTTAAAAACTTTTTACAAGTATTTTTTTATCTATGGAACCGTTAGAACTTGAAGATTCACATTTTTTAAAAAATAATTAATATATGATATTGAGAATTTTGCTATTGAAATCCAGGGAAATCGGTTCATAAATGCCTCAGATATTAGCAAAAAACTGAAGGTACCTTAAACTTTTTCGAGTTTTTTCTAATTTTTGAAGAATCTACAACAGTTAGAGTCTTAATATTTTCCCAGATAGATTTGCGCTGAAGACATGAAATGAATCGGATCATTAGTTTCTGAGTTATAGGCAAAATTATATTTTCCTATATTTTGAACCCACTATGAGAGTTATAGATTTGGTTATGGCAATGATTGATTAAAATTTTTTCCCCGAATTTAATCTATTTAATTTTTGAAAATCGGTTTATAAACCACCTAGAAAATTTAATTTGTTTACTAATGACTCAGAAATTTGGGCCATTGGTTTCCGAGATATGGCCGAAAACTTATTTTGACGCTCCTGTGGCAGCTACGGGTCTAGTTGCCACGCAGGAAAATTACTAATTTCTTCCTCGAATTTTGTTTTTTTCATATTATTGAAGACAATAACAATGTAAAACAAAGTAATGTTTTCGACTTTTTGAAAAATCTTTTTAAGCTAAAAACATTCATGACCAAGATCCTATCCGTAACTTCTGATTTAGGGTTCCATCCATTCCTTCACCTAATGAAGGAAAAAACGCTTTTGGGATACAAAAAAATTATGTTCCCCCAACATAAGTATGTGTGTATTAGTATGCTTATGAATTTGGAATAAAAAATATATCAATAGTTACCACATTATTGATGTTTGCCAATTTTCCAATAAAAATTGTAAATTATTGTGTTTTTTACTAAATTCAAAAAATCAGTAAAGATTTTCTGAAAAAGTAATTTTTTTGAGTTATGACATTGTTGCAGCCAACAAGCAATATATCATAATATCAAATATATTTCACTTTATTTTTCCTTCTAAATTACTTTTATTATTTGTTTGTTGTTGTTTTTAAAATAAAATTAACACTATACAAATGTAATATTATAATATGTTTAAGTGTATGTACTTTAACAAATATTACAAAACAAAAAAAAAAAAACAATCGCATTAAGTGCTACTTTTACTTCTTTATATAACATTTTCTGTTCTTTTTTTTTTTCTTCGTTTATTTGAAAAAAGGCAGACACTTGCATTTTTTAATACTTGACTCACTCGTCAAGAATCGTTTGTTCCTTTAAACGTAACGGTTTTTTTATTCCAACTTGAGGCCAACTACGTGTTGTGTTTTTGTAAACCCAAACGAAATCAAATCCAACTGAAGAGAAGAAAAAACAACAACAACAAAATGTTGTTACATTTTAAAAATTATTGTTCTTCAAACACTCTGACATAAATGCAACAACAAAAGAAATAAATAAAATGTTACTTGAATTCAAGTATTCCGAGTGCATTAAGTTTTAGAGTAGATTTTGATACCCTCAACGATCACAAGTGATGAAGAGGAGGGTATATTAACTTTGTTATTCCGTGTGTAACGCTTAGGAAGAGCCATATAAGACTTTTTATTTATTCTTGCATCAAATCAAAATCTGAGTCGATTTAGGTATGTCCGTCTGTATGTTTGGATGTTGTCGGCACCCTCATATGCACAATAATTGACAGAGCTCAATGAAATTTGACCTTAGTACTATAGAGCTCCGACTTACGTCGTTAATGTGAATCGGGGAAATAGTATTTTGTTTAAATTGGTGATGGGTCAATTTCAGATAATTGATTTATTTTATCACTGTCTCTGTTGCTTACTGTTATCCCAAGAACTCTTCCTATATGAACAGCATTTTCTCTAGGGTCGTTTTGGAACGGAGATCTAAATGTCGTGGAATGATAATTGGATCTCAAAATTTTGCGATAACCTTAAATTGTTCCAAAATGATCAAAATCGGTTCAGTAGGAGGAAAAGTTACAGCCCAAAATATAGCTAATTTTATGACTCATTAAAGTTTCTCACATATACACTGAGATTCACTGTGCATATGAGTGTGTGTGTTTACGTAAACTTTATACGTACGAAACAAAACGTTTTTCTTTCATACGCATTTGTGATGGAGAGTATTGACGATTCGGCTAAGTCAAATATAAACTTCTTACTTATTTTTTTATATATTTTTATTGTTGTTGTTATTATTGTTTTATATTTAATATGCATAAACTTCAAAATTTATATAGAAACACTCTTTTTTTATATAAACGAGGTGGGGTTTAATGGCAATTTATCATAATTTCTTAAAGAAATTCTTAGAAATTATTTTCACAAATATTTAATTTCGTATAAATTTCAGGTCTTTTAAGAAAGAAATTTTGAAAAATTACACAAATTTAAAGTTGTTTTACGATTAAAATAAAATATATAAAATTAACAGAAAATTTGTATGTACGAACACATATACATGTGTAACAATATATTTATACATCAATAAAATTATCAAAATTTTATTTTTATTTTTTTATGCATTTTCTTTCATACTTCAAATCAATATTTTTTATATTTAATTTACGTGTATTAAAAACATAAATACCATCACTTCAAGTGGTTAAAAAAAACATTAACTTTGTCATTCGGCTAAGCAAAGAAGGAATCATCTAAGATACCATTAAGTATAAAAGGAGGGAGCTCGCACCCAAACCCAAATATTAATTGATTTTTTTTGAAAAAGAATCTATTATCAAAAATAGAGTACGGAAATAGAAGTGAAGTTAAAAAAAATTACTGCATAATGGATGACGAAACGTATGTTCTGCCAGATTTTTCGCAACTCTCTGATCATAAATTTTATGTTGCTGAAGCACTAGAGAATGTTGAAAAAAGTTTAAGACCCGAAAGCTGTCAACACTTTAAAAAAAGAATGATTACATTCATAAGATTTCAGCTGGCTCGGCATCCTGTCACTAGATTTGTACAAACAGAGGCATATTCTCCAAACCGTCCGGAGCTATGACCATTGGAGAGATATTTGGGTTTCTAAATTTCATTACCATTTATTGAAATTTCGTTAAAATAATTGTGTGTTAAGATTTGGTCGATCTCACTCCTTTTAAAGAAAGAAATTATAGCCCACAAGAAATTAGTGGACTGACTGATATACGCCATATTGTCAGTTATAAATCTAAACTAACAAAATTAATGAAGCATATTTTATGGTATTTAAATTTGTGTGGAATTTATCCTCGATCCTCGTTAAAGTTTCTGCAACGTTTTAAAACATTATAAAACAAAGTTCGTTGAAATCGTGCTTAATGAGCTTAAAAGTTCATTTCTGAGAGACAATTTGTACCGGCGTTAGGTGGATCCGTAATCATCAGTTTCAATAGGCATCATCATTAGGTTTACAAAACCAGCCAAACGGACATAGTTAAATCGACATTATTAAAAAAAGGGATTGGGACTAAATTTGAAAATTCTGGCTTTTATAGTTCATTAGATATTCGATAATTAATATTTTAGTTGTATGTGGGACACTCCTCCTCTTGGTGCTATCCGTTTTACATTCTGTCAAGTAAAACTAAAATTTAGAACTTTCGCTTTTATAATTCTTTAGATATTCGATAATCAAGAAGAGCAAGGGGTTCTCCAATACAATGCAACTAGTATGGGAGAACCCCTTGCTCTTCTTCTATCTGTCCTACTTTTTGTCCAGTAAAACAGTCGATAATCAATATTTGTTTTGTATTGTCGGTACCCTTTTAATGGGAATATTTTATAGCCTGTGTTACTTTCGGGTATATTGGTATTATTCTGTGAGAATTTCATCAAAATTGGCCCAGCAGTTTTGGAGTCTATTCGTTACATAAGTACAAACATACATACATAAATACACACATCATATTTTAAATAGATAGATAGATAGATAGATAGATAGATAGATAGATAGATAGATAGATAGATAGATAGATAGATAGATAGATAGATATATTATTATTTATTTATAGATATATATATTATTTATCTGATTTTTCCTTTCTCTTTTATTTTCAGGTTCTAAAATATCAAATGAAGGAAATAAATAAATAAATCATTCTTAAATATATAATTTGTAAAAAGCAGAGCAAAATATAAATTCAAGAGAAAAAAATAGTTGCAAATATATATTTAAGATTCTTCGAAATATTTAAGAAAGTCGGTAAAAAAATGAGCGTGAAATTTATCGTTATCGGTATTCGCGATCGCATAGTAACGGAATTATAAGTTCGTAGTTAATCGAAGCGGTAGATAAAAATTATTTATTAAATAAATTTATATCAAGATAAAGACAATAAAAACAAATATGTCAACCAATTAAGGATTTAATTCCCACTCAAATTAAGCGGATCTATTCTGTAGCAACTTCTTTTGCTTCTCCCCCAACTCTTCATCATTTTTACCGTAAAAAAGCTTTAATCTTCTTAGTATTTTGCAGTGTTTTTTAAACGCTGGTAGATATCGTCAGCCTTGATCTTATAATACTTTAGATTTTTTTAATGGAGAAACCAAACTGTTTCATGAATGTATCTCCACAATAACAGCCTCATATCGTAGAGTCGATGTACTAAAGAGAGCTGTATTTTAGTTTTAGTTTCATTCCAATTTTTTTAAGAAGAAGTCCTTTAACGGCTCTTAATTTATGATGTTGATTTCATTAATCTCTATTAGATTCCCTTCCAGTATTGGTTTATTGCACCATAAATTTCTTACTGCATTTAAATCTCGACTGCAAACCACGTGTTACCTCAGAGGAATATTACGTTTAAATAAAAACTGTTAAGAGGTTTAAGATTTAAATTGGTTTGAAAAATGGATGACAGTTTTTTCCTATTGAAAAATGAAATTTAATTATTTTATTTGCATGAAAACATATCTTGAATTTTCGGCATATGAATCATTAGTCTGTTTCATAATGATGTTGTTTTAACATTGGTTTACATTTTGATTTCCTTAGATTCATTTTTTAAGTTGGAGGATTAATTTATATATTTAAACACCAATTGTTAATTTTTGCATATCTTTTCAAAAAAGTTTACTTTTTTTCCAATAATTTAGTCCCATTAAACCAATAAATAAGTTCTGTTTCAATTGCAATTTCCTTTTCTGAACGTGATCCTCAAGCTGTGTCTGCTGAATTTAATATTTCATCACAGAATATCGGTAAGTTTAATATTTTTAGTAATAAATTTACAGAAAAAAATTTAATTTAAAGTTTTTGAAATTATTGTTACGTTGTTACACTTTAAAAATTGTTGAATTAATTCTTATTTCTTTTTACATAAACCGGTTTATTTTATTGAAAATAAAAAGGTCTCAAACGGTTTTAAAAATCACAAGAACAATGTCTACATTAGGGTTTTACTAATTATATATTTAATTATATCTTATAGTGTTCAATAGGACGGTTGTCTTAGGTGAGAGTTGAACCTATTTATATCAAACAGCGCCATCTAGGTTTTCCTACAAACAATTAAAGAAACATGAAATTATAATACTCTTTACCATCATAAGTTGTTGCGGTAGTATGGGTTTATGCAGATGTTTGAAGTTATTTATAACAAACAGTGCCATCTAGATTTTTGTAGAAACAAAAAGACAAAAAGTGGTTGAGGTATTATGCGTTTACGCACATGTTTGTTAATGGCAGAAGAACTATTGCTACTACCAGATGTCTGCCTGGGTGATTCGCTGTCCATCTTAAGTTTGCAGGTGGCATTATTGTATTCCAAGGACAAAGTATATTGAAATTGATGACCATGGCCAATAAAATGTTTTCCCGAAATAAGATTTTAAGCTCATATATTTGACAAAATACAAATACCTCAAACGGTGCATTAATATAAGAGCATCGGTCCAAAAAATCTCAGATATGCGTTCCTATTTAATTATATTTGGTTAAATTAAGACAAATGTATGGAAAAATCGGTGTTGGAAATTATTTTCTATAGCTCCAATATTAGTCACCAGAAAAATGCTTTAGGAACTCATAAATCCCACATTAATGTTGAGCATAAATCACAAAATTAATTCATACAAGAATCGTTTATTAAATTTTGGTAACATTTAGGGTATTATTTTGGCCAATTAAAGCTTCTCACTTGTTTTAAATATCATGTTATATTCCATATTCTGTTAGAAGGCTTTTTCAAAATAATTGACCTTAAAACCTCTCTTAAATTTAAACTCATTTAAAGTTTATTTCATAGATTACAGCGAAATAGTTGAGTCTCTTAAAAACCATAACTTTGTAAAAATCCCCTGTGAATGTCTGTATAGTCTTCCCCGATTTATTCCTAGAAAAATTTATTGCATTATAATTATAAGTAATAATGAGTCGATCATTACAACATCTTAGTAATTATGTTTTATGGATAATTATTGTTAATATTTAAATCGGACGATTAAAAAAAAAAACAAAAACAAAATATGTGAATGTCAAAAAATATTCAATTAATTTCGTTGTTAAACTTATGTAAGAAGAAGAGTTACATATTTATATGTAAATAAATATTTACAAATATTAACAACGACTCAGTATGAGTGAGTGAGTGTGAGTATGAGTATTATTGTTATTATACAAATGTATATGTCCATCATACGTAGTGTTGTCCAAATAAACTCTCCTTCCGGCTGTATGATTTTTAACAGAAGTGTAATTGTAGTGGTAGTAGCAACAGTAGAATACAGATGTTAATAATAGTAGTTGTGGTTGTAGTAGTAAACATTTTTGCTATTGCTGTTAACAAACCAACAACAATAACAAAATATAACTAAATGAAATCAATACAACAACAAATATTTTTTGTTCTTCTTTTTAAAACTCTACATCAATGCAAATGGTAACAGAGAGTATATTAAGTTGGTCATTTCGGATGTAACATGTACAACTGTATTTTAATTTTTTTTTTAGTTTGCATTTTGCATTTATTTTGATACAATAATAAACCCAAAGAAACAAGCTTGTGCTGGGATCATTATTTGACCTAGCTCCGGTCCCTATTTTAATATAGCTTCCAATCAGGTTTCTTCCCGAAAAGTAATTTTGAGCTTATAAAACTTGTAAGGCCAATTCAATTGAAATTCAGCACAATGATTTTTCTCACTTTCTTTAAAGTACATTATTAAAATGAACGATTTTGGTCCATATTTTAGTCCCCTTCCCGGAAAACAGTTTGGAGCTTATAAAACTGGTAAATACAGCTTAACTCTATTGAAATTGGACACATTTATTTTTCTAGCTCTATTTAATATAAATTATGAATTTGCACAATTTCGGCCCATATATATCATAGCTTCCATATAAGTCCCCTTTTATGATCTTATAAAACTAGTAAATAATGACTAATTCTGTTGAAATTCGGCTCAATCATTTTTCTAACTGTTTTATTATTACGATAAATTTGTAATTTAGTCCCAATAATTTCTATATAAAAATATTTCCTTGAAAATTGTTAGACGTAAAGGTTTGGATGGATACTGTATTGTTCGTAATCTAATTAAATTTTCCACAAAAATAAATTCTATTTCTAAGGAAGTTAAAATAAAAATAAAAAAACTTAAAAATTATTGTTCAAAACCTTAGCAGATTTTAATACTTCGTGTGATATCCTTCCATACTTACGACCTCAAAGCAGAGACTTTTTGGGCACAGATTGTATAAAAATTGTTTAAATAGATGATGGCTTCTCATTCAGTTTTGAAGCAGTTAATAAGTGTCGTTCTTTGCAGCGTCGTGTTTAAATAGATGAAGTTCTTTTTGAGGTACAAGTTCTTGGACTGCGGTAGCTAAACCAAGATTTGTGTTCTATTAACTGATAACTTAAATTAATGATTTGGACCAAAGAGCTATTTCTCAATTGTAAATATTGTAAAATATAGATAAAGACCAAAACAGAATTTTCAAAAAAAAAAAAAGAAAAAAATTGCAGTCAAGAAGGAAATTCTTGAAATAAAAGTGAAGAAATTCGGAAAAAATTCCATTTTCTCTTAATTTCTATTTCATAGGTATGTTTCTTGCGGAACCCGCTTGATATTTTATATTTTTGCGGTCCGAAATAAAATCCATTAATTAAAAAAAAAAGACTAAAAGACTTTAAATATGGGTAAATATTTTACATTAGTCCAAATATCTACTAAATTTTAAGAGATATCCCACACATGTAGTCGTATTTCAATTATAACGGTTATATGTATCTAAGATTTTTTTAATCAAATCATAAATAAAATTTTAGCCACTTTTTTTAAATTTCCGTACTCAAGGTGACCAACTTTGGCGATGCTCTTCTCGACCCCGAAACGCATTAGAGACATTTATAATATCCATGTGAAATCTCGGTAAAAGTATTCAATAGTTCCAAAGTTACAGAATTATTTCCAAAAAAAGGCATTTTTGAACCACTGTGTGATTTTATTGCGAATTTGCCAATGCGTCATTAAAAATGTTTTAGAGTGTATCTACACTTTCCATTACAATTTATGGAGTTTCTTTATTTAATAATAAAATTCTTAAAATTATATACCTAAATTAGGTTACCTTCACTTATGCTTTACACTGTATACTTAATGAGGGAAAATTGTTTAGGTTTTGAACAATACTGTATATAGAGGATATAATACTTTTTATTTTATTAGTAAAAGGTATTTCAAAATCGGCTTATCCATATATATCATCCATATTAGTTTTCATTTTCCTTTTTTATTATGGTTGTTTGTGGGCATAGCAGAGTCTTACTTGACACGACACGACACTCATCTGATTGGTTGTTGTTCAATAATAATAATTTTTAAATGTGAAACATTTGTGGTTGTCAATTTAACAGTTGAAACTCAAGTGAATTGAAAAGAAATAAAATTAAAAAAATAAAATAAAAAAAAACTGAAAAAAAATGATTATTGAAGAGAATGTGTACAAGCCAACCATTTTACGAATGTCAAAGTAAGTAGATCAGGTGTTAAACATTCAATTATAAAGTAACACGAATTGATAATTTATATGTATGAGTTTAAAAAAATACAAACACAAACACACATATACCCTAAAGCCCCGACTTGCGTATTTACGATTAGCGTCGTTTTGCCCCGATTTGAATGGGTTCGATTTGCTTCGATCTTTGATTTCGATTTGCGTTGCAAACAAATGTTGAATTTTTTACTGCAGCATTATGGATTATCATTTTTATATAGGAAAAAGTCTTGGCTAGCACCTTCAACAGTTAGAACAATTTGCAACAGAGACGAAATAAAACAATTAGCTGAAATTGGTCAAAAATATAGCATTGGTCAAAAATAGAGTCCCTTCTTTCAATTTGGATATATGAACAAAATAAGCGAAGAAGCAAAGAGGTAATAAAAAATAAAGCTTTTTCTATTTACTTCGACCTTAATACTACATGTAGTTATAATGGAAATTGTGATGAATTCCGTTTCTTGACTTCATTCTGAATATTTTCCCCAATAATTTATATTTCAGTGGATTTATATAGAAAAAGTCGATTTGTTTTGCATCGTGTTTCTCCGATCCCCATTAAAGACTCAAGTCGGGGCTCTAGTGTATTCACATACACAAGCATAAATGAAATACAGCGGATTAATTGATAAGTTAAAAATTATTAAATTAAAAAATACTTACACACATACATTCATACATTAATACACATGTACAAAAATATAAAAAATACTGCATATTTGACAGTGACAATTAAAGAGACATAAAATTTTTTGGTTTTTAGGGAATTTTCGTTTTCAATTTTTATTAAAAATTCTTAAGTAAAAAAATCTGGTTTTTATTTAAATGGAAACATTTCTTTTATTTTAATTCCTCTCTCTTTCTCTCTCTCTCTCTGCCCCATTAAAAGTTTATATTTAATCCTTGATTTCAAGACAACAATTGAAGTTTTCTTTTCTCAACGCAGTGATGTATGTGTGTGTACGTGTATGTGTGTAAGGTATGTTTATATTAAATGCATAAGTGAAATATGGAAATATGATTCCTTTTCCACATTAATATCTCGTCCATTATATGTTTCATTTTTTTGCCTTCATCTTTTTTTCCTTTTGGCCAATAATGGCAAACAACAAAAAATATGTATTGAGTAAAAAAATAAAAAAAAAAATAAATAAAAATTTTAAATAAAAAAAAATAAATAAAAATAAAAAATAAAAAAGAGTAATGCAACGAGTTGATGGAAAATATATAGTATTGAGTGCGTAAACGATAAGTGTCAGCATGAAAATTCATAACGAACCATAAATGAAATTATTGAATTATTTAAATGACACAAATAATATCATTATGATATGATGCCAGACATATGTACACACACACATACATACATTCAAACATACATACAAGCACAAATAATTTAATATATATATGTATATAAATAAATATAAATTTATACATGTGTGTGTGTTAAATAAGGTTGGTGCCAAAAAATGTTTCTGAAAATTTCACTTTATTTAAATTTTGCGATTCTGAAATCTGTTCAGATTCGGTTTTCATGACGCAACGGAAAAGACTCGGGGAAAGTATTTGATCATGATATATCACGATGTACCATGAGATATTATGATACCTGGAAGGAAAATATAAGTAAAGGTGCAAATGTAAAGTATATTTTTATCGATTAACACGAATAAGTCCAGGAAACATGAATGAAAACTTCCAGTTTTCATTGAAATTTATTTTTCAAAATTTTTGTTTTTTGATAAGAAGTCTAAAAGTCTAAATTTGTAAAATTTTTATTAAAAAATAATTTTCCAATTTTATAAATTTTTAGTAAAATTTTAAATTTTATTTCAAATAAGTAAAAAAAAAATAAATCCATTAATTGTATAATTTCGATAAGATTTTTATAATTATTGAGACATTTTTCGAATTTTTTTTTAATATTTTTTAATACATTTTTTTTTTCAAAAGATTTTGAGGCAAAAAATCTAAAACTCTTAATAATCTTTAATATAAAATTTGTTCAAAATTGTTCTAAATAAAAAAGTTGTCCATTTTAATTTTAAATAAAAAAATTTTTTGAAATTTTTCTGCAAAAAATGTTCTTAAATTTCTTAAAGAAAATGTTTCAAATTTTTCTAAAAAATTTGTCCAAATTTTCAAAAAAAAAAAAAAAAAATCCCAAATGTCCAATTTTTTTTTTTTTTAAGTTTTTCCAAAATTTTCTAAAAAATTGTCTCAAACTTTTCTCAATGAAGAATTTGTCCGAATTTAAAATTATCTGGGAATTTTTCTAAATAAAAAAATTGTCAAACAAATTTTTTGAAAAAATGTCGTTGAAATTTTTTTAAACAGAAAATTAGTATGGAATTTTTTTAAATAAAATATATTTCCGAAGTTGTTCTAAGTAGAAGAAACTTTTTAAATAAAATATTTGTCGGAAATGTTTGTAAATGAAAATATTATTAAAATTTGTCTAAATAAAAATGTTTTCGAATTTTTCGAAATAAAAGATTTGATCTGAAATTTTAATAAACAAGAAAATTTCCAAAATATTTCTATATAAAAGAATTCTGAAAATTTTCTATATAATATTTTTCCAAAAATCTTTTACATAAAAAATTCGCCCGTCGATATAAAACTTATCCTTTTGTATTTTTAGAACTTCCCAAAGTATAAAATACTTCCAAATTTTCAAATAGAAAAGGAAAGTTTACCTTCATTAGAATTCTGTCCGAAATTTCCCTTAACGAATATTTTATATGGAATTTTCTTTAATAAAAAAATTTGACCAACATTTTTCACAAAATTTTCCTAAATAGAAAATTTGTTCGAATTGTTTCAATGGAAAAAGAATTTCGCAATTTTTTTAATAACTAAATTTGTAAAAAAAATTCTGGTAAAAAATTTTATTCCAATTTTTTTAACTAAAAACTTTTATAGAAATTTTCTTAAATAGAGAAATTTTCCTAAATAGATTTTAAAAAAATGTCTAAAAATTTTCTTTTATAGAAAATTTTTAAAAGAATTAAAAAAAATTTACAGAATTTTTCCTAAAAAGAAATTTTTCTGAAATAGAAAATTTTCAAGGTTTATTTTATATAGAAAATTCCAGAAAATGTTCTGAATGGAGAAGTTTCAAAATGTTTTTGGAAAATATTTTTTGAATTTCTTAAGCAGAAAAATGTTACTCAGGAGAAAATTCATTAAAACGTCCTTTTGCTACAATTTTTATTGCAACCAATTCAGAAAACTTCAACCTTAAAATAATTTCTTTTTTTTTTGTGTCCTTTTCAGGATCATCCTAATATAATGCCAACATATTTATTTGTATGTAAATGTTATTATTTTATGCATGTTTATTTCTTTGTGTCCATGTGGTATGTATGAGTGAGTATTTGTGTGTGTGTGTGTTGATAAATGAACATTCGTTCAATCATGCATATCCTTACATATGATTTTTTATTTCACGCATAATCGAGATGGTGTGAAAAATCGCACTTTATTGTTGTTATTTCTGTTGTTTTTGCTTTTACTTGTTGTTATTGTTATTGTTGTTATTACTATTGTCGTAGCTGTTATTTTTGTTGTTATTATTTAACTACAACAACAATATTGTTGTACAAACAAATAATTGCACATACAAATTTACATTTACACACAAATATTTCAACAGAATTTAACAATTCGAATTTCTTTTTTATAAAAAAGTGAAATTTTGAAAAAAAAAATTTGGATTTGAAAAAAAAAAAAACAATTATTAATAAATTTATTTTTTAATTTATGTTCTCTCCTTCGATATTTTTAAAATTTTTCTTTTATAAAATTTCTGAATTATTTTCAAATTATTTGAATGAATGAATTTGATTTTTAAACTTCTGAGAAATATTTTTTTTACAGATTTATGTACACATACATACGTACATACATGTGTATGTGTGTATGAATATAAAAATGCATTTATTACATACATATTTATAAAAATGAATACATTTAAACATTCGAGTGTGTGTATGTGTGTGTGTTGTGTGTCTGTAGATTGCTGATGTGGCATTATTAATATTCACTTGTTTATTTTTTAATTTCGTTAATATCACCAGTATCGGGCAATGAAAGTGTCAAAATATGCAACAAACACTTTCGCATTTTATTTATTTATTTACGTTCTTTTTTTTTTTTTGTTTTGCTCTTTCTCCCTCTTTTTCTTTTTTTTCGGTTTGTGATTTTGTTATTAACTTCCTGCAGTTTCAGTAACGGTTTACTAGAGACTAAAGATATAAAATATTTCTTATTTATATTATAATTTGTTAAAGGACTATAGCATTGTAAGTTTGGAAGGGTTTTCCCATTGATTCTGTTCCACTGTACTTTGAAGTTGTGGAAGACCCGCCAACGTCGATTATTCAATTGAACGTTTTACAAACATGGCAAGAAAATGTAGCTTTATTATAGGTATATTGCCGAAAACACCCTTTGAGATATTTTAAAGAAATTTCTTATGGTTAGAGTTCGTTTGGAGGAGTACAACTGTTCAGCTCATATATAAGGCCTCCTTCTGAAAAACCGTTTTGAGCTTATACAGTCTTATATATGAATCAATTTGAATAAAAATCCGTACCATTGAATTTTAATCAGTTTTTTATACAATTTTAATTTAATTAATATCGGACCACATTTAGCTATAGCTTTCACTAAGGTCCCTTCTCGCAGAATGGTTTTAAACTTGTAAGACTATTAAAATTGAAAAAAATGCTATGAAGATGTTGTACAATTATTATTTTTTGATTATCCTTGATATATGTATCTTAACTTTTAAACTATAACTCTTCCGAAGTAGGATTGAAGGCTTAATAGGTTCATAAATACCCATTTTCAACTCACGCAAATATTTACATAATGTAATTCAATAATAATGTAATGTAAATGGTGGAGGGTATTTAAATTCGTTACAGTCGACTATAACGATCGTGCTTGTTTTCTATTTGCAAATAGTGAATATTCCTGCACTTGTTCTTAGGATGAAAATCCAACTTAAACCAGGCTTCCTTAACACAAAAAATAGCTAATTCCCATACAAAATGCGATATCTCTAACAGTTGAAATAATGGATCGACTCTAGTTGATTTTCGACTTACTTAACATTTACTTGCGATAGATTTTATAATAAAAATAATGGGTCTGTAAGTCTTTCTTTACAATGGGCTTTATATTGGGAAGAAGGGCCCATCTTTGCGTCATCAATTTTAAATCTATAGTTTATTAGTAAAGACGACTTTCTGCCTGAAAAGTGAAATTTAAGATGTTCTGTTTTAAAAGAATTCAGTTACAGTACAGGTGTTACGGATGTACAATTGCGAATTATAGTGAAGGTATATCGATTGAAACAAATAATTGTCATAAGCCAAATGTTCTGGCCTTTAAGACGGTTGAGACAAAACTTTTCGTCCTCTCTTTTAGAACTTATTATTGCAATATGAACATAATGGACGACTTTATTAATAGGATGTGTGTATGTATGTGTGAATGTATGTATGTATGTATGTATGTATGTATGTATGTATGTGTATGTGTGTGTGTATGTGTATGTATGTGTGTATGTATGTATGTATGTATGTATGTATGTATGTATGTATGTATGTATGTATGTATCTATGTATGTATGTGTTTATGTATGAATTTATATATGTATGTATGTATGTATGTATGTATGTATGTATGTATGTATGTATGTGTGAATGTATGTATGTATGTGTGAATGTATGTATGTATGTGTGAATGTATGTATGTATGTGTGAATGTATGTATGTATGTATGTATGTATGTATGTATGTATGTATGTATGTAATGTGTGTATGTATGTATGTGTGTGTATGTGTGTATGTGTATGTATGTGTGTATGTATGTATGTATGTATGTATGTATGTATGTATGTATGTATGTATGTATGTATGTATGTATGTATGGTGTATGTATGTATGTGTGTATGTATGTAGATGTATGTATTATTATTGATGTATGTAGTATGTAAATTATTATAATGTAGAGAGTAATGGGTTATGTGTATATATGTATGTATGTAGCGTATTAATTAATTATTACATTATAGAATTTGATTTGATGGACTCGTTAATGTTGAAACACCTCTATTTAAAAAATTTCCCTGATACTGACAATTATGTAAAATATATGTCAATTGAGGATTTTCGAAAGTGAGTGATTATACGAGGCCTATAAAAATTATGGCTCGATCCTGGCAAATATTGGTACGGTTTCTCGGACTATTAATCTTAATTATGCAAAATATTTCATATTTCACAGTTCTAACAATTTTTTATAAAAATTGTAAAATCTTTAAATTGGAGTAGATCTGATGAGATCTACGACCATTTGTGGACTGGACGTTCTTGAAATTAAGCGTAAAGATGAAGATCAATAGGGAATTTTTTGTGCTAAATGTAATTAAAATATTTTCCTATAATGAGTTTTTGAGTTAAAAACCACATTCCGATAGGTCACTTGTATTACAAAAAAGCTTTATACCAAATTTCCTAAGATTTCTATAAAACAGCGCCTTTTGGAGTAATTGTTATGTATGTGATGACATTTCACAAAACGAATAGACATACAGACAGGCGAACGAATATAATTTAATTGAATCAATTATTTAAAAATTATTGCAGGGCCCGTAACGATTTAACATGATTATTTTCCACCGATTAAATCGATTTCAAAAACTGTGGGGTCCTTTGTACTGTGCGAGTGTAGGTTTGTGATTATTTTTTAACAATCATCTGATTTTGTTTTGCATTTTTTATTTTTCACTGTTCAATTCATTTATGCCAAGTTTTTTTACTGTATTTTTTTTTTTATTTTCACTTTTTTCTCTTCTTTTTCTTTTTTGGTTTTATTTCATTTGAATCCCTTGTACAAATGCATCATCGTCATTCTCATCCTCATCATCTGATGAGCAGAGAAATAAAAATGAAAAGAATAGTTGTAGTAGTATTTATTGTTGTTGTTGTTTTTGCAGTAGAAGCAGTAAGTTGCATGAGTTAATATGTTGCATGATACTCATCCTGTGTTGGTTGAATTGTTTTAATGGTTTTATGTATATATTGGTGTATGTGTATGTGTGTGTTCGTGAGTTTGTGTGGTTTTAAAAAGATGAGTATAAAAAAGGAATAAACGCAGAAAATAAAACAATAATAATGAATTTCAGAAATATTAATAACCAATCATATTCTACACATACCAACAAACACTCAGACACACACACACATGCATATATACATTTGTGTGTTTGAAAATTGAACTGTATTAAAACAATATAAATTGCAGAACAGTGAAAGAAATTCAATTAAAATACACTTCAAAGTAACAACCAACAATTAATAATTCTAATTTGTTTTATTGTGAATTAAAAAAACAACAAAACAAATGGAGTACAGTACTAGTAAAAGTATTAATAATTAAATAATAACAAACAGACATTGAACTTTTTTATTAAATTTTTTTAAATTAAAAAAAAATGTTTTAACCATTTTAATTATAAAAAGAATTTGGTAAAAATTTTCTTAGTGTAAATTTTAAAAATAATATGAGTAACTATATCCGTGATTGTGTGTATGTGTGAGTGTGTGCATATTTGTGTCAGTGTATGTTTGGGTATATAAAATATGCAATGATAATTATTATGAATACAATATTTCTTTTATTAATGACAACAACAGCAACAACAACAACAACTGATAGTTTTATGTTGGATGTTTTTTTTATTGCGAATGATACAAACTCATAAAATTCCAAATAAACGATTATATATCAATATCTGTATATTCCATTGTATTATTTTTATTGATATAATTCTTTATACTGAAGTATTGCAACAGTTGTGTGGATTTAAATAGTTAAACATTTAATATTAACATTTATTTGTGAAGTTGTTTGTCTATTAAATGACTTTAATTTGTAAATGTTTAAAGATGTTTAGAAGTTTAGTTCAATATTTTATAAAATATTAGCTAAGACCCGGTGGGCTTTGGTGCCCTTATAAAGTGGGTGGTATCCCTACCTATGGTTTCAATTCATTTTATATTTTGAACGGAAAAATCCTTAGGAAAGGATTTGAACCAATTTACAGCTTTTACAGTTCTTTAGGTATTCGATAATTAATATTTGCATTGTATGGGAGTACCTTTCCCCTTGATCCTACCCGTCCTATATTTTGACAGGAAAACAAATTCTTGAGAAAGTGATTTGGGTAAAATTGAATAACATTTTCTTTTTATGGATGAAACCTTTTCCTGTGATCCTGTCCACTCTTCATCGTTTCTAGTAAAAGAGTTACTTGAAAAATTTATTGGGACCGAATTTGAAAATTCTAGGTGAAGAGATTTTTTAGATATGCGATATTCAATATTTGCTTTAAATGGGGGGTACCTCTCCCCCTGATCCTATGGACACTTTTATAGCCAATGTTACTTTCGGGTACATGGGAATCAATCAATAGTTCCGCAAAATCGGTCCAGGGTTAAACTGTCTAACTCAAGTTCGACATTTTAAAAATTCTCAATTTTGCTGAAATTTAAATAATTTTGATTGTAATAAAATGTTTAGTAATTCATATATCTGTCTGAAAATTTGAGGGAATATTATTTAAAATGAGTAAAATCGTCTCATGAGAAAACGTGATTTAAATCAACATCAATATCGATTTATCAAAATCGATTATGACCAAAAATATGACTCCCAATAGAAGTATGTTCGTTATGAAAAACAATTTGTATTTATGTGTGTGTACATGCCTACGATTATAAAAATGTAACATAACATAATTGCTGTCACACAAATGTATGTGATGAATGGTATTGAAGATTGAACACAGCCGATTATAGTACCCCTGATTTTTTTATAAAATTTTGGACCAACTTAATATGGAACCATAAGATTGCGTAAATTTATGAATATTTTTTCATCAAATAATTTTTTAAATTTCTTTGGCAAATGCAATTCGTTGAGGGTCGTATACATAATATTTATAATCTGTTAATATAACTCATACGCCTGCATAGTTGTGATTAATTTTTCATATTTTAGTTTTGAAAACATATTAAATTCTCGTTAAGTAAATTGCATTTTTTTTTGAATCACAGAATTTATATTAATTTTTCTTAGTATTTGTTTATACATAAAAAATAAGTTATAAACTTTAACTATAATTCTTTAAGTCAAGCAAGGAGTTGACTAAATATAGTTGTCTTGATTACTATTTTTTTTTTCAAATTCTATTTTGAATAATGTGTCATTGTTATGTCAACATTTTTTTTTTCAAAATTTTTTCTTTAATAAAAAACCTTCAACCCAACGTTCTAATCTTTGTTTAATAATAAATATAAATACATATGTATATACACATACATACGTAGATATATAATAATAGAAAATATAGTCATATGGATATTTATTAATAAATATATAACAAACAAACATACATATAAACACATACATTTATATAATGGTTATAAACGCGCACAAGGATACATTGATTTATTTGTTTTTTTTAATATACATACATGCATACTTTTTGTATAGGTACATCTGTATGTGTGTATATAAATATTTATGTTTATACATAAATAAATAAATGAATGAATGACTTTTCTATGTGTAAGAGTGTTTGTATGTTGTTTTGTGTATTTTTTATTATTATTTCAATTTTTTTCTCTTTTATTTTAAATACATCCTTTGACATTTTTACTTGTTTTTGTTATATTGTTATTGTTGTTGTTATTCTTTAGGTGCCATATTTTCGCAACAAAATAACAATACACTCATGCACTTTCACATTTTTGCAAGTAAAAGAAATAATAAACTTCTCTGGTACAACCACCACCCCCCCCCTCTGATTTACTCTTTCTAAAACAACAACAAATCTAACAAATCTCACCTCAGCTAAATGAAAGACACAGGTGTTATTTGTTGTTTGTTGAATGTAAGAAGAAGTAAAAAATTTGCAAAAATATTTACCGGATATAAAAGTACACGAACTTATTTATGTTTATGTTTGTGTGTGTATTTTTATTTTTATAGAGCTTTATTTATTTCTTAGTTAAAATCTCTCTTTCACTCACACACACACTCATACTCATAATAATCGCAATATATTAGATGAGTATGAATATGTTGTTATTTTGTTTTGGTTTTTCTTGTTTTTGTTTTTTTTTATTTTTTATTTTTGTTATAAATAAAAAGTATAGAATTTGTTGTTTTTGTTGTAAATATTAATGTTCAGGTGCAGCAGGTTAGTTTATTTGTATTTGTATATGTTTATGCATTTGTGCATTGGATGTTCTCTATATATATCTTTATATATCCATATCTTTATATTATAATAATACATATACAACCAAAAACATATAAACAATCATGTTTTTATACCCTACACCAGCATAGGTTGTTGGAGTATTATGAGTTTGTGTTATTGTTTGTAACATACAGACAAAATTACGTAACACCCAGCTTTAAAGTAAACCGTTAATGTTTTGAATACTCTACAAGTCGCAATTGTTAAATTTGGTAAATTTGGTAAATTATTATTGTTTTGGCTCGAGGACGAAACCTATTGTTCGGTCCAATGTATCATGTACCTCCCATACAGATGTCCTCGTGGAATAAGGTTTTAAGCTTAAAAAAGTTATAAAAATTTGAGAGAAATAAGTCTTAGCCAATGAAGTATATAATGCGAGGGTCGGCTCATTGTTTTTCATGGGTTCCGTACAAGCCTCCTTCCAAATATGACTTTGATGTACAAAAATCTCACATATACGTTGTTTTGTATTAGGAATTAGTCAAATTCAGAAATATATAAGCAAAAATCGATGTGCGAATTTATACGAGGGTAGATGCGTAATTTCTTCTAGCTCGCATATAACTTCACATCAATATTATTGTCACACCAATGAACTGCACACTTAAGAATAAACCAGAAAATTAAATTATACGAGGGTCGTTCTTTAATTTCTTTAACCATTTATAAGCAACATTGATGTGTAGGGTATTATACAGTTAGTATAATACCCTACTCATGTATAAAAATGCATTCAACCATCTAAACATGCACACATATATAGATTTGTATTTATGTGTGTTTGTGTGTAGAATATAAAAACATAAAGATTTCAAGTTTCATTAAAAATGTATCATAGATGAATGCATGTTGCCGAAAGTTATAAAATATTCATCATCTTTGTATATCTATATATGTGTACGTATGTATGTGTGTTTGAACATATTCATATGCATTTTTATTTATATGTGTTTGTGTGTGTGAACAAATGAAATATTTTATAAGTTAAAGGATGAGATTTGGTTGGGATAATTTTTCATTTCTTTTTATTGTTTTCTACTTCTTTATTATTATCATTTTCTCTACTACTTTTTTCTCTTTCTCTCGCTTTTTTTCTATTTTTTTGTTAATATTTTTTGTTTTTATATTTTATAGAAAAAAGATTTCTAATTTAACGCATAAAAGTAAATGCATTTTTTTTCAAGAACACAAAATCAACATTTCTCATCTGTATTGAAGATTAAAGAGGTGAAACGAATTAATATTCATATAATATTGTTTTTGTTCTTGTTGTTGTTTTTTATTTTAAGATGTAAAGAAGTAAGAAATTCATTCAAAATATCTTTTTTCTTCTTTTAGGTTTTTTCAAATATTTTTATGAAAAAAAAATTCTAATTAAAATGTTTTTTAAAGATAGAAAAATATTTTAAAGAAATTTTTAAGTGTGAAATTAACTTTAGAAAAATATATTAAATTTATAAGTATAAATTAAATAAAATATAAATATACTAAAATAATTGAAAATGAATTTAAAACTACAATTTTCAATTTCCGATAAAAATATATTCTTTATGAAATGTTTGATTTTACTTTTGAGAAATTTATATAAAATGAGATCTTAAATGTATATTTTTTTTAAATTTAGAATTTTTAAAAATTTCAACATAAGGAGTGAGATCGAAAAATTCTTAACATACATATATATTAATAAAAGCGAAACCATTAAAGTTACTGTCCTTGTTTCACTTGTTTACAAATCATTCGAAATTTTCGAAAATTTCTATTTACATTTTCAAAAATGTTCTTATAAAATCAAAAATTTTGTAATAAAAATATAAATTTTTTAAAAAATTATAATAAAATCGTAAATTTTCAAATTTTTCATAGTTTCAAAATTTTCTAATAAATTAGAAGTTTTTAAAAATTTCTAATAAAATTTTAAATTTTGAAATTTTTTATAAAGTTATGAATTTCCAAAAATTTCTTATAAAATCATAAAGATTCGAAAATATCAAATTTCGAATATTTTTAATAAATTTATTTCTATTTTTAATAAAATAAAAATTGTTCAAAGTATTTTGATAAAAACTATGTTTTCCGAAAATTCTGATAAAATGAGAAATATTACGGTACAAATAATGCTTTCATAGGTTAAAATATATTATGGACTTTAATACATTTCACTATAATTCCCAGCAATTTGTTCAAATTCCAAATATTTGTTGTTGTTTCTTTTTTTATTTATATAAATTCTATACCAGTCTAATGAATATTTACTTATATTTACTAATAATAATTTAGAGTAGATTTCATGAAGCTGGACTATTCGTTAGAAAGATTTGTCTTTGGATAAGAAACTCTTTAATAAAAAATAATAAGAAGAAACTCCTCCACACATTTACACACTTACTTACACAAAAAGCCACAAAATGTGTGATTTTAAATTAAAATATAACAAATTCTCATCTCTTTTTTATGTTTTTACAAACTCAACTCAACCAAACTGAACCGAACTGAACTGAAATGAAGCAACAGTTGCTTTTGCCTTAACCCAAACTGTCCTGGTGTTAAATGGTCAAAGCATCACATGTTTTCATGTAGAAAATTAGCATGAAAAGTTTGTGAATGACCAGAATATAGAAACATAATATACTTACATACATACAGACACACATGGACACACATGGTAGATGTACCTTATTTTACCCCAAAAAACAATAACAACCACACGCATACTGGAGATGAAGAAAAACATATTTTAAACACAAAAAAAGGTCCTTAATGTTAGTAAAAAATACATAAATTTTTTTGTATAGAAAAAATTTAACCACATAAATGTAAAGAACGAATTAGTTAACACCCTACAGATTTAGATGAGGAAGTATAACCCATTGGAAAACTAAAAAATTCTAAATAGAAAAAATTAATCAATAAAAAAATTCTATTACAGATATTAAATTAATTAATTTACTACTTAATTAATTAATAATTAGTTCATTTAAAACTAGCAGACCTGCAAACTTCGTTTTGACAAAAAAGGGGGGACCCCTCCCCCTGGATCTATCGTAATTTTTATAGCCTGTGCTACTTTCGGGTATATTAGGATCATTCTGAGAAAATTTTATCGAAATTGGCGAAGCCCTTTTGGAGTCTATACGTTACATACAAACATATATACACACATATGTATAGAGATTAATTTCTTGATTAAATTTTTGACATCTGTCACTAATAACAAACTTAATACGCTTCCTATTTTCCTATATCTTGTGTGTATGTATGTTTGTATGTTGGTATTTATGTATTTCTAAAAAAAAAACATATAAAAATTGAAGTAAACTTTTCACACATTCATGGACAATGAGTTTTAACACATTTATACCTTCACACAAGTATTTTTATATGTGTGTCCATGTGTATATGTTTTGTGTGTGTAAATGTGTGTTGACCAAAATCAAACTCTGGTATAAAATTCAAATAAATATTTTTCAAAAGCAACAAGTGTTTTACACAAACACATACATACGTACATATTTATATAATATAAAATATCCTTAATCGAAAAAAAAGGATTTTAAAACTCAGAAAATAATTTGAACATGAAAATAAAAAAACAGGAATTATTTTAGTATGAAGTAACAACCAACATACGATATTAACTAAGATAATAAAGGACTTTTTTTCTAATAAATTGAAAACAATTTTTTTTTTTTGCGATTTACAACAATTTAGGAGAAAAGGAATTTAATAAAAAAGGTAATTTTTTTATACAAGGATTAATAAGAAAATTGTCTCCAAATAGAGAAAACAACAAAGTGTTTTCGCAGTGAATCATTTCTATAGGCTCCACCACCACAAGTGGTGAAGGTGAAAAGGTGTATTAACTTTGTCATTCAATATATAACGTTAAGAAGGAATCATCTCGGACGCTAAATGTACATGTATTCTTGACCAAATCAAAATCTGAGTCGATTTTGCTATGTCCCTCTGTCTGTCTGTTGTTGGCACTCACAATAATTGGCAGAGCTCAATAATATTTGACCTGAGTATTTTAATATTCATGAGACAGACTCCGAAAATGATCAAAATCGATTCAGTAGAAAAAAGTTATAGTCAAAAATATAACTAACTTTATGACTCATTTAATGTAATCGTGGTACATTTAAGAAAAATGTACGAAATATAATATATTTACTTCACAAGTATTTGTGTTGGAGGGTATTGAAGATTCGGCATAGCCAAATATATCATTCTTACTTGTTCTAAATTAATGATGAAGGTTAGACGAGTTTAACTTACCATTCAGGTCTTTTTTGGAAAGGCTTTTGTATTAGATCTACACTGATGCATATGCCTATAAACGCATTAAAATTTGTTTTTTATTTTTGTTTTATCTTTGTTGTCCTTAACCATAAGAAAAATTGAAGGTTTCTTATAAAAGCAAAAAAAACCGTACCTTAGTTAGGCGATCAAATGTTCTTGGTGCTATTCTATATGAAATATTTCTATAAACGCAGAAGAGAAAACTGCATTTGTTTCTTATAGATAAATGTACGTTTTAGATGACAATATAACAATTTTCTAATTTTATCGATAATTTTCATAACATTGAAAGATGTCCAAGGGATCTTTTCGATTCGGTCGAGAAAATAACCAAATTCATTGTTTTTAACAAAAAAGTGTTCCATTGAGAAATTATCGCAAAGACAGATAAATTGAGTTCTCGGAAAAGAAAATTTATCAAAAACTTTCTTTAATGGAAAAATTTGCATTAAAATTCCATAAATAGAATTTATGCGTTTCAAAATGATATTCGGAAACATATTGGAAGATTTAATAGACTGATCTTTTTATAATTTAGTACATCATTTTAGAATATAATAAGACTTATTTTCGCAAAATTTGGTAAAAATCGTTTTGTATTTAGGAATTTTTCTGGAACCAATCATAACCAATTTCAATAAAAATCGTCCTTTGGCGAAAATAATACCACGTGCCAAATTTCGTTAAGGTATTTTCAAAACTGCGACCTGTACTTAGAAAAACAGCTTTACATGGACAGCCAGCCAGACGGACATGGTTAAATAGACTCAGGAAGTGATTCTGAGTAGAACGGAATTTTATCGAAGAAGTTCTCTAAAGAAAATTATCAAAAATTTTCTATGAAGGAAGATTATCGAAAATTTTTTCAAAATAAAAAAAAATTATCGTCAAATTTCTCCGAATAGAAAATTTATCGTCAATTTTCTCCGAATTGAAAATTTTTCGTAAATTTTCTCTGAATAGAGAATTTCTCGTAAATTTTCTCCGAATTGAAAATTTCTCGTGAATTTTCTCCGAATAGAAAACTTCTCGTAAATTTTTTCCGAATAGAGAATTTCTCGTAAATTTTCTCCGAATAGAGAATTTTTCGTAAATTTTCTCCGAATAGAGAATTTCTCGTACATTTTCTCAGAATAGAAAATTTATCGTAAATTTTCTCCGAATAGAAAATTTATCGTAAATTTTCTCCGAATAGAAAATTTATCGTAAATTTTCTCCGAATAGAAAATTTATCGTAAATTTTCTCCGAATAGAAAATTTATCGTAAATTTTCTCCGAATAGAAAATTTATCGTAAATTTTCTCCGAATAGAAAATTTATCGTAAATTTTCTCCGAATAGAAAATTTATCGTAAATTTTCTCCGAATAGAAAATTTATCGTAAATTTTCTCCGAATAGAAAATTTATCGTAAATTTTCTCCGAATAGAAAATTTATCGTAAATTTTCTCCGAATAGAAAATTTATCGTAAATTTTCTCCGAATAGAAAATTTATCGTAAATATTCTCCGAATAGAAAATTTATCGTAAATATTCTCCGAATAGAAAATTTATCGTAAATTTTCTCTGAAAATAAAATATATCATAAATTTTCTCTGAATAAAAAATTTATAGGAAATTTTCTCTAAATAGAAAATTTTGTCGAAGTAGATAATTATTCGTAAATGTTCTCAAAATCGAAAATTTATCGTAAATTTTCAATAAATGCAAAATTCTTAGAATTTCACTATTTGTAATGGGCCCTTTATTAAAAAACATTTCTACATTTTAGTTCCATTACACTAAAATGAACTATAATTAAAATAACCTAATGGCAATTTACATTTGTCTTGTTATTTTTTACTTTTGCTCTTTGAATTTATAATAATTATAGAATAAAATATAATAAATAAATTAAGAAAAAAATAAATAAATAAATAAAAAATTCATATTTGCAACATTTGAGTAAACTACTTGCAACTGAAATAAAAAAATATTACATTTTAGGTAAATAAGTGTAAATACATGTTGTACAAATCAGGGCACAAATCGAAACAGTGTTTCAAAACCGACTTCAACTAAAAAATCTTAACGAAAAAATTTTTTGAAATCACAAGTTTCCCTAATCAATTTCCACTTTTGAGATCTAAAAACATGGTTTAATATAATGGTTTTCGTTACACTGTGTCCTGTTGTATTTTTTTCATATTTCTGTTGTTTTGGTAAGTTAGCATGACGATTAATTGCACCTTTTCAATTCCAACATACATAATTATAATACAAAATAAAAAATACAAAAAAAAATAAAAAAAATATATAAAAATAAAATAATAATAGCAAAATGAAATTACAAAGAAAATAGCAACAACAACAACAAGAACACAAATAAATATACAATAAATAAAATAAAACATTCGTACCAACTGAAAATAATAATTATACTATAATAAAATAACAACAACAACTATATATTTATATAAATACATATATACATACATACATACATACATACATACATACATACATACATACATACATACATAATACATACATATACATATATTTATATATACACTTAAGCCCCGAATTGCGTCGACCCGTAAAAAATTTATGGTAAATAAGGATTAGTTTGGAAGAGCATAAGTATTTCCCCGGCCCGCAAGGAGCTTTAAACTTATGCTCTTCCAAACCAGTTCATAACTGCTTTAGAAATAACTGGTTTTAAAGTTATGTACTTTTATTTAGAAACATGTTGAAATTTGTTGTTCACTTATTAAAAATAATAATATTTGCATAAAATAACTATTTAAACGAAATATCTTCCACTTTCCGCCCTTAGGACCCACTAGTAATATGTCCTTCTTCGAATCAATTGAGAAACATCTCAAGAATGTCCTGTAAAGTTCGTTAAAAAATTATTCAATAGTACCAAAGTTACAGAATAATTTCCAAAAAAAGGTTTGGGACCACTGGGGTTAATATAGGAAGAGCTCTTGGACTAGCACCTTCAATAGTAAGTATAATTTGCATCAGAGTTAGTGATCAAATAAATCAATTAGCTGAAATTATCATACCATTCTAATCTAAACAAGATACTGTAGCAAGAAATCTCTTATTGGTTAAGATGGAAAACCTCCTTTCAATTTGGATACATGATCAAAATAAGAGAAGAATGCCACTGAGCAAAGACGTAATCGAGTCGACAGCAACGGTTGGTTCAAATGGTTTTTCCTTTTTTTATCAAAAATACACAATTTTTGTCTTTTTCTGAATATTTTTTCCCAATAAATTAAACGCGACTTGCGTCAAGTTTCTCCGATCCACATTAACGGCGCAAGTCGCGGCTCTAGTGTATTTATATATATTGCAGAAATAAATGAAAAACAACAACAACAATTTGTAATAAAAAATTTATATTAAAATAAAGTAGAAAAAATAAACTACAACAACAATAGAAGGAAAAGAAAAATGTAAATAAACAACAACAAAAACAACACAAAACTCTTTGGAAAAAGAATGCAAATTACAATAATAAAGTGGTGAACCTTATAAATTAAACAATGTTGTTGTAAAAGTAATAAATATATTTATTTTTCTATTTTGTTGTTGCTGTTACTGTTGCGGTAATTGTTGTTATTGTAGTTGTTTGTAAACAAATGTTGATTGACGACAGGCTAAATGTATTTGTTAGTTTGTTTGTTTGTTTGGATGAGTGAATAATAAAGTGAGAGTAAATTAAGGTAAAGAATTAGACGGATTATTAACCCAACAAATTCGATAGAGATTTTTTTAAGTTTATCAAAAATCTTCTCTAAATTGATCGAAAAGAATTAAGAAATGAGATCGAAAAATTCTAAACACATGTTTTTTATGAAAACGTTTATCCTAAGTTTTATTTCAAACATGCTCTTGATCAAGTTACCTTCGTAAAACATGTCAGTTATTATGTTTACTGTTAAGCAGATGAATATTTTGTTAATCTAATTAAAATGAGTGACCAGACCAAATTCGGACTAAAATTATTAAAAATTTTCAACAAAACCAAACTTGGTCTCACAAAGAGTTAGTCAAGCATCCAAAGAGATATAAAACCTGGTTCAGGTAGAAGGAATGGTCCACATGACGTTTCTAAAGTCAAAAAATGGAAATCATTTTCAAAAGATCATCCGTCACATCCAGCAGATAAGCATCGGGTTAGCTCGGTGCTCGGGCTCATGGGTACGAAAAGTTAAAGGTAATGCAGGTTTAAAAAAGGACAAATTAAAGTGGCTTAAAAAAGGCCAAAAGTTTAAGTAAACAAAATGCAAATGGATGACGAAACCTTTGTACTGGCAGATTTTTGGAAACTTCCTGTCAAAGATTGTGTGTTGCTAATGCTCGAGGGAATGTTGAAGAAAAGTGTAAGACCCAAAATCAATCGAATTTTTCTTGGTATGACAAGCCATATGCAATTGCTGCGTAAGAAGCCAATCATTTGTTACAACGGGCTCTATTAAAACCGAAATTTATATCAAGGAAGATTTACAAAAAAGCCTGTTTCCATTCAGAAGACATCATAATATTTTTGACCTGACTTGGCACCCTCTCAATATAATAAACAAGCCCTTATGTGGTACAAGAACAATAATGTGTATTAATAACTAGCTAAGACCCGGTGATCTTTGCCGCCCTTATAAAACGTTGTACATTTTTATCAGTAAAAAGGATCCTTGGGAAAGTAATTGGAACCAATTTGATTATTCTCGCTTTTACAATTCTTTAGATATTCAATAATTAATATTTCTTTCCCCTTGATCCTGCCCGTCCTATTTCTCGAAATAGGTAATTTATCGGCAATTTGCTATAGATATATAATTGCAAATATTTTCTTTTAATCTTGTATTTATCGAGAATTTTCTCTATCCAAATGGAAAATGTTCTCTAAATAGATAATTTATCACAAATTATTTAATGTTTTCCCCCGTAATAAACATATATTGAATTCAGATTGTTCTCTGGGTTATCTTACGTAGAATCAGAATGCGCACACAAGTTTTCTATTTGTAAATATTTATTTTGTATTATAAAATTAACTTTTTGACTTTAAATTAAAATATTTCTGAGACTAAAATAATTAAAAGATTCCAAAGTGAAAAACATAAAAATAAAAATCTCAATTTAGTGATTTTTACACCGGATGCAACATTTTGTTTAATACATTTTAATATAATGATGATCCCTTAATATCAGCAACTTAAATAAAATCTTTTACTAAATAAGATCATCTATTAATGGTCGGTTGGTCATCACTTCTACTCAAAACAGCGCCTTCGCAATTTATGTTAAAATATTTTTTCATCTTTTTATTGTTTTTGCATCAAAAATAATTTAAATCTTTTTTTATTTTAGATTTTTTTAGTTGCAACTTTCAGCAAAACAACAATAAAATATAAATAATAATAATGGAAGAAAAACAAGATTTGTGGAAAAATAATTTAAAATAAAAAAAACATCGACAACAATATTTCAGCTTTGAGACTGAGCAAGAAAGGGAAAGAGAGAGTGAGAAAGATAGAGCGAGGGAAAGAGAGGGGGAAAAAATGAAACGTTTAGCAGGAAACTACTTTGCATTTAATTGTCTGTAATGACGTGCAATATAAAATGTTAAAATGTTCAAAATGTAATGTTAAAATGTACTAAATACATTTACATTAACATATACAAACAAACGTACATATATACATAAATGCATACATACATATATGAATGAATATAAAACATTATATAATAAAAAAGATGCCTACTACTGATGTTTGTTTAAAGTGTGTCACAAAAGTATTCAGACAATTAACGAACAAATCGTAGTTTTTAGGAATTTTAAGATTTTTTTTGATTCTATAACATTCTGCGAATTTGGATCTATATGTTTTCTTTAAATAGAAAATCATAATTTTTCTTTACATAAAATTTAAGGTAAATTCTTTCTCAATAGAAAATTTGAGGTCAACTTTCTCTCAAAAGAAAATGTATTGTGAATTTTATCTAAATTGAAAATTTAACGTTAATGTTCTCTCAATACAATTTTTATTATCAATTTTCTCTAAATAAAAAATTTATTCAATTTTTTAAATAAAAAACTTATAATAATTTTTTTTTCAATTTATAATAATTTTTTAATGGTAAATTTATCGAATCTAAAGAAACATAATATTTATCGAAAATTTTTATAAATAAATTATTTTTCACTAAATTTCTATTAAATCTGTACTTATCGTAAATTTGCTTTTAAACCAGCATTTATCGCATTCTATTCCAACGAGTACTTATCGAAAATTTACTCTAAATTGAGAATTCATTTAAAAATTTTTGTCTAAGTCCGCATTATTGTCGTCAATTTTCTCTAAACCAAGTAATTATCGACAACTTCTAAACCCGAGTATTTATCGAAATATTGTCCAAACTGTGCACTTAACGAACAATTAACTTTATATCGAGGAAAATCATCGTAAATTTTTCTTTTAAATTGATTATTTATTCGAAAATCTCCAAACAGAGGAATTATAAAATATTTTATAAATCAAGTATTTATCGAAATCGATTTATTGTTTAAATCTTATTGGAAAATTTTCTTTTACAGCGAATTTATCTAAAGCAACTAGTATCAAAATTCTTTCGAGTATTTATCGAAAATTTCCATAGTCGAATATTTATCGAAAAATGTGTTTCACTAGTGAATTTATCGAAAATTTTTCATTATAGTGAATTCATCGAAGATTTTCTTTAACTCGAGTATATATCGAATATTCTCCTAACATATCAAAGAAATCTTAATCGGATATTTATCGAAATTGTTCTTTTAATATGATATTTTCCCATAAATTTTTCTTAATTGAGAATATGTTGACAATTTTCTCTAAATCGAGTATTTATCGTAAATTTTCTCTAAATCGTTTAATTATCGAAATTTTCCTTATTTAGATAGTTATTGAAAATGTTCTTTAATATGCATCTTTGTCTGAATACTTTCTTCTCCCACTGTTTTCATATATGATTTTGTAGATAAATCTAATATTTTGTTTGTTGTGCATTTAGTTTGTTGTATTTTTGTGTTGTTGTTTTTTTTATTTCGAACATTTTGTTTGTTATAATATATTCTACATCATGTTATTGTTGTTGTTATTATTCGTATTTTACTATTTGTTGTTATTGTTGTTGCTTTTACTATTCCTTCGCCCAGTTTTACTGAATTTAAATTATATATATTTTTTGTTTTTGTGTGTGTGTGTGTGATTGTTGACTGCAAGTGCTGGCGAGGGAGGGGAGAAGGAGTGAATTGAATGTGAGTAGACTTTGTAGTGTATTTAGTACCGTTTTCTATATGTCTCTAAGTAGGTTTTTAACAGTAGTTGTGTATGGAATATAGGAACATAAATAGAGGCCAGAACCAACGACCGACTAAACGAGCTATAAAAAAAAGAAAGACAGACAGAGAAACCAAACCGACAGAACTGGCATCATTTTAATATTGAAAATAAAAATAAAAAATATTAAAAAAAATTAAATTGTATCTTTTAGATACAATGTGAATGAATACATTTAAATATTTCTGTTTGTGTTTATATGTGTGTGCTGTATGTGTTTGTTGCAGTTTTATGTGTGCCTGTATTAGTTTTTATGTAAATCTCTAGTGGCATAAGTATTTAAATACAGATTTTACATACATTTTACATATTTAATCGTATCTTCTTTTTTGTGTTAATTTTTTGTTTTTTAATTATTATTTTGTTAAATACTTTTATACATTTTCATTAGGAAGTGTATCTCTATGTATGTGTGTGTGAGTGTGTGTCCTTTGGTTAATGATGGTTGGTGGAGGAAACTTTTTGCTTCTTTCAAAACCAAACAAATTTGCATAAAATTCAAAAAAATTTTCTTTAAGAACAAAATTTTTATTTTTAGTCATTTTTATTACATTTGAAAAATGAAAATTAAATCCTGAAAATTTACATAATATTGCGATTATTTTCTTTAAATTAATTATTAAATATTTTCGAAAATACTCAACGTTTCCAAAAAGTTCTTGGCATGAAAAGCAATATGCAGCAATGTGGCAGTAGAAGGTAATAATTTGTTACAACAGGCTCTATAAAAACCGAATCTTACATCAAGGTATGTTTACCAAAAAGGCTGTGTCCATTCATAAGACTTCATAGTGGGTGCACTAATTTTTGCCCTAACTTGGCGATCTGTCTCTATCTAAACAAGGTCTTGGGTGGTACAAGAACAATAATGTGGTATTTGTGCCAAGAGTGACAAAATCTTCAAAATACTCGCAGGTAAGACTACTAAAGGGATAATGGGCTGTTATTAAAAGAGATTTGAAGAGCTCACAAAATGTATCCAAAAGTGTGACAGAAAGCACTATAGAAATGTTAATGGAGGGGTTTCTGCAAAAAGGGTTCAAAATTTCACCTCTAGATTTTTAAGTTCTAAAAATATTTTTATTTTTTTTTGTAAATAGTAATAATATTCTATATGTTTGTTAAGAATTTTCCAATCTCACTCCTTGTATAAAAATCTACCAAAAGCTTTTTACATTTCATATTTTTTTAACCAAAACTAAAATTTACACTTAACAAGTGTAAAATTCCCTGACATGATTACATTACTCTCTCTCTCCCCCTCTTCCTCTCTTTCAGTTTATTTTCAATTTCCTTTTCAAACTTTTTTTAAGGTAAAATTTATAATTATTATTTTTTAATTGATTGTTTATTTGTTTATTTGTGTGTGTGTGTGTATGTATTGGTACCAACATTTTAGCATTAATTAAAGCAACAAATTATAGTAAATTAGTGATTATTAAACAATTAAAAATAAAAACATAAGAAATAAAAAAATGTTTTACATAATAAACAATTGTTCAATACGTTCCATTATTAATTTAGTTAAAACATTAAACTTAGAGGAGTTTTTGAGCTGCTTAAACTCATCAAATCAGCACCACAGCGCACAGAGTAGTAGAACTCAATGAAACAACTACAACAACAACATTAACCCAACACATTATTAATCAATACAAGGTTACCAACCAGCCTAAGAGCACTTCATTCCGAATGTTTTTCGTTAAGTAAAGTCAAGTGAAAAAAATGCAGGGAAAAAATGGATTAAAAAAAAAACAAAAACAACAATAAAAATCTGAATAAAAAAGAACTGAATTGAAATGAATTGAAATGAGCAAACAAATCATAATCGATAATTACACAAATTTATGAAAATTACGTAAATTATTATTTATTAAATACACTTAACCAAAGAAAGTATTTAAGTATGTAAAAAGAAAATGGTGCAAAATTACACTGAGGCCTCGATTATCAGGAGCAATGTATTTCCAAAGAAGTTGCTCACATTAACAACATAAAATGGAAGAGGGCAAAGTGTTAGTTAATGCCCAAACAGCATAAAGAGAACATAAAATTGGGTAGAGAAGTGGAAAAGTCAGTTTTCTCTGACGAGAAAAAACTAGTAAGATGGTCCGTAAACCAAAAATACACATAAACCGCTGTTATCGGCTTGTGCGCTCAGCGTATCCGAAAAACAAGGAAACATAAATATAAGTACCAGCACTTATTTACTTAGAAGAATTCTGTATCACGTACCAATTTTCATAATTTTTCCTCATTAATGTCCTTGAGGAAGGACATATATGGTAGTGTATTCCTTAAGGATTATGGGATCCCTGGATTGCGAAAGCTGGGCAATGATATAGGTAATGTTCCACCGTTCTTCTCTACATTCACTGCATGTAACTCTATCGCCCTCTCTTGTAGTCTGGCCTTCAATGCAAAGAATGGCATCGGAAACTCCAAACTCACAGTTGGCAGTTTGCTAGTTTATCCGCCTCTACATTTTAAAGTAAATTCACCTTGGCCCAAATCACACACTCCCTGATCTCACGTATCTCCGCCAGTTGTACCGTGCTATGGTTCTAAATATTCAATGATCCCGCTTGAAGTTCCTACGCACTCTTGCAACAAGCTCCCGTTCGATCAAGTTTATCCTTCCGGTATTTGCATGATGCAATTTGTCTCTACCCGTTTGGCCGGTATCCTGTAGATTTCTCCTAAATCAATGTGATATCCACGCGGAGCATCCATTATATGTTGGTGATACGATTTATGAGCCCTATTGATCCATTCCAGTTCGAACTAAAAGCCAATTAATAACTTGTGGGAATAATCGGCCCGTAAATTGACAAGTAATGTCCAAAATGAAAGTATATGATCTCAACACTAAAATTAAGGAAGTATGAGAGGAAATTGATTCCGATCTTTTAAAGAAATTAGTAGAATCAATGTCAGACCATATTATTAAAGTAATTCACAACAAAAGAATTATCAACCCGCTATTAATAATGCTATAGAGACTGCAAAAATTAAAATTGACAGTTTGACTCTAAAATTTAAACTCAAAATTAAATTTAACTCTTAAATTTAGTTTTGTGCGTTTATAGGAATATGCACGAGTATAGATGTAATCACATGAAATTTTCTCAAAAACATATTTTGAGATAATTTCCGTTTAAAATCTACCACACTTTTGGACACCTTTTTGTGCTTTTCAATCCTCTTTTAACAAGAGCTCAATATCTCTCCAGTGGCCTTAGCTCCGGGCAGTTTGAAGGATTTGGTATAAATCCACATTATTGTTCTTGTTTTACTCAAGGGAGTGCTTAGGATGCGTAACACATTAAGTAAACACATTATGAAGTCTTATGAATGGCAGCAGCCTTTTTTGTTAGCATTTCTTGTCAGTATTTAGAGAGGAGAAATGATTGGCTTCTTTCGTCGCAACTGCATATTATTTACCGTAACAAGGACTTTTTGGGAGATATTGACTATTTTGGATCCCAAACTTTTGCTCAACATTCTCTCGAGCATCTGCAGCATAAAATATTTGACCAGGAAGTTGCGAAAAATCTGTCAGAACATACGTTTTGTCATCCATTATGCAGCAAGAATATTTTTTTAGAAAACTTGAGTCCAATTTCCATGCTCCATTTATGGCCTCTAAAATTTGATTCTTGTGTGTTTTTATTATTTTTAACTTTTAGTAGTAAATAGTCCTAGAGCTGAGCTAAACGGGCTGCTTTCTTCCGGATGTGTTGGGAGCTCTTTTGAACATTTTTGATATTGATCGTTCCTTCCAGCAGGTTTTCTATTAACGGACAAGTTCTCTCGGAATAGTTTAATAACAATAGAAATCGTTTGACTGCAGACCTTTGAAAGTTTGGCCAACCTTTTGTAGGATCAAGTAGGATTTTGTTGAAAATATTTATAACTTTTTTTCTACTAAACCGACTCTGATAATTTTTGAAATGATGATCGGGTAGACATTTCTTCATATTATGGAGAAATTTTATTTATTTTTTTTGGTTGTCTCAGATATCGGTTTATATCTCCTAACATACTAAACCGATTTTGCCAGTTATAAATAGTTTATTTCTCAGAATTATATCAAATACTCAGACCAAATTTATATTTAGCTCTGTCAATTATTGTGGTTGTTAGAGTGTCATATCTAAATCGACTCAGATTTTGATTTGATGCAAGAATATAAATACATTTTGGGGTCTTTGAGGATTCTTTCTTAGCGCCACAAACTAAATGATGAAGTTAATTTACCCTCTTCACTATTTGTGGCGGTAGAGGGTATAAAAATACCTAATGAAAAGGGTTTGTTAAGAATTTTTCGATTTCACTCCTTATTTTTCATATTTGGTTTGGGTTTTTTGGTATTTTGATATCGAAAAGTGGCAACTTTATAAATTCCCTGATTCACAGACAAATTTATATTTTTAAATTATAATTTAATTTCAATCAAAAGTGTTTTAATTCTCAGTATAATTAAATGTTTCTAATACGATTTTTTTTTGTGAAAATTTTTTCACTTCATTTAATTTTTATCAATTTAAACAAAAAATTATTATTATTTTTTTGTTTTATAATAAATTACAGATTAATTTAAATGTATAAAATGTAAACAAGTAAATACTTTCATTTAAATAAATGTTATGAATGTATGTATGTATGTATGTATGTATGTATGTGTGTGTTAAATAAATACGATATTTTGTTTAACAATGAAAATGTTTCGCATGTTAAAGATTTTTCCATTAATCACTTGTTTTTTTTTTGCATTTTGCGACGGTAAATATTTGTAGAAAAAAAATAAATTAAATGAAAAGAAAAAATCGACAACAACAACAAAAATAACAAATATTATTTCCACACATTTCACATGCAAAGGAAATCATAAGTAATATAAATAATTGTTTTCGTTTCGTTTAGTATATTTTTTTTTGCTGTTTTCTTGAAGTTGTTTTTGTTAGTGTAAGTTTCTTACACATGTAGTTGTACACTGTTAAAAATAAATGGGAAAAGATATTAATTTCCGATTTGTCTGGTGAAATCACTATTGAGAAATAATTTTAATTTCTGCTTAGCGTATGAAATTATTGGTTATTAGTGGTTGGGGGTAATATGCGTTTAGCCAGATGTTTGTAACGGGCAGACAAATTAGTGCTACCTCTACTTTTAAGTGTATCCTTCGACTAAGAATAATTTCCTGTGTCAATTTAACCTGGCTGGCAGTCGATATGAAGCTTTTTTGCAAAGTAAAATTTTAAAAATGATTGGTCCATTATTTCATGTAGGTCCCATACAAATGTGACCCTGGAATGGAATTTTTGGACCACAAAATTCTTTAATTTTAATACTTATAGATTAAACTGAACCAAAAAAGGTAGTTAATATAATGAAAAAGGGTGTAGAATTGAAGGAAAGTAGGTTAAATATCGGCCAAAGAAATCTTCATTCATCATAAGGAAAATTTTCCTTAATTTTACAAAAATTCTTCAAATTGATGAAAAATTGTCAATATGACTATTTGAATTCGTTAATAGAAATAAACTTCATTTGAACAAATATTATTCAAATTGAATAATACATTATTCAAACAGACAAAAATAAATTTTTATATTGATGAATATTAATTATCAATTTAAATTCTATATTTAAATAAAATTTACAACATTTTAGTGGAATTGAGGCAAGAATTACGTTAAATTGTTGTAATAAATTAATACATAAACTATTATGGACCAAGGGAAGGAGTACACCCCATAAAAAGTAAATATTGATTATAGAATATCTTAAGAACTGTAACAGCGATAATTTTCAAATTTGATCCCAATGACTTCCTCAAGGAACTGTTTTACTGAACGTATAGGATCAGGGGAAAAGTAGCAGAGCAAATATTGATTATTGAGTATCTATAGGTATACTACAACGAGAATTTTACCCCAATTAGATATTTTAATATACTTCGATTTGTGAAAATTTCTTTCGAAATGAAGGACTGAGAAGAATTTTTGTTCAGCTAAGCGCACCGGGTTCTAGTTAGTTCTTGATAATAATTAAATAGTGTAGAAAATGTAATAAACAACTTAAAATAGTGCAATGTAAATAGAATGGTGGTGAGCAGACCGGCTTTTATATCTGATAAAAAGTAATTTTCATGTTTGTTCATCAGCTGATCCACCATTTGCATTTTCATGAATTTATGCAAAATATTCCATTAATTTTATTTACATTAATTAAAATGTTCTACAAAATATTTTTCTCTTAAGATTTTTATATTCAGTTCATGTTTTCTTTCTCATTTTTTATTTAAATTGACAAAGAAAATACGCAAAATTATTTGACGAAAAAAATAGTTAAATTAACAAAAATTTTATTCAAATTAATTTCATTGCGTAAAATTGAATGAATTTATATGTTATTTGATTTACGATGTGTTACTGCCTTTTTTACTAAATATCTATTGATATGACGTATTTTTCGTTAATTTTTTAACGATTTATTTAATTTAATTTAATTTAATTTTACTAAAAAAATTTTGTTAATTTTTTTCAGTATATTTGAATGAAATTCTTCAATTTGATGAAAAAATTTTGTTAATTAGAATAAAAATCTGTTTATTTAACACCTTTTTTTTCGTTCTATGAAAATTTTTTGTTAATATTACCTACGACATTTAGTTCAGTGTGTGTAAAATTATTTCATCATGCGATTTCTTCCAGTGTTTAATAATAGAAATCCAAGTAAATAAATGTTAGTTTAACTTCATTTTTTTTAGTTTTATTCCATAATACTAAAACACATTATTTTAAATTATGCAAATTGTTTTGTATATTAAAAAAATAAAATTTGAAAAGATTTTTCACATCAGATAAAAGTGAATCTTAGATAAAAGGAAAAATTATAAAAAAATACATATAAAATAATTTTAAATCTAATTTTATTAAAACGATAATGATTAAATGCAAATAAATGACTGAAAAAAAACGCTATTGAAATGGAAACTGACACAGTTGTTGATGTAACTATTACTACTAAACTATTGTCCTAAGCAGTTTCTTATCTGAAAACCACCTAATAACTCCAGTAACAAAATGTTATAGACCGATATCTTAGACAAATTTTGCCAAAATTATGCTTGAAACTAGTTGTCAGATTAAAATAAAAATTTAACTGTAACTTATTGCTAAACATATTACTCTTATATGAATCACCAGTATCGGATGAGTATATGAAAAAATATAGGCAACAAGTAAGAATGCTATATTCGGCTATGCCGAATCTTCTATACCCTCCACCACAAATTCATGTGAAGTTATTACGTTAGGTTCCGTAGATACACATATACACACACATACACTTATAAATGTATATATTATATAACACAGAATAAGTAACTTTACACTGAGTCATAAAATTAATTATAATTCTTTTTTTCTACTGAACTGACTTTTTTCTACGAGGCCAAATTGCATTGAGCTCTGTAAATTTTTGTGGATGTGAGCAGATTTTGATTTGAAGCAAGAATATATATACATTATGGGGTCTGAAATAATCATTCTTAGCGTTACACACAAAATGACAAAGTTAATATACTCTCCTCACTCTCTTGTACTGTGGAGGGTATAAAAACAAAAAAATATGCTTCTTATAAGCTCAAAACTGTTTTCCGGGAAGGGGTCTTATATAGGAGCTACAGCAAAATTTGGACCAAGATTGTTCATATTTATAATATACTTTGATTGTAGTTAGAAAAATCATTGTGCTAAATTATAATGGAACTGATCTTTATTTAAATGTTTTATAAACTCAAACTAGTTTTCTGGGAAATCCCGTTATAAGGGAGTTATAGTTAAATATGTATCGATATAAGGCAAATTAATATAATATAATCAGAACAGTTAGCAAACTAATTGTCTCGAATTTCAATAGAATTGGTCCTTAATTTACTCGTTTTATAAGCTGAAAACTGTTTTCGGTGAGAGGCCTGATATGGGAGCTACATCAAAATATGGACCGAGATTGTTCTAATGAAGAATATACATTAAAATTAGTTTAAAAAATTCATTGTACTGAGTTCCAATGGAATTGGTCTTTATTTATTTGTTCTATAAGCTAAAACCCGTTTATCGGGAAGGAGCCTTATATGGGAGCTATATCAAAATATGTACCCATGTTAATAAAATTTATAACTTATATTAAGAATAGTAAAAAAAATTGTGCCAAATTTCAATAGAATTGGTTCAAATTTAAGAATTTTATAAGCTATAAATCATATTCCGTGAAATGCCCTTATATGGGAGCTGGGTCAATTAATGATCCCAGAACAATATGACTTATTTGGATTTATTATTGTATCAAAATAAGTATATGTGACAAATTTCAGTAAATTATTTTAAAAATTGCTAAATCGACTCATTTTTTGATTTATTGCAATAATATATATACATTGTAGGATCTCAATGTACACATATGATGTATTTGCATTTTAATATTATCAAAACCTCAAGCATATTTCATGTGACAAATTCGTCAAAACCGATCAGAATTTAAAAATTTACAAATTCTTGATTTTTTATGGAAAATAGAGTTATTGCGCTGCCCAATAAGTATGTGGAATCACTTAAAGGGCTTCTACTATCTAGACAATTTTTTACCTGGGAAAGTGAAGAATTTTGCAAATTTTTATTTTCTATCCAACTTTTGAAAATATATCACCGAGTCTGTAAGGAAATGTGAAAGCAGCTGTACATAATGGTTCTATTCGTTCTGCGGGATTATGACAGAAGATCTGTCAAACACAACCTGTCATCGTGACCAGCAATTGCATATTTCTCACATGCTTACTAGATACAATTTTCTTAAAAGTTGAAACCTTCTCACTATTATAAGCGTCTCATTGCGTCTCACTGCGTCTCATTTTTTATAAAATTCTGTTCATTGGAACAGTTAAATATTTTAAATGAAATTTCACATGTGTTTTCCACTTGAAGGTCTATAAGTTCCTAGTAAAACCTGGGAATAGGGGATGTACTTACAAAGTTGATCACCTTAATAAAGATTTTTTCAAAACACATAGTATTTTTAATTGTCAAAAAGGTACTCTTATAGTTTAAGAGATATTGAGAGCAACAAAAAAATTAACATATTTTCGGGCATGAGTTTTTACGAAATCGGTGGGCTTAATTATTATCCACAGCTTACACTTATACATACAAATAATAACAAATTGCTTTGCATATAATTAGAAATTTCATATTTAAATTCCGCGGTTGTTGTAGATATCGGTCCATAATTTCATTGTTAATAGACCTGGTTTTAATTTATTTATTTCCAAATTTTATTGAATCGGTTTATTATTGTCAAAATCGATTCAGATTTTGATATGATACAAGAATATAAATATTTTATTGGACTATAATTCCTCCTTTACGTTTCGGAATGACAACTAACACGGAATAACAAACTTAATATACCATCTATCACCAATTTTTTCTGAAATGTGGCAACACTTTTCTTAATCAACCATTTTCTTTTGGGAATATAAATTTTATAATTCTGAAAATGTACATAATTTAATGTTAGTGCAATTTGAAACATGTTATTACTTTGGGACAAGGACGAAACCTTGAAAAAATTAAAATTGTCCCTTAGAATTAGAGTTTAAGTTCATTAAGTTCACAGATATAAAGATATTTTAATTAAATGAAACTCCATTAAATGTTTTTGCTCTTATTTTGGTGAACAAATTCGAATTTAATGATCCAAAAAAAATTATTTTTATTTTCTTGATCTTCACAAACGATCATAAAAATGGATAATCTGAAAATAAAGATTTTTCTATTATTTTTCTGAATCTTGTGAAGGAATTTTTGATAATCCATCATCGGTGATAATTATTGAACAAATAAATTTTAAATTTTATTTTAAAAATTATGATTTTAATGTAAATTCTCAGAATAACGGAATTTTTAAAAGTTGTAATGAAAATCTTTTGAATCTCTTAATATTTTTGTCTGAGATATTATTTTTTTCCGCAGCTAGAGCGTGGTTCATGGTAAATCCAAACTTGTTATTCTTCTTCTTTTGATACACCAAAAGTTACAGATTCATTTAAAAACGGAAAGATATGTTTTTTTTTTATTTTAACTTTGTAGATATTTTAGATTTAAGCCAATAGAGCGATTAATTGGGAATTAATTAGTCAGTATTAATATAATTTTGTTTTCTTTTTAACTTGTATGACTAAAAACTTCCTTCATAAATTTAATTAAATGAAAATTTCTTTTTTTTTACTTTAAGAGTAAAATAAATAAACGAATAACTTTGGTCCCTGAGAACAATTTGGTGATCTAATCAATATGCTATAGACTGATCTATAGTTATTTATTATTTAGACGACCGTTTAATAATTAATTTAATTGTTAAATAGATTTTAATTATAAATTTAATTTAGTTTCATTCAATGAGAATAAAATTGTATTTATTAGAACTAAAATAAATAAATTTCTGCTAATAAGTATGACCGACCGACCGACCGATTGTTTGTTTGTAGTTGTTGTTGTATTTTTTTAATAAAATTATGAATGAATATGAATGAATTGTATGACTAACCGACTGGTGGACAACAATTACAACTAAAATTTAAATGAAAATAGTAAAAACCAACAACAGCAACAGCAACAGCAACAATAATAATAAGAAAAACAATTGTAAAGAGAAATAAAATTAAATAGATACAATTAAACATCCGCTAAATAATAAATTTAAATTGTAGACATAGTGCAACATTTATTGTTATGTGGCTGCAACAACTAAATATTGCAAATATTGTTGACTTGACTGCAGTTTGCTCTGTTGCGCAAACAGAACAACAAAAACTAGAAAAAAATGATTTAGAAAAAGATACATACAAACAAACAAGCATATTCAGATATAAATATATATCTGTCTATATCTTCTATATATATAAAATAAATCTGTGTTTGTTTGTTTGACACTTACAGACAGCTAAGCTACTGGACGGATTTTGCTGAAATTTTCACAGAATGATCTCCAAATACTCGAAAGTAACATAAGCTATAAAAAATTCGATAGGACCAGGGGGAGAGATACCCCCATACAAAGCAAATATTGATTATCGAATATCTAAAGAACCCTTTATCGAGGATTTTCAAATTTGTTACCAAAAACTTGTTCAAGGTACTATTTTACAAGACATAATGTGGGGCGAATAGAATCAGGGGGAGTGGTAGCCCCCGTACAAAGCAAATTTTATCATCAAATATATAGGAACCTTTAACGGCAAGAATTTTTTAATTTGTTTCCAAAAACTTTTTTAATGAACTATTTTACAAGATGAAATGTAGGACGGATAGGACCAGGGGGAATGATCCCCCATACAAAGCAAATAAAGATTATAAAATATTTAAAGAACTATAACAGAGAGAGTTCTTAAATTTGATTCTAATCAATTTCTGAAGGAACTGTGAATAAAATATAAAACCGATAGGACCAGAGACGGTTTGGGACGGTTAAGCTCAAGGGAAGGGGTGCAATTATTATATAAAATTTTAGAACGAACAGGGCCAGGGGCAATTAGCAAAATGTCCATTACATAAATTTTTTTGTTAATTCACGTTGTAATTTTTTAAATTTCTTTCGAGATCTTGGACTGAGGACAATGTTAGTGCAGCAAAGCGCAGCGTGTAAAAGCTGGTATTTTATATTATCATATCTTTGTATGTTTGTATGTTTTTAATGTAAGTATGTATGTATGTATGTATGTATGTATGTATGTATGTATGTATGTATGTATGTGTGACAGTGTGTTTTAGTTTAGATACCAAGCAGACACTAAATCGTCATTCAAAAATGATTTCAGTTGTCTTTTTTTTGTTATTGTTTTTGTAAGTTTTGTTCCTAATATTTATTATTGTTTTTTTATGTAGAAGTGCACGTGTTTGTGTATTTGTTAGTATGTGTGTGTGTGCATTTATGTTTTATATTAATAAATAATAGTTTTACTTTAGTTTAGTTTTTTTTTGTTTTATTATTTTATACATTAATTTATTTTACCCTAATTATGCACAACAACAACAATAATATTAAATGAACATATACACAATCATACTTATAAACATGTGTATGTATGTATGGTGTGTGTGTGTATTTTATTTCGTAATTAAATTTTTTTGTAATCTGAACAAATTGTGAGAAAATTTTAATTTTTATAAAAAAAGATTTTTACAAAATTTTATTCATTTGAAAATTAAAATGTTGATAAAAAACTGAAATAATTAAAAAAGTAATAATTAATTAATTAATAAAGACAATTATTATTACAAAATTGTTTATATAATCAAATTGTTAATGAAATCGTAAGAATATTTGAAGAAAAGATCGCTGACGAAGAAATGACCGAAATTTTTATTTTCGATGGACTTTCGATGTACAAAAAATATGTAATATTTTTATGAAATTTATATATAATATGAACAAAAGTTATCCTTAATGTAGGACTATAAAAATATTCCCACTTTTTCATTCCAAAATACCTGAAATTCCAATCCAGGGAAAACTTCTTAAAAAATTCACTTTTTTCGGTAATTTGCTCACCCTGCTGTTATAAGAGGTTTCGTCCATTACAGATTTCTTGTTTAGATATCTGATAAATGTAGCTATATAATCAAGGTACTTTTTGACGATTTAGGTTTCAACATTTTTATTCTCTTAAAAAAAACTAAAGAAAAATATGTTGAAATTAACGAAATTCCGATAGGGCCATCGTTGAAATTGTTCCTCCTAATGTCCTCGGATTTGCTTTTTATACATTTACATTAGAAATTCTTTCAGAATTGGGAAACAAATTTTACAGTCCAAAGGAAAATAGTTAATTGTAAAGTGAAAAATTGTTCCTAACAAAAAAAATCGGAAAAAATCCCATTTTTTCTTAATTTCTATTTTAAAATAATATATCTTTATTGAGTCCACATAGGTGTATGGTTCTTGAGAAAATTTTTTTAGAACTTAGTTCAGAATTCAGAAAATATTTTTGAATTTTTCTTGGACCCGTATAGAGCCCACCAAGTTCAAAAATGGGTAAAAATTTTATTTTAGTCTAAATATCTCTTCAACTATAAGAGTTATCCAACACGTGTAGAGAATAATAAAAGCTATATGTATGCAATTTTTTTCAATAAAATCATAGCCACTAGAAACATGTCCTTCTCCAAATCAATTGGAAAGCACCTCAAAAATGTTCATATAAAATTAGGTTAAAATATGTTCAATAGTTCCAGTTACAGATTTTTTCCAAAAAAATGTTTTGGGACCACTATATTGTCGTGGTGGTGGGTATAAAGAGGACAGTATAACAAAATAAAAAACAAACCAAGTAAGAATGCTACATTCGGTTATGTCGAATCTTTTAAACTCTTTGCCACGATTTTGCCATTATCGCTTAATTCTTGCGCAAAATTTTATACGACAGAATATACGATATTAAAAATATCGTTTATTTGGGGTATTCAGCTTAACCGTCCCCCATCCGTAAATTTTGTAGTCACAAAAAAATTTGCTAATAACTTTATGAAAGTGGACACTTAATCACAAATAGTACCAAATTGGAATAATAACACTGTACTTTTTTTGAGAAAATATATTTTAAGAATTTTTAAATTGGTTTAGATCTTATCTGCTCATGGCATTGAAATATGCTGAACATTTTTCAAATTCAAGTCCAAAGAGTGCTTTTCAATAACAAAAATTAAAATTGGGTGTTTGGTACTATTTGAGATTTTTGAAATCTTTAAGTTAAAATATGAAAATTAACTTAGTCCTTAATAGATAAAAATTTATTTGAAGGCTTTGTGTATTACTTTTCCAATTTTTCTATTTTTATTCAAAAATTTTTTGGTACTTTTTATATTCTTTATCATATGTACCATTAAAACAAAACATAGACCCATATGAAGAAAAAATAATAACTTGAATCATTTTGTGGTACTTTTACGATCCCCTGATAGTGATTTTTGAAATAACACAAAATTTAACCGTTATGGTACCAATTGGAAAAAAATCTGCAATATGAAATATTATGGTACTATTTGAATATTCCTAAGGTACTTTTTGTGTTAATCAATTTACGCAAATAAAAATAAATCTACATTTTTTGAAATATGAATTTGTCAATGGAATTTTTTTTAATTCTTTGACATAAATTATAAATGGGATTTTGTGGTACTTTTTGCATCTTCAAAAGGTACTTTTTGAATTATATAAAAATTAATTTATATTTAAAAATACAGTAATTTAAGATGCAGTATTTGAAATAAAGGGAATTTTATGGTACTAAATGAAACCTTCCATGGCCTTTGTTTATTATATAATGACATATATTAAAGGTACGAAAAGTACAGTAAACTGATGTTTATTAAAACATGGAGATTGAGTCTATTAGTTTACTTAAAAGTGGAAAAAATACAATTTTTCTGTATTTTGCACAAAATGCGTAGTAAAAGTCAATTTTGCCCCACTGTGCAATGAGAAACATTTTCAAATTAAAATCATTGCAAAGAAAATAATAAAATAAAATTTATTTAATTTAATAAATTAAATAAATAAATTTTAATATTTAATAAAAATAATAATCATTTTTCTATTACGATGTCTAAAAACGGCGTCATGTTATTTTTTATACATAAATTATAGTTTAAATTATTTATATTAAAAAAAAAACTTGACGTTTCATAAATTAGAAATAAATTTACATAAAAATACATACAAACATACATTCATACATATTTGATTTTGAATAATTTTAGTTTCTTATAAATTTTTTATTTTCAATATTTTTTATTCATAATTTATTTTTTATTATTTTATATTTTTTTTATATATAAAAATATATTTTCTCGATTATATACCTGCATTTATACTGTAATATATATGTATGTAAATATGTATATTTGATAAGGTTGTAATATATTCACACTCACATACAAACATTTGTTAATATATATTTCAATATGAATTATTTAATATTTTATTGTTGTTGTAGTCATCATTAAAATAATTTAAGTATAAATTATTAAAAAGCAACGAACGGTTGTTTCTTAACTTATACCTATACATTGTTAAATACACATACATACATACATACATACATACATACATACATACATGTATACAAATACTTATATATGTATATATTTATGAATGTAATATAAAATATTTAGCTTTGGCTCCTTATTCATTGGGTGTTTTTTTGGTTGTATAAATCTGTATGTTTGCAAATGTCTGTGTGAGTGTGTGTGTTACCATTAAATAAAGTTTTATTGCCAACTTTTAATGAAAAATTATAAACGCACCGTACAAAACTGTGCATTCTTGTGTTTCCTGTTTAATTTCGATGTCTTTGCACTCTACAAATGGCAAACAGATTTTAAGATTTTACAGTTTTTCAAAAACGGATGATCCCACCAAAATACGTGACAATAATTTTGGGTTTCTCTTCAACATTAATTTTTTTGTCTCGTATTTTAATATTTAAAATTAAACAGTCCCTTCTGATTATTGAAGTTCTGCTACGTCCGATATGTCAAGTAGGACCCATTTTTGAAAAATCCCCTCAAGAAAAGACACAAGTCGTGAATTGCTGCAATTGCTGCATCTTGATGATTTAGATTGTTTAGTAGGTCGTTAAGTCTTTCTCCTGATAATTCACCAAAATCGTCTAGTATAAAGTCCTTAAGGAAACGTTTTCTTTTGCTTTCTACACCTGGGTATTCACAGAGAAGGTGGAATACCGTCTCATCTCTATTTGTATCACAGCAATCCTGGTCTACTGGTGCGTTTACCTAATACCTAGCGATCAGAGTCCTTACGACTCTGGTTTATGATTTCTAAAGTAGTTGTAAAGAAGTTAAAAAGAATATTTTTTTCGGTACAGTCGAAATACTCTTAAGAACAATTTGATTTGATCACCAAAGATCCTTTATCAGAACTTTGATAATTCCTTTTGGCTTACACACGGAATGACAAAGTAAGTCACCATTCTTCATCATTTGTAAAAATGGTAATTTAAAAAGGTGACGCCATTTTGTTTCAATTAACCACCAATTTCGGCAGATCAGTAGTTATAAGTTATGGAGATTCATTCATTGAAAATTTTCTAACTTCAATTGAAATTGTTTCAGATATCGTTCTATAACTTTTTATGTACTAAGTCGTGGCAGTTGTACTCAATAATTTTGTCCACTTTCATACGATTTCAATAAATTTTTACAAAAAAGTTATAATCGATCTCTTTTAACCCATTGTGAACATTTTTTTCTACAAAGTTTTCATTTTTAACATTAATAATTTTAACTCCTTATAGGATCCTTTAAGGATGTAGAGTGAATAAAATTCATTATGTACATTCTCATATTTTTATAATAATTTTTCTTTTATTTTATTTATAATTTTCACTTTTTCTTTTCGGAAAGTTTATATGTATTAATGGTAATATTTATATATGTATGTGTATGTGTATGTTAGTATAAAAAAAGAGACGTCACACCATTGAGTTCTTTATTTCATATCTCTCAATATCTTATAAGAAAAATTTCCTACTTTTTGTATAAATTTCAATTCATTTCAGTCTTTCTTCTCTTACAACGCTGATGTCGACGACTTTGTGGCTTTTGCTTCATTTATATGGAACTTTGTTCGATCGTTGTTGTGTATCAAGTGGGTGTCATTTTAAATATAAGTGTGAGAGTGTGTGATTGTGTGTATTAAAAAGTGACTCTGAGACGGTGGCAGAAAAAAATAGGTTTTCTGTTTCCCTGTTTGTTCAAAATGTTGAAATGGGTTTTTGTTCGTTATTTGGAGTGTGATGAGGCCGGTGTTATTGCAACAAAATATTTAATACTTTTCTCTCTCTCTCTGTGTGTGCGAGAGTGAGTGTGTATGTGTGTTTTTTGTATGTATAGAATATAAATAAATATATTCTTCAATTGTTGTTGTTATTATTTTTGATTTTTGTTGCCGTTTATACTGATTTTTTGTTGGTTTCCAATTTAAATTATTATTTTTTTCGTCATCTTTTTGCGCCTTATTTCCCTTCATTTTCCATTTATTTTACTTTATTGTCATTCTTGTTGTTGTATTTTTTTTATTATTTAAATATAAAATATATAATTTTTGGCGGAATATAAATTTCATTTCATATTTTAAACTTTTACAAATAATTATAAATTATTTTGAGTGGCACACAAAGACATGCTGCGAAGGTGTGAGAGATTGAAAATCGTAAAAAGGAGAAACTGTTGTGTTTGTATTATATTTGTAGTGGTAGTGGTGTTTTATATTTATCCTGATGCTGCTGCGTTATTACTGTCAATGTTAAAAGTTGTTTAATTCCTGTCATTTTTTTAATGATTTTTTTTGGCAGGAAATGAATCTTAATTATTCCAACAGTTTTATTGATTCAACTAATTATTTTATTAGCATTAAATGTCAAGACTTAAACCTGTTTGCAGGGAGATTGTATACACTTTAGAATACCGAGGGACAGTAAAGTAAACAATCTGTGTTTGTAAGAAAGTAAAGTTGCTAACAGATTCATCCACAGCATAAACGGCTAAAGCTAATTTGGTAAAAATATGTGTGAACAAAAATTCTGAAGAAGTCAATAAGTGTTGGGTACTTTTTTGAAATTTGACCCTTTCAAAAATTTAATGGATGAAACAGTTCTAATATTGTGTTCCACTTTCCTCAAATGTTTTTTAAAAATGATCCAAATTATTTAAATTTTTTATTGTAGAATTCCATCATAAAATTTAATCTTCAATAAAATAAACAAATGAGTACATCCAAAAGCCGAGAAAAAAGTACCAAAAAAAGAGGTACATTTCATTCATTATGGTTTTTTCTAACAAACATTAAATCTAGTTTACATGGTTTCATTTTATTTAGTAGTTAGTCCTGTGTCTGATTAACCAATTTTTCATTCAAATAGTACTTTTTTGGTACTTTTAGGATTTTTTAGGATTAAATATTTTTTATTAATGAGGCCAAAAAGATCTACATATAAATAGGAAAAATTTAGTGGTACTTTTCTAATCTCCTGGAAGTACTATTAAAATTTTATATATTAAATTTTAAATACCAAATATTTCTTTTTGGATTATTTAATGGTACTTTTTTAAATTCACTGAATAACTTATGAAATAAAGAATGCAAGATACTTAATCGATGAGATTCAAGAACAGGGCATACGACCGACTTGATACCCTATACTATGATACATTCATGAGAAATTTTTATCTGGCTCTCGTAAAATTTAATTTTATGAATCGTTTTCATATAAAACACACACACAAATAATTTCCTCTCACATATGTGAAAGAATTGTGTCAATTTTGGTAAAAATTTGGAAGTAGGGGTTTATATGAGGCTTTTAAAATATTATGGATCGATTATTATAAAATTAATTTCCTGGTTGCATAAATCTTAAATATATGAATTATGATTTTTTTTAGATTTATACATTTTAAAGTGATTTTCAAAGGTGGGTCCATGTGAAGCGATCTTAATATTTCGGCACAAAATAATATACCATTTTGGGAGCACATTTGTTTATGAGTTACCAGAAATATTGGGCCGAACATGACCAACTTCAATAAACTTCGTCCTTGATCCAGAATAATGTGAGCGAATTTCATCAAGATGTCTGAAGTTTGTTCACAACATTGACATGAATAGTGAGCCAGATTGAAGGACGGATTCCGTGAAATGGACCAAACCAAACACGTATTAACATATATTTTAAAAGAAGCTGAAAAGTGTTTGGTATGAAAAAAATAAGCTGATATGTGTTTGGTACTTTTTGTATCTCTTCAACCAGTACATAAAATTCCTATTACACTCGAAAGTTGGAAAGAGGAAACGTAAAATTGGTACTTTTTGGAAGTTCGAATGTTTTTATTAATAGAATTTTTTATATTTATGGATAAAATGGTTCTAGTATTTTATTATGGAATTCCAATATAATTAAAAATATTTTTATTTATTAAAAGAAAGAAATTTGGGGCAGAAAAGGTACCAAAAAAAGAAATGAAAAATTAAAACTCAAAATAATTTAGACAAATTTGGCAAAATTTCTAAGAAACAATAAAATAGGCTAGAAAATTCAAAGGACGCTTTTTTTGGGACAAAAATAAATATTGATACTTAAAAAAAATATTTTGTAAAAATTAAGTTCAAAATCTGAAAATAAATACATATTTTCTGAATCGAAATAGAATTTAGATTTTTTTTACTTTTTGAGTTCTTTGCCATAAGTAACCTGAAAACATGATGTATAATATACTTAAAAGCATTTTTGGATCTTCTGATGGAACTTTTGGTTTACGCCATAATAATTAGAGTAAAAGCTTGAACATAGAATGTATTGTTCCAATTGAATTAGAATCGACATTATGGAAGTTGATGGTACTTTTTTGGATTTATTAAAAGTATCTTTATGGTACTATATGAAATTTCCAATGGCACCACTTGAATTCTTTGACATAATTAATTAAAAAAAACATGAAATAAATTATAAATGTCACCAAATGAATTAACATAATTAGAGGGTATTATTTTGTACATGGTAGATCTTCTGAAGGTACAATTTGGTTTCTCCATAATAATCAATTTAAATAGTATTTTTTATAGCCAGATATTGTCCCATCAAAGTAGCGGCTAAGTGAATAAATACATCAGTTAAAATCTACTTGCCAAAGATCGGTCTACAATTGACCTTGGCTCCCCTACAGATCTACTGTCTTTTAAAGACCATAAGTCTCCAAAAAATTTTAGTATTTTGATGACATTTCAAATGTTAAAGGTCTATGTAACCGGAAAACATCCTACTTAAATTTGCAAGGATCAGTTCATAATATCCTATAAGCTCTACATCCTTAACTTGCATAAATCTCTTAAATATGTCTGTGAGAATGAAGAAATTGGTTTAAACAGGTATACTCTATAGAGCTACAAGTCATAAAATCAGAGGATCTATGAGGATCGGTCCATAATATTTTACTTGTGTTTCTAGATTATGCGTTTGTAGATTAAAAAATATCTATTATCATATTCCAGTTGATGGGCATATGAGTTCCCTAAAATTAATAGCCCACAAGGAAGACAGCAATACCTCTTAATTTATTATGTAAAAATTCCTGTTTCATATGAGAGAAAAGTACTAATAAATTTATAGTTGGGGGGGGTGTTTGTGAATTATGTAAATAATAAAAATTCGATTTATATTAAAAGAAATCTTATTACATAAAATTTGTAATTTATCTTAACCACTTTCCGAACTGTAGAGTACTTTTCTTAAAAAAAAAAACAAAAACAAAAAACGTAAATGCAAGTTTCATTTGTATGTAAGTGTGAGTGTGTGTGGGTTTGTGTTAATGCGTATAACTTTAAATGTGTTGGGTGGTTATGAAGTAAAATATTCGAAAAAAGTATGACTTTATATAATTTATGTTTATTTATTTTTATATAAAAAGTATATATAAATTTATATATATTTATATTTATTTTTCCTGCTTCTTCTTCTTCTTCTTGTTTTATATATATATTTATATTTTTCGTTTACATTTTTATTACGATTTTTTTCTATTTTTATTTTAATAATAAATAAAATCATTTAAATAACATTCGTCGTCTTTTGTTATACATTGAGGGTGATTTGTTTAATGTATTTTTCTGGTGTATAATTTTGTATTTAAATATATGTATAAGTGGTTGTGTGTGTGTATGTAAGAGTGATTTTAATCAGGGTGGATTTTTAATTTATGCATTCAATATTTTTTCCTTTCTTCATTTTTATATTATTTTTTATATTTTAATTATTTATAAATTTATGATATAAAAATATTACTTTTGTATATGTGTGTGTGTGTTTGTGTAGTAAAGTGTGTAGATGAAAGAATGTTGTTGGAGTTGAAACTTAGTAAACAGAAATAACTTATGTATTTGTATGTGCACCCTCCACCACCACAAGTGGTGTGTAATTATATGTGTAAAACTAAGAAGAAATCAATTTGGAACCCATAATGTGTATATTTTCTTGCATCGAATCATAATCTGAGTCGATTTAGTCCGTCTGCCTGTTGGCACGTTTACATCCACTATAATTGATAGAGATCAATGAAATTTGGCACGAGTATTTGTTACAGTTACCAGTAAAATCGATTTAGCATATCAGAAAATACAGATCAATATCTGAGTTAACCTCAAAGTTGAGTTTTCTTTAAACGTCAATTATAAATCAACAAATTGGAATGGAATTCCGCCATAATATTCAGTTATGTATCCTTCATTACAATTCCAAAAGTTAACAAAATCGGTGCAGTAGAAAAAAAGTTATATCTTAATATATAACTATAACTTAAGAAAACATTCTTAAGTGTTATATTCGGTTATAAACTTAAGGAACGAATCGTTTTAGAATCTCTAAAATCGCGAAAAGTGATTTTAGTCGAAAACATGCTATTTAATAGTTTGAAGGATTCCATGTCAGAACGAAGGTTAATCACTTTGAATAAATAATTTAAATCACAGTTCAAATCTTTTCGTTTACACCCTTTTCGTAAATCATCATATTTTTGTTTCTCTTCCGCAAAGAAGGCATCAGAAATAAATAAATAAATGTGCATGAAGAAAATAATAAAAATAAAAAAAATGTATAAAAATAAATAATGACATTTTTGGTGGTGGATTATTTTAATTATAATTCGTATATTGACCAAACGATGTTAAAAATTTCAACAGATTTTACAGTGGTGAAAAATATTTGCATTCGTAACAGAAGTTCTATTTTGTAATTAAAAATGCAAAAAACACAAAAATTCGAATAAAGAAAAAAACATTTGGGAAAAGTAAATAAATATGAAACTTATTTTTTTATCTCAAAAAAATATTAAATTTCATTATAATTAAAAAAACTTTGTACAGTTAAAACCAATTGAAACTGAAAATTAAAAATTTATAAAATTCAAGAAAATCACAAAAAGACATCAGAAATACTTGATCTTAGATGTGACTCACAATTAATATCATCCATCATGATTGAACCTCCCTAAAGTATTAAGAATTTATTTCCCTTTCAGAATAAGGAGAATTCCTTAATCAAATGGAATATTCGAATATTTAGATTAGTGTAACATAGTTAACACGGAATGCTTTACAAATAATTTTCACACAAACAATTTAAAGGTATATTGATCCTCCCTTTTAATTCTTAACTTATCGAGGGGGCACTAAAAGGCCACATGATTAGTTATGAATACCTTGTCCATAATATGGTTGTAAGACAACAACATATGTTGCGGTAAAACAAAACATGCTTTCCTCACAACCATATTAAAGTTGTCAACGCAGACACATTCATGTTGTTAACCATTATATGGTTGTGAAATAACAAAAATATGGTTGAATAAAGACTATACATTACATTTTTATTTTTTAAAAATAGCTTTTTAAAACACTATCATCATTCCAAAAAGATATAAATATTTTACCATTCTTTCTTAGGTAAATATCAGATATTTATGTTAAATATCTGATATTTATAATTATTTACGCTGACTTACAACCTACGCCAACAATAAACATGATAAATTGTAATAAAAACTTAGGTGATGTGTTCATTGACAATATTATTATGATCGAATAAAAATATTTTTGTTGAATTTCCAATTTAAATTGGTCTATTAACAATAGTTTTGTTGTAATTGAATTTTTATCAACAATATTATGTTGAACATATTTCTAAACATATTATGACCAACATGTTATGCCTAATTTATTGAAAATAATTTTATTACAGCAACTAAATTATTTTCAAAATAAATTATTTCAATAATTGACATGTTATTGGTTACAATAAATGTTTGTCACTAAAATGGTATTGTTGGGACGAACATATTGAAAATATGACCACCAAAGAATCGTTCAAATCCAAGCAGTTTTTTTTTTCATTATATTTTTCATTTATATATCGTAAGGAGACAAGTTGTTGAACGCATCGGGGTCTGTTATCCGATTGTTGCAAAAATAAATTTATTGTCTTTTTAAAGTTACAAGAATCACTAATACTTCCCAATTAAGGAATATCGATTTTTAATTATCATTAAATTATATGGATACAGCAACAAATTAATTTAAAAATTCGAAATCCAATGAAAAAATTAAATATGGGATTCTTTTACAGAAATCTTCATTAGTTTTCAAGGCTTCATTATATTCAGCCCATTTAGAACACCCACCACATTAAAATAGTTCATAATTTTACGTATAAAATATATATTTTAAATATTCTCTTATACATAAAAATGTATGTTCTTATGTAATTTTTAGGTTATGAAATGAATTAAATTTATGTGACACATTTTAAAGTTCTTAATGAAAATTTAATAATTAATAAATAATATTATTGTTATTAAGTACAAATTAAAAGTATAAGTTTTAAAATACAATCACACATATACACATATAAATAAATAAATACTAACTAACACGAACACGTTTTTATTTATGTGCATACAGTGTTGCCAGATAAAATCTACGAAAAACCCTCCAAGTGGTTGAGAAATTCCTTTTCTCCCTTTTTCTGGTGTGAAAAAATCCATCCCCAATTGTTTCGTTTGTGAGGGGCATAACCTCCTATGAGTCCTATATTTTAATGTGAACTTTCATGAAAATTAAATAATCCGTTTAGTCATAATCGTTAAATTTTTCAGCTTTAGGAAGTTGCATCAGATATCGCTCAATAACTTTTCTTCTACTGAACTGATTTTTCAGGACAATGAACAACTTTAGCCAAATCTCATTGTGCTCTCTCAAATATTGTATTGAGTGTGCAAACAACAGACAGACTGACATAGTTTAATCGACTCAGATTTTGTTTTAATGCAAAAATATATATAATTTTGAGATCTTCAATGATTTCTTCTTGGCCTTACACACCACTTGTGGCGGAGGAGGGTATGAAAATATAATATAAAGGAAAAATATAAAATTTCCTTCCTCTTTCTCTCTGTATGAAATTTTCGTTAAAAATTTCCTTAAAAAAGAAAAATTCTCTGCATCTGTCATCACTGTCTGTATGAACGTTTGTATAAATGTAACCTTATTAATATTTAGTTTAGTTTAGTTTAGTTTTAGTCAGTTATTTTTGTTGATTAATTTAAAACTTAAACGTTTATATTTAAGGTTAAATATTACGACAATTAGCATAATAAATTAATTAAACAATTAATATTAAGAAATAGTTAATTTGAATTTTTAAGAACACGTACAAACACATGTTCATATTTTACATTTACATCTACATTTACAATTAATATTTTACATTTTAATACAAAAAACATTTTATTTTGTTACATTTAATTAAAATGAACACAAATTGTTGTTTACACGCAACTTTATTCATACAAAAATAAAATACAAATTAAATTGATAATTAAAATATTAAATATTTACTTGTTCTATTCGTTTGTTATATTAATAATGTTGTTGTTGTAATATATAATTTTACAATAATATTAATTATTTTCTAAAGAGACAAGAAACATTTAAATGAAATAATAAAAAAAATATCTCAATATTGTTATTAAGTGTAAAGTTACATTAATATATCATGTAAATATACATATAAATTTATCTATGTTTGTTTCTTTGGGACTGAACCGATTTCGTTGAAATTTTTTGAATGATCCCCATGCACTTGAAAGTATTGTAGGCTATAAAAAAAATTCGATAGAACCAGGGGAAGAAGAACCCCCAATACAAAGCAAATATTGATCATCGAATATCTAAAGAAATATAACTGTTTTACTGGACAGAATAAAAGACGGAGAGGATCAGGGGGAGAGGTAACTCCCATACAAAGCATTGATTGATTATTGAATATCTAAGCAACTACTTCATCGAGAATTTTCAAATTTGGTCCCATTTACCTTTTCAAGGAACTGTTTTACTGGACAGAATGACGGGCGGATGAGATCATGGGCAAATTTGATCCAAATCACTTTTCAAAGAATTTGTTTTACTGATTAAACTATAGAATATAAATAAATATTAAAACAAATATTATTTATCGAATTTCTTAATTGGTTCCAATTACTAGGACGGATAGGACCATGGGATTATAAACTATACTATAGAACTATTAAAGGGAGAGTTTTTGAATTTGGTTTCAATTACTTTCCAAAGAATTTCTTTTACTGCCCAAAATGTAGGACGAATAGGACCAGGAAGAAAGGTAGCTCCAATGAAAGAAGAATGATTTAATTATATGAAGAATTTAGCGCCACGCAGACTTACTTTTGCAAAATTTTGCAAAAATGATCCAAAAATCCCATTTTGGAGGGACTTAGGTAAGAATTTGAATCATAACCAATTTCAACGAACATAAAATTAAATCGACTCAAGAAGTGATTTCAAATCGAACGGTGTACTAAAAACTGGTGGTAGTATAGCCCATTTTCATATTTTCATAACGCATAATATTCTAAACCACCTGTGTGTGGATAAAACAGAGAACATTGTTGAGGAAAAACGGGAATACATTTTGGTTCGTTGTAAACAAATTATGATGACTTATGTTTAGTAGAGGAAATATATTTAGCTGAATGTTAATTGGTTTTAAACCCAAAAAAATATTTTTTTCCTAACGGACATGGCTAAATCTACTCAAATTTTGATTTGAAAAATATACATTTCATGGTATCTTTGATGATTAATTTTTTAGCGTTACACATAATATAATGATGATTTGAGAGTACGGGGTTTAGAGTGTATATACTTGGGATTCCAAATGTACTTAGTTGAATACGTTGGGTCAAGAGTGTTTAAAATTGATATCAAATTTGTATACCAAATTATTTTCCTAACACCGTCGTTATAATTGAACAACTTTTTTTTCGGTGAATAATTTTTAAACATTCGCAAATAATATTTAATAAATTAAAAAGTGATTTTTTTATAATTTTTGTTTCTTATCCCACCATCACCATCACCATCACTATCACCACCATCACCATTGTGCAAGAATATTAATATTCTTTCATTTTCTTCACTTGCCAGCGATATTAAACATAATTATATTTATTTCATTTCATTTCTTAGTCTTTGTCTTCACTTCTTCCTACTCTTCTTCCTCTACTGTTTTTAAACGTCTTCTTAGTTTTTCTTCTTTTTTTCGACTGCCATTTATTATTTACTTTTTTATGTACTTTTAATACAATTTACCAAACATTACACAGCATTTTTAATCTAAAAACATTTATTATATATTTTTTTATAATAATAATAATACAGAGCAAAAAAAAATAATAAAAATAAAAAAGTTAAACGCTCTGGTATGACTGACTGACTGAGTGACTGGTAGGAATACAAAAACAACAAAAACAACAAAAAAATGAAAATAAAATCGATTTTATGCAAATTGACTTTTGTGTCGTAATGGGATTTTCTTCGTTTTGAATACTCTGCTTCCACATTTTCAGATTTCTTTTATTTTTATTATTATTATTTATTCTTTAATTTCTTTTATTATTATTATTATTTTTTTTTGTCGAAAGACAAAAGCAGAAATTACTAAAAAATAAAATTACATTATAAATTATTAAGAAGGCATTTCGATGTGTTTGTGCATGTTTAAATGAGTCTGAATGGGTATTTTTATGTGTATGTATGTGTGTGTGTTAGAGAGAGTGTGTAAAGGGCCTTTAGAAAAGTTAGAAGTGAAGGTTGTTAAGTGGGTATCGAGAGGGGGAAGGATTTTAAAGCATTTGGTTTTGGTTCTGGCGGTTGGGGGGGGGGGGTTGGAGATGACTTTGTGGTCGGGAAATAAAATATAAAATAATTTGTTTTAAAGTTTTAGTTCTTTCTGGCTAAAGACATTTGCACAATGGTCCATAATTCATCAAAAGGTGGAATTTTGAATTGTATTCGTATTAGTGAATTTGATAAACCAAACTGTTATTGGTGACAGTCCACTATTCAGTATACTTAATTCCCGACTTGTCATTTAAATGTGAACTTGTCTATTTTATAGGTTAAGGCATCATCACGTTTGAAAAGGACATAGTGAAAACACTTTGTGGCGATAAAGTTTGTCTACCACAATTTTCTTATTTTCTATGATGGACCTGAAACCTCGAGCTCTCCGAAATGTTTAAAAACCAATAATTTGTTAACTCCTAATATATATTAGATATGGACAAATTCTGAGTTTATTTTCATTACTTTAGAGAATAATTCGACAGGTGTTTAGTACTTTTTTGGAAATTTAGTCCAATAAGGGAAAAAAACGCTATGAAGTATAATTTGTTACTTTTTTTGTACTTCCTGGTTCTATTAAACCAATTCACAAAGAAGTACTTCGTTTTAAATTTTATAAAAAAATTATCGGAAAGAAATTCAAATTTGGTACTTTTTAATAAATTTAATAATTAGGGATAAAAATGTTGCATTTCTGGTGCTGTTTGGGAAAAAGGTCTTAATAATAAAGTCAATAATGTGAACATTTAACTTATGAATTGAAATTTAATTTTAAAAGCCAAAGAAAATAGGAAATTGATTACATCCAAATAATCAAAACCTTTTGGTAAATTAAGGATTTTTTGTGGATTTTTTTTATTAATTTTAACTTTTTAAACAAAATTGGATTAAATTAAAGAAGAAGAATCATACATTTAATGTAATTAATTTCATAGTTGGGTGTAAATTTAGATAAAAGTTACCAAAACATAATAGTACCCACTATTAGGTGCTTTGTTAAATGCAATTAGATATTGGTACTTTTTACATCTAATGGTACTTTTTTTAAATTACAAATTACAAATTATAGAAAATAGTTGGTACTTTTTAATTGTATTCCAAAAGTATGTCTTAAAGTCTTAAATATTTTCCTGATACTATTTGATATTTGTGTGTGTATAAAATCAAAAGGATAAACACTTGATTTGAAGACATTAATTTGAGTTAATATTTTATTTATACATATGAAACATATGTGGTCAAATGGCTTGGAATCAACGTTTTTCAAATTCCATCGTTTTACGGTTTCCAAATACATATATAAGAAGTTTATACCTTTTATAAAAATCGATCTTAAACTTTGCTTCCTATAGCTATTTTCCTTAAAATATATCTCACCTCTAACCGTTTCGAATTTCAGTCAGACATCTCTAGCAGTTATATAAAATTATTTCCAAAAGTTTGGACAACATTTACGATAAGAATTTATCCCATTTGAGATTTTTAAATCTTAAATTATGAAGGGATTAAGACCATAGAAACATTCACTAATTCAATACAACAATATCAATCTGCCCCTAAAAATATACAATTACTTTTTCCACTAATTCATTGATTTTGACCCACTGTGCAAAATGCTTTCTTTTCTTTATATGGAAAACAACTTTTAAAATTTATATATTTTTTTGTTTTTATCAAACTCAACCTTTTTGATTTGTTGGTATTTGTTCATTAATATTTGCAACAATGACTTTTTAAATAAATAATTCACTTTAATAGTTTCACAAGTGCGTTTTAGGGTTGCAGGTGTTTGTGTGTGAGTATAAGTGCGAATGCAATTTTAAGTGCGTGTGTATTTAGCTGTCAGTAGTGTCTTTTTAGTTACAATTTAAATATTGACAATAACTGTCTTTTAGTCGTTATTATCATATTATTGTTGGTGTTATTGTTATTTTTGTCATATAAATCGTTTTAGTTGAAGAGAGAAAAAAACGTTTTTAATATTTGTTTCCCACAAATATTCCATTTAATCTGTGTCCACATGTTCATATGTGTGTTTGTATAAACGTTTGTTTGTTTGTTTATTTAATGATGATTTTTTTCTATTTAGAATTCATATTTTATGTTATTTTTCCTTTACTCCAAGTTTGTTTTTATATAAGTTTTTATATTCTATTAATATTCCGTAAAAAAAGGCGCCAAGCAATTTTTATGCTTTTTTGTTTTTGTTTTATAGATCCAGCAACACCAAACCCAAACCTCAGAGAAGTCACAACTTAAGTAATGCCTACAATTCAGTTCAGTTCAGTTCAGTTTAGTTGAGTTCAGAGGAAAATTCTACAATTGTAATAATAGTTGGGTCCTTATTGTTGTTATTGTTATTGCCATTATTTTTTTGTTGTTGTTTTTGTTTTTGTATTTTTGGTCTAAGGGGTCTCTGGTTTATGTCCTTGTTGTCTGAGTTTGGTTTGTTAGCAGCACTTTTACTTAAAATTGTTTCTTCTATTGTTGTATTCAACACATTTGTGCGCCAATTTAGCAAATGACACTGACAAAGGAAACGGAAAAAAAGGTTTGAGCAAGAAACACCAAAAACAGTTACGTTATCACAATTGTAACGCAGCAGCAACAGAGAACAACAACAGAAAACAACAGTAGTGAACACTTATTTTAGTGTATAACGACGTTTTTGGTTTCTTTATTGTTTTGCGTTCATGTTTTTTTTCATTGTTTTTATTGTTTCGAGTTTAACTAAAAGTCAATTAAGTGGAAATCTTGAGGTCAATGTGGTATGTTAATTGATTAACAATGTGGAGGATTTAGTTTAAATGTTTCCAAAATCGTTTATAAGAAAACTATTGAAATATTGCGATAATTTAATTAATGTAATGGAAATATAAGTACATGACTGAATTGAATTAAGGTAACTTAATCAATTAAGGTAACTTATGTTCTTAAATGCCCATTTATATGGGTATTTGTATGTGGACCTCACCTCACCAATTATCACCATTTTTAATAGGTTCAATCCTGGGTCAATTTATATTTAAAATTATGATCACAACTGATCTAAAATTGACTCAGATTCGAAAGTAGTGGTAGCAAACTTTGTTCGCTTTTATGATCCGTTTTCACATTTCTTGATTCAGTTCAAGTGTTTCGAATTGTACAGGAAAAGTATTTTGACTAGAAGAAAACTACACAGAAAAAAACAAAAATGCTCTTCTAATTAGATTTAGAAATAATTATTTCAACGTTAGGAAATTTTAGAAAATTATACTATTGAACACTCGATTAATTGATACACTAAAGAAAATAAATAAAAATCTCATGGTTTTTGATAAATTTTCTAATTGAAAATTTTTGGAATAATTTTTTTCTGTGTAGTTTAGGTTGGATTACCTTGCATATACATACACTGATACAAATTCCTATAAATGCTTTAATTTTTTTTCTATTTTTGTCGTTGTTCTCATCCAAGTAAAGTTGAATTATTTTAATGGAGGCAACTAAACTTTACTTTTTTAAAGTAAACACGATTTTTTATGTGGAATATTTCTATAAACGCAGACATGAAAATTGCTTAAAAAAATACCAAAACTATAATTTTATTAATGTCTGTTTTTGGTAAATAAAAATATCATTTAAATGACCATGACTAACGTAGTGGACCAACAAGATACCATTTTTTAAATTTTAGATAAATATGATTTAGTGTTCTGAATTAAAAAATATATATCATGGAGATCACTGGTTAATCGATAAATTTTATTAAGTTTAAAGAAGCTCAAGATAAATTTGCTGTCCTCATCAAGAAAACATCCGAATTAAATTTTTTCACAACCAAGGATGTTCCAATAGAGAAATCGATTGTGAAATGAAACGTTCTGAAAGTTTAGTACCAAATTCCCTTTAAAAAAATACAGAATTAAGGTGTTCGGATTGAATATGCCCGAAAGATTATTCTGCGGTACATATAAATAATACAGTCTAAGTCATGGTTTAAAGAACACAATATACCTCTGTTGGACTAGTCGGTTTCTTCCGAACTGAATAAATTTTGATTTTTTTTTTTTTGATTTAAAAAGAAAGACCAGTGTAGCTAAATTGAATTGATTTTGTAATTTTAATTTGAGAACTTAACAAAAGAAATATTTTTTTATAAAAATTTACCAACTTTGGGTAGGGCTTATGGGCAGCTCTTTGACCCTTTGTATATAATTCCGTAACTTTTGAACCGTTACAGCTAACTTAACGAAATTTTACATGGTTAGAGGTGAGATATTTTGAAGTTGATTCAAATGTCTACGTGGTTTGGAGCGTTGTATATAACCCTGTATTGTTAGTCGTCTCGGGTATATTAAAAAAAAATCGTCAAAAAGTGGTTAAAGAATTGAGACAAAAAAATGTATAAGTCCCTATGAAAATACTCTTATAAATGCAGATTATCTCCTACAGTTCCAGACATTTTGCATTAGAAATAATATTGCCAGAAATAAGTTTTTTACTCATTTTTGGTGGGCTAAATAAAAGTCCTAAAATGTTTAAAACCCTTAGAAATATATAAAAGTTATATTAAACTGAACTCTGGAAAAAATCTAACTTTGTTTCCAAAAAGGTGGCAACATTTATTTATCCTCTATAATTTTTGAATTGCTTTAAAAAGAAATCTTGAAATATATTCATCTAAATCTTTTCGAAAACACCTTAGATCTTATCATATATAATTTCGTTAATACCAATACACTCACAATAAATTGCTCTTTAAATACTGCGAAAGAACTTATAATTAAAGTTATAAAATTTTTTCACATATTTTCGACTGTAATTTGTATTCCGATAAACCATTATTTTCTATTTACTGGACCGCTTTTGCTGGTCAGCCTTAAGTTTATAAAGCTCTATTTCTAGTTAAGTTATCCGCCCACTTACCAAGGGAAAGAAGGACGGAAAAATCTAAATCGAGTTAGACTTTTTGTAATATATAGAATATCTAAATATCTTATTGGGTCTGTGATGATTCATTTTTGACGTTATTTGTGGAAAGTTAGTACGCACAACACAATTCAAGACTTGTAGCAATAAGATGTAATGGAGGTGTAATAAATAAATTTCGGATGTGTATATTTTGACAAGATCCATTTCATATATCAAGGAGTTGTGGTGGATCGAAATAAGTCAATAGATAAAATCATTTTGTCCAAAAAAAATTCTCTTATTTTTTTTGTTACCATAAAATTCTTCTAAATTAAATGCTGCCTTCAAATAAAACTTATTTATTATCAATAAAATTGATTGAAATGTGGAAATGAACTAAATTTATTCGAAAAATTTTTATAAAAAAAATAAATGAAAAAATAAAAATTATGAGAAATAGAGAAAAAAAAATAATTCAAATTTATACAATTTGTGTAGCAAAGAGTGTGTGTGTGTGTGAGTCCAAACAACCAACAACGAGAACATTCAATATCTTCTTACAAATACAAACAAATAATTACAAAATGACAATAAAATATTATATTAATTTATTTTTATTATTTATTCTTATTTTTTTATATTTTATTACATTTATTTATTTATTGTTGTTTTTGTTGATGTTGTTGTTGCTATACGTATTGAATATTTGTTTAAATGTTGGTTTGTGCAAAATTGTGTTGTGTCTAGGAACAGCTACAACAACAATAAAAACAACTGAAAGTAAACTGATGGAATGAGCCGCATCGAGCAGAAAACCAAACGTAACAACAATAACAACAATGACAAGTAACAATGCTATATTCGACGATGCCGAATCTTCAAACCCCTACAACATAATGAGTGTAAAGAAATAAGTTATTTATCGTACATACACACTCACATGCACACACAGAAATTTCATTGAGCTCTGCCAACAGACAGACAGACTGGCATAGCTAAATCGATTCAGATTTTGATTTGATGTAAATATATATATATATACATTATAGGGTCTGAGGTGATTCCTTCTTAGCATTACACACGGAATGATAAAGTTAATATACCCCCTTCACCACTTGTGGTGGCGGAGGGTATAAAAACTGTATCGAACAAAACTGAACTGAACTGAAATGAACGTATAAATGAGTGAATGAAACATTGAATGAATGAACAAATGTCATTATTAATGTTTTATTGTGGCAAGCAAAAATATAAATATTAATTGACGTTTTTTCTTTTTACACAAATACACACTCGTATATGCACATTTATATACACACACACAAAACGCGCATTACGGAAAACGTTGTAATAAACATTGGATTCTTTTTTGTTTTTGTTTTTGTTGTTGAATACCATAAGGCAGCTCTAGCTCTAAAGAGGAGCAAACGAGGGGGGGGGGGGTAGGAAGTTGAGTGAAAGACAATAAAAGTTAAAACGCTAGAGAAGCAGAGGGACAAACGACCATCGAGTATGTGTGTATGTGTGTGAGTATTTTTTTATAGTCTAAAAGTTTACTTTAGGGAAGAGCGCTGTAACGAACGATTTAATATCGTTTCATATTCGTACAAGTTGTATCTGTGACATTGCAAGCAAGTAAGTATCTCATTCATATATTCATACATACATCCTTACGTACGTACGTACGTACGTACATAAATATTATGAATGTTTGTATGTATGAGTTATATTTGTAAATTCAGTTGTATTGTTAAAATAGCGTTAAAACGTGAGGTTTTTTATTATTTTATTATTAATGTTGTTGTTCTTGTTGTTGTAGCTTATTTCTTTATAAGTTTTGTCTGACCGCCCGTCTATTTGTCTGTACGTCTTTGTGCATTTTTTTCTGTGTTATTGTTGTATTTGTTTTTAGTTCATACATTCATTCGTACATACAACAATATTAAATGAATTGTGGTACAGGTAATTTTTGTTATTGTTTTTGTTGTTGTTGTCGCTGTTGGTTGGTTGCATACTTTTGTTGCCGGCTTTTTATAATTTATATTGCAAGTAGACTTTTCGCACTGCTGTATTTATTGTTTTTGTTGTTATCGTTGTTGTTGGAGTTGTGGCAACGTGGTGTGGTATGGTGTAATGCATGTTCTACTGTTTAAGATATTGAGTCAAGCATAATAGCAATGCGTTCATTCTATCGTATGATGTGTTGTTGTTGTTGCTGTATAGTTTGCAAGTTTGTATCTGTCGATACAATTTAAAATTTATAATGTAATTCTTCTACATATTTATACATAATCTACAAATATCTATACATGTGTGTGGAAAATATTAGCAGTTTTCAGATGAATTTTGTATTCAGAAAAAAATTTTCGATAAAATTGTGATTTTGAGAAAATTTTCGACGAATTTTTAATTTAGAAAAATATTACGACAACTTTTCGATTGAAAGAAAATTTGCAATAAATTTTCGAATTTGAGAAAATTAAAGATAAATTTTTCATTTAAATAATATTTATGACAAATTTTTAATTAAGAAAAAATTTTAATAAATTATCAAGTAGAGAAGAATTTCTATAAATTCCCTTTTTCGAGTAAATTTTCGATTAATACCGTATTTCAAAAAATGTTTGATAATTTTTGTGATTAAAAATTTTTTGACAAAATTCTCAATTTGAAAAAAATTTTCGGTACATTTTTCATATAAAGGAACTTTTCGATAAGTTCTATATTTAGAGAAAATTTTCGATAAATTATTAATCAGTGAAATATTTTAATAAATTCCTTTTTCAGAGAAAATTTTCGATAAATTTTGATAAAGACTGAATTTAAAAAATTTCGATAAATTTTGTTTTAGAGAACATTTTCGAAAATTTCTCTTTTTAAAAAAATGCTCAATAAATTCTCAATTTAAAGAAAATTTTCGATAAATTCTAAATTTTAGAAAGAATTTTCAATAAATTCTCAATAAAGAGAAAATTTTCAATAAATTCCGTTTTTAGGAAAATTTTTGTTTAATTTCATTTTTAGAGAAATTTTTCAATAAATTTTTAATTTGCAGAAAACTTTCGATAAAATCTCTCTCTAGAGAAAAATTCTCGATAAGTTTTCATTTTAGATAAAATTTTCAATAAATTTTCCATTTAGAGATTTTTTTGTTGAATATTAAATTTAGAAAAGTTTTTCGAAAAAAAATTCCATTTAGAATTTAATAATTTAACAATTTCCATTCGAAAAATGTCTTCACTATATTTTTGTACGAATCTTTGAAAACAGATGTTATTTTGAAAATTCTTTTCTATTCTTCTTCTGTATGTCCGAATGTATTTTGTTGGACTCTTTTGTTCATTTTTTTTTTGGTATTAATTTTATTGTATTTCTTGTTATTGTTGTTTTTGTATATATTAATTTTTACAAGAACAAACTTGTAGGAATGACACAGAATGTGGCGTTATTAAAGTTTATTTGCAATTTTTATAAGTTTGTAGTCATTTTTATTATATTTGAGGTTAATATTGGATATTTTGTTTTTGTGAAATTATTTTATATAAAATAAATATACTGCGGCATAGAACTATATAACCCAGCGAACATTTTTTATTAATTATTGAATTAATCGATTTGAAAACTTTGCAGAAAATGAATTAAAATTATTTAAAACTTTTTACAATAAAATTTTTGTTGGGTTTGAATAGTTTTTTTGTTGTTTTATAATTTACAACAAAATGTAAATATGCGAGTAAATCTATGTCAAATGTTAGTTTGACATGAAATTATTTATAATTTATTTGTACTTATTTGAAATAAAAGAGAAATATTATATTTGAAAAAGGAATCGATTTAGTGACCAATACAAGTAAAGATTATATAAACTGACTAAAATTGTCGAAAAAATCTATTGGTTTTGAGGAAAAGATCAATTTTTACTTTTTAATAATTTTTTTAAATCATAAATTATATAACAAAAAAATATTATTTTGTTGTAATTTTAATAATTTTTTTTTATTTCATGTAATTTATTTAATTTATTTTTTATTGTCCGTCTTTTACCGCCTCCGTCTTTCTCCCGCTTACAATAATTAACACAAATTACTATTTTCAATTCATTAAATATAAAAATTTTTATTGTAAAATTTGCTATAAAAGGAAAAAGTACTGAGAATATGAAAATGAAACAAAAAAGTAGATAATAAACAAAATTGATAAATAAATAGAAAAAATTAAAATTAAAAATTAGAAATTAGAAATAATCACACGTTTAGTATTTTATGCAAATGTGATTTTGTGTAATTTGTTAACATGTGACCAGCGAGTGAGTGACTGAGTGAATGGATAAGTGAGAGGGTCATTTGAAGGGTTGTGTTAATTGAAAATGTTTTGTATTTTTTTAATTGCGGATACCGACAAATAATAATGATTTGTTTTACATTTAAATAAAAGATGATGATTTTTTACGATGATTGATTTAGAGAAAATTTTCGATAAATTTTCTATTTAAGAAAAGATACGATAAATTTTCGATATAATGAGCATTTACGATAAATATACGATTTTGGAAAAATTTACGAAAAATGTTCAATTTAGAAAAAATTAACGTTGAATTCTCGAATAAGAGAAATTTTTAGATAAGTCTAGAGAAATTTTACGATAATTTTTCATTTAGAGAAAATTTTCGTTATATTTCAATTTAGAGAAAATTTAGATTTAGGGAAAATTATGGGATAAGTTTTCGATGTAGAGTCTACGATAAATTTTCGATTTAGAGAAAATTAACGATAAATTTTCGATTTAGAGAAAATTAACGATAAATTTTCGATTTATAGAAAATTTAAGAAAACTTTTCGATTAAAAGAAAATCTACGATAAATTTATATTAAAAGAAAAAATAACGAAAAATTTTAGACTAAGAGAAAATCTACGATAAATTTTCGATTAAAAGTAAATTTATAAAAAACTTTCGATTAAGATAAAATTTTAGATAAATTTTCGATTCAAAAAAATTAACGATAAATTTTCGATTTAGAGAAAATTAACGATAAATTTTCGATTGAAAGAAAATTTACGATAACTTTTCGATTAAAAGAAAATCTACGATAAATTTTCGATTAAAAAGAATTTATGATAATTTTTGATTAAAAGAAAATTTATAAAAACTTTCGATTAAGAGAAAATTTTAGATAAATTTTCGATTCAAAAAATTTACGATAAATTTTCGATAAAGAAAAATTTTCGATTAAAGAAAATTTCGATTAAAAGAAAATTTTCGATTAAAAGAAAATTTCGATAAAGAAAATTTACGAAAATTTGTCGGTTAAGGAAAATTTAAGAAAATTTTATATCAAAAGAAAAGTTACGAAAAACGATAATTTTCGATTAAGATAAAATTTTCGAATAATTTTCGGTTAAGAGAAAATTTACGAAAATGTTATATTAAAAGAAAAGTTACGAAAAACTTTCGATTAAGAGAATATTTACGATAAATTTTCGATTCAAAGAAAATTTACGATAAATTTTCCATTAAGACAAAATTTATGATAAATTTTAAATTAAGAGAAATTTTCAATAGATTCTCTACATAGAGAAAACTTTAGATAAATTTTCTGTTTAGAAAAAAGAAAACATTTTCTATAGATTCTCTGTTTAGAGAAGGTCTTCGATTAATTCTCCTTTAGAGAAAAATTACGATAAATAATCTTTTTAGAGAAAATTTTCGATAAATTCTCTGTTTACAGAAAATGTTTAATAAATTTTTTATTAGAAATTATTCCTAAAGCTTCTTCTCTATTTAAAGTATATTTTCGATAAATTCTCCATTTTGAGAAAACAAATAAATGAAAATGAAAAAGAAAATATCTGACAAATTTTTATTTAGAAAATTTGTGAAAATATTTTTAGAAAAAAATCGTTTAATTAAGAGATTTTTCCTATTAATTTTTGACTAAAAGGAAACTGAAAATATATAATTTGAAGATAATTTTGCGATTAAATTAATTATTTCTCATACAAATTTCTTTTGGAAATCTTTTTGGGCGTTATACCCAAAATTAATTTACTAATGCCACAACTGGATAAAAATATCGATTGAAATAATTTGTGATTTATATTAATTATTTAAATATAACAAAAAAAAAAAGAAAAAACATATAAGAAAAGGAAAAACAAAAGAAACTTTTTTTAGTTTCCTTTTCTTCGTCTTCTTTGTTGGCATAATTATTTTATTTCTTTTACTCACAATTTACAAATATTTTTTAACCAGAAATCATTTGTAATGTTTGCCATTTATTTGTTATATTCCTTTACAAACACAGATACAAGCAGACGCACACATACATGCACTCAGTGATTCACTTCTGTTTCCTTTACAACACAATTACCTACAATAGTTGTAAATGTGTTTGTGACTCTGTGTGTGTGTGTTTAGTTTCTTTCTTAAATGTGATTTAAACAGGAGAAGGAGAAATTTCTCTAAAAGATTAACTTCCACTTTCTATAGCACACAAGTGTAAAATCTGTCTTGTGTCTTGTGTTTGGGGTGGTGTTCTGGGGTGTTGAGGAAGAAAAGAAATTATTTCCTCATTCCCTTGTCTGGAATATGAGACATAAAAGAAACTATGACTGCATCATTTTGTTGACTTGGTCTTGCTAGTTTTTTCTTCTTCTCCCCTTTTGCTTGAATATTATTTTCATTTCTTATATTAACTTTTCTTGCACATATTCCTTATTGTTGTGTTGTTGTAAATTCTAAGGAAAAGTTGGAAATGGCGCGCAAGTTTTTCTTTTAAAGTTTCTTAAAGATGTTTCTTTTTTTTTGCAAATGTCTTGAGAACTTGCTAAGGAAAGATGGGAGCCTGGTCAACGTACAGCATTAAAATTCAACTGCAATTTTTTGTCATTCGAATTCTAAGGGATTTAATGCGTTTTTTTCTACTTAAAGCTGGTTGCAAGTGATGTTGCATTAACAAATGCAACCACAATAATTGCAGGAAAAGTGCATAAAATTTCATACTTCATACTTTTGGAATGATAATTTACTAGCAAAAGTTTTTAACTGCTAAATGCAGCATGCAACATGAAATTGTGGCAATTTCGTGAGAAGAAATCAGCGACAAAATGCATAATTTTTAGCGCATTCACTTGAAGTTGTTATTAGATTTTTAAAAGAGAGTGTGAGTGAGTCAGTGAGTGAGAGTGAGTGAGTGCAGTCATTGCATGCGGTCTTATTTTATTCTCAATATGTATCTGAAAACAACGATTTAGTTGCATTCTATCGCCAGCTAACAACTAATTCAACAACAACATATCTTTCTCTCCACTTTCTTTCCTCCAACCCGCCAAAAAACATTACGATATTTGGGTGTTCTTCTTCGTTTTCTTCATTTCTATTCTCTATTCTGTTGCATTCTAACTTTATTTATTTTCTATTTTCTATTTTTTTCTTTTATCGTATTTTCGCTCTCATATTTATTTGTATGTGTGTGCTGTATATATCTGTATATGTGTATATACACAAAAGTAGATATACTAGATACGATTCCTTTTTGGATGTTTGGAATCTGAAAACAAACTATTTTGTAGAATAAAGAATTAACTTTCGCGTCTCTATTCGCGTCTCTATTCGCCTAGTATGAATGGTGGCAAAAATTAGGGTGTTTCTATTCTATTCGTTTTGATAATATTCTATATTCTGGGATTTTAATCTTGTTCTTGTCAAATAGATATTTTATGCAACACTCACACTCTTATGCACTGAAATGTGCATTATAGAGACGCGTATCGATTTTATCTGCGCTTCTGTTAAATACAGCAGCATAAAACGTAACGCACTTCTCTGCATTTTGTGTCTAAGTGTGTGTGTGTTGTGTTTGTGAGTGTGCGAGAAGTCTGTGAGTTTTCTAATTTCAAATTCTGAAATTCTTCGTTGCAGCGCAAATAAAACGTCTGCTGTTGCACAAATTACAAAAAGCAGATAAAAAAAATACTTTTTGGCCAAATTAACTCAATGGATTTGTCATCGTTTTCTGTTGTCGTCTAAAAACGCATTTTGGTTGCAACTCAAGTGTTGCTGGAATTGTATTTTACGATATTTTTATGTATTTGAAGACACATTTTCAGGGGTGTTAATTAGAGTGTTTTTTTTTTTTTTTGAAAATTGTTGCATAAATATGACTCGATTTTATATTAAGGAAGTCGCTAGTTCTCCTCTGTTAATGTACAAGTATCCAAAATCAAGTCATGGAAGGAACTATTTCTACAGATATTTTTGGAATTATAAAAGTACAAATTATAATTTTAAGATTTCATGGGATGATAATGTACCGGGGAAGCTCATAAAGTCCTAAATATAAAACAACTTTAATTAAATTTTGCACAAGAAATCATACAATTGAAAATAGTACCAAACATCCTCTATTTCTGAATAGCACTTCGAGTGCATAAGTATCAATTATGCGTTGGTATTGGTGTATCATAACGATGTATTGTTCTTTAAAGCATAAATCTTTCGTTCTTTGATTTTTCGTAGATACTTTTTATAATCAACATTGTGATGTAGGGTATTGACCGACTATAACTGTCTTAATTGTTGTATTTTCGATTAGTAAATGAAAGATCGTTCATAACTATATTATGGCCAGCAACATTGATGAGTCATCGTTCATATTCTGTTATTGTTAAATAACATTACCATATTGTGTTACCTCATTCAAACATATTATTTTAAAGCGATAACCATAGTAGTTGCCTTTCGTTTATAGTTACTACAACCATGTTTTTTTTTTGCGTACCAAATTAGTACATGATTCTATGTAGAAGATTTAAAAAGTACCACATAACAATTACAAAGAATTCAAAAAGTATTGAAGTACCAATTTTTACTTTTTTCCTAAACAAAAAGAACCTTTTTTCCAAAATACTGAGCATATTTAAATATCCATGTTACAGATACGATCCAAACAGTTAAAATCTTCTATTCGAATTTGGTATTTTTCATGATTTGGTGACCCTTAACTCTTTTTATATGATTTTCCACGGAGCTACCATCACTATTAAGTATACCATTCGACTCAGGATCACCTCCTGAGTCCATTCAACCATGTGTAAAACTTGTTCGCAAAGTACATCACACTGTTCTGATGATATTTTAATGAAATTTGTCACTTAATATTATTTTGGCTCAAGGACGATGCCTATTGAAATTGGTTATAACCGGTCCATTATTTCATATTGGCCGAGAATGGGGTTTTTGGTTCATAAATCTCATAAATATAAAACGATTTTAATAAACTTTTACAAAAATAAGTCTTATGATGTGCAAATATATGCGAGGATCAGTCCATACTCATAGGTCCCCTTACAAATATAACTTTAAAACGCATAAATTTCACATATTCATGGGTATTTGATCGTATTAATGTAAATTAAGCAAATGGAAATTATACGAGGGCCGTTCATAAATTTTTCGCATCAGCCATATACAGCTAACGATGTGGTGTAGGGTATTACAAAATCGGACTTGAGCTACTTTAACATTTTTACTTGTTTTTATATATAAAAGTTACAAAGATTTTTACATTCAAAATTTCGGAAGGATCATTTTTACCTTAGTATCCTGAACCAAATATCGTAGGTAATATTAACGAAAAATGTTCGTTGAATTTTAACAAAAAAAAAATGTGTTAAAAAATAGATTTTCATTGCAATTAACAGAATTTTTCTTCAAATTGAAGAATTTTCTTCAAATATACTAAAAAAATTTCATCAAAATTTCTTTTAGTAAAAGATGTTAAATTGAATAAAATTTCGTTAAAAAAATTAACGAAAAATATGTTATATCAACAGATATTTAGTAAAACCAGCAGTAACCCGTAATAAACAAATTTATTCAGTTGAATTCAATGAAGTTAATTTGAATAAAATATTTGTTTATTTAACTGTTTTTCGTCAAATAAGTTTGTGTATGTGTATGCACTATTTTTAGTTGTCTATTAATTTTTCGTAACTCTTTAATTATACTCTAAAACTAGCTCTGTTGCACAAATATTCTCCTTAGTCCTAGATCTCGAAAGAAATTTCACAAATCGACGTGTATTAAATAAAGTAATTGATAATCAATATTTGATTTATATTTCTCCCCTGGTATTCAAATTGAATAATATTCATCAATGTGAAGAATTTTTTGTTTGTTTTTTGATTAACGTATTATTTAAATTAAATAAAATTTATTCAAATTATTAACAAATTAAAATAGTCATATTGACGCTTTTTGTCAAATTGAAGAATTTACGAAAAATTAACAAACATTTTCGTTATAATGACTAAAAGTTTCGTTAGCTGCTATTTAACTTACATTTCGTTATATTTACTACAGTTTCTGGTTCAGTGTATTATATAAAACTAATGTCTTTCCAAATTATTTTCTTGGAAAATAAAGCAACATTGAATCGTCTATAATTTTAATTTCGAGTGCATTTGTTGACTTAGTTTCACTTCATTCCGACAATTGTGACAAAGTACTTTTTTGTATCGTAAATGCAGCCGTAAATCGGACGCAATTTTATGGAAAAGTACTGTTTTTGTTTTTTTTTTAATTTGGTTTTTGTTATTTTCCACTTGAAATTTATTATGACGCTTCGTTTGGGCCAATAATGCTTCATAAAAAAAAGTGCAACGTCTAAAAGAAACCTACAACTTTTGCTTAACTAATTTCGATATATTTGTGAGTTTAGTTTTTTTTTTTTATTTTTTATTTCTTTTAGTTTTAGTTTTTTATAGTTTTTCATTTTATTTTGATTTTTATTATTTCTCTTCCTCCTTTTTTTGGTTTAGACATTCGCAATTGTTGTTTGTGGTGTTTACAACAATGTTGCACATTATAAAGGATTTTCTTGGATTTTTATGCGATTGTAAAATATTTGAAATAAACATTCATACAAATATTTATTCACACATACTCATACTTACACATACACTCACGTGGAGTCAACTAAACTACGCACACATTTATTCATTCATTGAAAATATTTATTTTATGTTTGTTTTTGCTTTTTAGCAAATCAAAAGGATAAATATTATTCACCCAAACTCACAAACGCACACACACTCACCCAAGCAACACACATACATACACATGGACATAAATACATATTAAAACTTGCAAAATGTTTTTAATATTATAAACATTTCTTGTAACAAACATTTTTTATTTGTTTTTATTTTTATAGTTTTCCTATAAAGTTTTCATTTTGTGTTTGTGTGTGAGAGTATGTGTGCATTTTATTTTGTTTGCCACTCGTGCAACATTTTACAACCGGAATGTTACATATTTTATTTTATCAAATTTCTAATAGAGAATGATGAAAATATAGAGCGAATAAAAGTGAAGAGAGTGAGTAAGAGGAAATGACTAAAATATGATAGAAAATGGTAATAGAGAATTTGTATATTTGTTTGTGTGTGTTGTGTGTGTGTATGTGAGGGACCCAAATATAAAATTGTAGCAATTTTGCAACAGTTTTGTTTGTTGCAACAATCTCAAGTATGTGCATACTCATGTATGCATTTATTTTCATGTGCATTATAAATGTGTTTTGTGGAAAAAGACTATATTTCGCTATAGAAAGGAGCCCATTTTATGTATATGTGTGTGAGTGTGTGTATATCTTAGTATGTGAGTGCATTTCTTTTTATTTATTTATGTTTTTTTTAGTTAGTTTAAGTTCTCTTATTGTTGGTCATAAAACATAAAATGTTGCCATTGAGTGTGCAATGACCACCCCGAAGTAACAACAATAAATGTTGCACGTAACAGCCGCACCACCAACAAATGGAATAAAATAAACTGAAATAAATGCACTTACATATTGACACACATACACATACATTTCCACTTAATATATTTAACTTGTACAATAAGGCATTCATTCGTCCTCTTTACTATTACTTCTTCTTACTCACTTCACTTTGTTTCACTCACTCATTTTGCCACCGAGTCTCAACAGCTCGATGAAAAACTACAAAATAACAATAATAACAATAACAACTACAAGGACTACAACAATAATAACAATAAGATGGCAAGAAAACTAAATAAGAAATTCAACTAAAAGTTGGTTATAAAAATTAAATGGAATTAAAAAAGAGAAAAATAAAATAAAATAAAAATAAAAATAAATAAAAAATAAATAAATGAAAAGTTTTATTATGAAATAAAAGTGTTGCAAGATCACAAATGCATGCTACACATTGTTTTCAAATCGATCATTTTTGAACCGTTAAAGATATTTGAATGAAATTCATATGATTGAAGGTGGGGTGCTTTCGACTTAATTTGGAGCGTAATCGGTGACCTTACAAATCTGGTCACCTCGGTTATGTTGATTTTCTTTAAATTCATAGAACATTTGTTTTGAATTAAGACAAAAGAAATTTTGCAAAAATTATCTCTATATTTTTGCAAATCCTTATCAAAATATGCTTATACACTGGTGCATATTCCTAAAAATGCACGTAACTTTTTTTAAGAATTAGAAAAATAAATGAGAAAATATTTAGTGGGCAAATAATATTTTTATTAAATCCACTAAGACTTCATTTAAAACATTGTTAACTTTAAATTGTTATTTTATTTTATAACTTGATTTTGGAATTTAATGGTCATTTTAATTATATTTTTCAATAAATGCACTGATATTTATAAGTCTCTATAGCATTATTAATATTGGAAGATCCTTTGTTGTGGAATCGGAAACAATTTCCTCCCAAGCTTGATTTATTTTTAGTTTTGGCGCTGTTAAAGTCATTATGCTTTCGTTGTAGTCATTATATGAATAAAGGTTACGTTCCATGTAACCCCACATTGGCTTTAAGTCCATTCTGCAATACAAACAGTTCACCAGACGTTTGGTGCGTTTGTTAAACCATAGTTTAGACTACATTGAAAGATGCACCGTTGCACTATCCTGCTGGAATATGCGAACTTCATACATTTTTGCAACTATAGAAAAGAGAAGTGCATCTTCCAGGAAATTTGTTTTAATAAAACAATTTTTAGATTTTCGAAATGCAGAAATGCTACCAAAACCATAAAAATACCATCCCCGAAATTAAATTTTGACATCTGAACATCGTTTGATCGTTTGAAGACCGTCGAAATTAATTTTTGTTTTCGTCAGAGGAAATTAACTTTTTCCATTCCTCTGCCAATTTCATGTATTTACTGACATTTGATCGCATAAATAATACAAAAAAAAAAAAAACAAGACTAAGAAAACAATTTTGTTTACAAAAATAGAACAATAATTAAAAGCGTTTATAGGAATATGCATTAGTGTGGATAATAATAATGGAGACATAAAATTTGTCGCATTTGGGTCTAAAACTTTTTGTGTACTGAATCTTATAATCGATCGATTAATGATGAACTGATCTTTGTGAAGCCCACATAAATTTAAATTTTATTTTGATAATAAAAATGTATCCTTTTTAAGTCCTTAAATAAATTAAGAACATATAATCGTATGAGTTATACTTAGCATATATAATATTAAGTATACGCCACCAACCTACGAATTTTTAGGATGACATGTCAGCAGCTGGTCAGTAGATTAGTGGGTGGTCTTTCCAAACTTGATCATATCGGGTATTTCGCAAAAATTTCGTTTATGATACAACAATGAATTTAAACATACAGTTGTTGTGAGTCTTACTGTTTCATAGGCATTTATGGGGATATAAATTGCAAACATATTTTAGACTTGTTATTTCTTAGTTTCTTTAACTTTTCTGGCTCAATATGGAATTTAATAATTTTTATTACGTGTTTTTGTCCGGAAATTTGTATGTTATTATTGTCTCTCAAAGAAATCTTAATAGAAGTGCAAATAAAGTAAATTCGGATGAAATCGAGTGAGAATCTGCCCACAAAAAAGAAATAAAAGAAATTAATTTTTTTCATTTAAATAATAAATTATTCAAATAGAACAATATTTATGCAATATTTATTAAAGAATTCAAGTATTCATATTAACAATATTTCGTTAGTTTGAAGAATTCACGAAAAATTAACGAAAGGTTTCGTTATGTTGAATAAAGGTTTCGTTGGTTTTATAACTTAGTTTTCTTTAATTCTATTCTTATTCACTTTATTGGCTCAGTGTAGTACACTATAATTTCAAATAAATATCGTTATTCATTTAAATGTAACTCAAGTTTAAATATTAATTTTATTTTTGAAAAAAAGACGAAAGTTCAAGTTATTCATATCTTCTTTCTGACATCAATTGAAAATTTACTAATTTTTTCTTCTCAAATTCAGAATCTCAATATTTTCGCCCTTTCGTAGATTCCAAATACACGTATAAAAAATGTAAACCTTTGCTGAAAATCTAACCTAAACTAAGCTTCCTCTACCCAATTTAGCTTTCTTCCATACCAACTGTGGGTCTGTAATCCTCCAAAATAACATTTTCATTTTAATTACGATTGAAATTTGTTATTTCATTAAAAAAAACACACATTTTTATAATTTTAACATTAAAACTATAAATAAACTTTATAAATTATAATTTCTTCAAATGTTAAACCTTCAATTTGATTTGCAACCTTTTCAATACATTTGATGCCATAAACTTAAAAGACCGAACAAATGCTGTAAATATGCATCTTGAACTTGGTTTATAAGCCATAAAAAAATAGTTGTAATATAAAGAGAAATAAAAACAAAAAGACGAAGAAAAAACGCAAAATAAAAATAAAGAAATAAAGAAATTCATGCATTAAACAAGTCGCAACTAAAGGAAAAGAAATAAAATATTTATTTGCAAAATTGTATTTTATTCACACACTTACACACATCCAAAATGAACTCTTTCTCACACACACACACACAAGCTATAACGCCCAAGCACAAAACTATAGTTTACAAGAAACAGTGGTGCCAATTGAGTGCTTCTTGATTAAAAACAATAGTGTTGTACATTTTAAATGGAGAAGAGAAATCATTAAGAACATAATAAAGATTATGGATCTGATTTCAGTAGTCACTATAACACATGGAAGGATCGATATACCACTACAACTGAAGAACTGCTAGACAAAAAATACATTTTTAGTTTTTTTTTCAGATTTTGTTGTAGGGAAATAATGCTAAATCTACGAAATAAAGTCATTTTAGCATCTTGTTACCATTGATGATGAGAAATGAACACAATCGTGAATAATTTTATATAAAACTATGTTTTCCAAACAAATCAGCGCTCCTGTTGAATTGTGCATTAAACGTTTTTTATAAATTATGCCATCATACACCCAAAAAGAAATGTGGTAGTGGTTACCATAAATGATAATCGCACCACCATAATATTTTAAAATAAGATTCTATCACTACAAAATATGGTTTTTCCACAATCATATTATGGTTGTAAACTTTTACACACGAATATTATTGATCATAATATGGTTTGAGACAACAAAATAGACGAATTTCATAATATAATATATGGTTATCTCATATATCTTTTTTTATTTACACTAACTCACAGCCGATGCCAAACATTATACATTCTTAACTAAAACAAAATCGTCGCCATATTAAATTTCTGACAATTTTATGGTTGTTAAAATAAATTATTTCATAATAATATATGAATATATAATATACAAAACGTTATGTTGGAATTCCCGAATGTTTTATGTTTGTCAAAATTAAAAATAATATTGTGGTCTAATAACAATAGTTTGGTTGCAATTAAGTCTTTATCAAGAGTTAAATGTTGGTCAGTTAAACATATTACGAAATATATTGTGGCAAACACATTATTGTTAATTAATTGACAATAATTTTATAACAAGAACAAAACAATTCTCAAAATAATTTTACAATAAATTTACAATGTCAGTCCATGTAAATGATGTTTACAGATGCCAATTTCGGAAATTACTCAATCAATACAAGAACCAAGAACAAAGGCAATTAATATTGGTCGTGTTTGGTCAAATATCTAAGATGCTTTCACATAATATCTTTCCGTAATGGGCTTTTAAGCTCATGACACCCAGAGATATGAACAAAATGTTAACTTCCTGATAATTTTTCATATGTTTAAAATCGGTAACAGGGGAACAAAATTTGGCAAGGGTCGGTCCATAAATTTCAATAGGTCTCATATAACCTCAACTACTGAAATCTACAAAAAATTTATGTCTCATGAAATTATTTTGATTAAGTGTACTCGAGTATATATCATAATGTTACGAGGGTTGGTTCTCCACTTGTGCTAATAGAGTCCTTAAAGATATAAAAGTTAAGGAAATGATTTTTTTAATAAACAAATATAAATTTTATCTCATGACTTCTCGCTGACTTTTGACAAATGTCAGTATAATTAAATCAGCAGGTTGTCAATCAATTCCATAAGCAAAATAAACAAAATTTTACCTTTAAATTGTCAAATTTGTGGTTTGCAAACGTTGTTGCATGTTGTTGTTTTTTTTTTTTTTTTGAAAAACATTAGACTCAAGCATTTTGCCTGCATCAAACGGTAATCAATATCAATATCCTAATTCCAAAATTCACGCTACCCTAATAATTTCTCAATGTATTTGTGTGCATTTATATATGTATACGAATACATATAAAAACTAAACTGCATGTTATAATCATTTTATTACAGCTCCACAAAACTTACTTTGTTGCAGAGGATTCCAATAAAAATATATAATAAAAACTAAAAAAAAAGGAAAAGAAGAAGAAAAAAATATATATAATGTGGATTAAATGTGGACACATCAAAATTTCGAATGCATTTTTTATTTTTCTAAATTTGTTTGTTTGTTTGTTACAATGTTGATGTTGTTGTTGTTGTATTACGATTGTAAGTATTTTGTCTATAAAACTGTAAGAAGACTATAAATTCAATATTTTAAAGAGTTAAATTTTATTTTAACAAAATAATCAAAAATAAATAAATAAAAGACTGAAGAAGTATTACAATGTAACCTCAACTATTTACACACAAATTTACACACATATTTACATTTCATCTTCATCACATAAAAAGGAAAATGTTGAATGTTAATAAAAAATGTTGAAGATAGAAATGTTGTTGAAAGTGTTGGAAAGCTGATAATCTGGGAATAATTTGCATTCAAATGTTTACGATCAATTTTTGATCATAAAAAATAATTAAAGAAAAATTATAAACATTTTTTTTAAGAAAATTTATAACATAAAAGTGGAAGTGGCTGGATATGAGTAACCGCCAAAGATGTTTTCTTCCTAATTGTGCAGCATTTGTACGAAGTCATATTGGTTAAGGTCCGTCTACTATGGGCCTTTCCGATTGAAGTTGTGGCCGCCGAGACTATTTTTGCCCACTCATTCATCTAGTTACTGAGGAAACAACGTATCGGCCTACGGGATGGAAATGATGAAAGGTGGATTGGAATAAAGATTCGGGTGCCAAGTTTCTAATGATGGACTACTCTGCTTACGACATTTGAGTTTTCCGTACTATGGGATACCTTCGATTTTGGAGATGGTGGCCGTTATTATTATGGAGTATTTAAGAGATTGGTCTCCTACTTTCCGTATCTTGCTTACGGATTATGGTGTAGCGTCCGGTAGCATGTTCACCAACATAATTGTTGATGAATTTTGTGTTGACTAGATATGCCACTAAGACGTTAAACCTTACAGACCCCCTGTTTGATTTTTACTTTGGGGATAATAGTTTTGTATGTTTAAGGACTTCTTCCAATATTAATCTGGATGATTTAAAGCAGTTTATTTTTGAGACCTTTGGTTTGAGATTGAACACCAAGAAGTCGTACACTTCTAGGGACATTACAATAAAAGCGGAACAGCCTATAAACCGTCTTAGGATTTATTTGAATCGATGGTTTCTTATCAGTATAACAAGGACGACTGGTACTATATAATGGCCAGAGCATAAGATGTTTGATGGCATCTGCCGGCAATAATTATGATGTATACTCGGCCGTACTTGCTATATATACTTAGGCCAATACGCACGCTGGGACGCTTGATGTGGCGTTGGATTTGGTTAGGAATTATCCCAGATTGAGCAGACACATTCAAAGTATGGGAATAGAACCAGCTGAGATATCGTATAAATATTAATATGATTTCAGACTTATCGTCCTACAAAGTGATTGTGGGAAAATAGAGCATTATTAGGATTTAAATATCCTTAATATATAACTGTATATGCAAAGTAAATACTGAAAAAATATTTCTGCCGGATGGTCCTTTTAATTAAAGTCAAATATTTTAAACATGATTTTTACGGATTGATATTATTGATTGGTGGTATTTCGCATGGAAAAATGGGAATATTTCAAGGACCAGGTGAAGTTTTATGCTATTGAAAGCTTTAAATAAATTTTTGACATTAAGTGGCGTTTTACTCACATTTTCCATTATGAATCTTCAAGTTCTTTTAAGAAGTTTATACCCTGACTGAGAATCCAACCTAAAATAGGTTTCCTTTGATTAAACTAAGAAATTGTTCATACACTTCTCAGACCTGCACATTTAATCATATTTTACGATTTACAAGAACTTCATTTACAAAATATCTTTTGTTTTAGTACGTAAATAAATTTCAATATATCAAAATACCCGAACTGGTCAACTTTGAACTAAGACTACGCTCTTGACATTATAGGGGCCTGTAATATGCCTCAACTCTAATCATGTAAAAATTTAAATGTCACAGAATTGTTCCCACAAAAGAAAAAAATTTTGATTTTCTAACAGTGAAATCAATTTCGGTACCTTCAACTTCAATTCTTCCAAATCGATTTTAGATACGATTTAGAACAGTCCCAATAGTATCTCGGTAGGTTTATGGTATCTAAACCCAAAAAAAAACTTTATGTTGCAATTTTTACTCCAACTTGTTACTAAATTATTATGCAACTTAATTTTTGTATTAAATTATATGAAAACAAAATAAATTAGTGAAAAAAAATGCTTGAGAACCAGCAGTTGCAAATAAGTGCAATTTGTAAAGCAGACTTTAATAAATATAATAATTAGCATTTATTACTTTTTTGTTGTGTGTGTTGTTGTTGTATATAAAACGTGTATATCTGAATTAAATTCACATTTCTTAAATGTTTCAATCTCTGCTCTTTGGATTTTCCTTGATCAACACTTAACAGCAACAACAACAATAACAATCATACAACAACAATTGCTTATGGAATATAAATACAAATGAAAGAATATAAATGCATATTTCATATATAAATATAAATAAATAAGTACTACACATATGTATGTACATACATATGTATTTATTCATATAAAAAATTTATATTTTTTTTCAAACAATTGAAGAAAAGAAAAACTAAAACAAGTAAAAATGATATATTCGACTATGCCGAATCTTCAATACCCTTCATCACAAATGCCTGTGAAGTAAATATAATATGTTTCACACACACAGACGCATATATAAAATACGAAACATCTAATAAGTCATAAACTATGTTATATTTTTGGCTATAACTTTCTCTCTATTTGACCGATTTAGATAATGATTTTATACGATTTAGATAATGATTTATGAACTGATTTTTAAATTATTGTGGATATGAGGCGGACAGACAGACAGACAAACGGGCATATCTAAATCGACTCAGATTCTGTTTTGATGCCATAAATATACAATGGTGTCTGATTTCTTCTTAACGTTACATACGGAATGACAAAGACAACATATTCTCTTCACCACTTATGGTGGTGGAGGGTATAAAAATTAAAAACGATTATAAATACAAAATACCAAGAATATAAACAAAAACAACAAAAAACAATAAAATGAAGTAATAAAAAAAAAAACAAAAAATTATTTGCAAGAAACATTTAAAATTTACCAAAAGGCTCTAATTGAAGTTGCAAAATTATATGGTTCCAACAACCAACAAAGTAAAATGCAAAAATCCAAAAAAAACAAAAAAAAAAGAGGAAAGAAATGAACTAAAATTATTGCTTCCAAATACAATAATGCTCTTCTTCTTATGCAAGTAGTGGTCATCAATTGTGTTGTTGTTGTTGTACAATTTATACAATCGTATGAGTAGTACACCGTGCACGGTGCTTTATTTAAGTCGATATGTAAATTTTGACTTAATAAGAAGAAAAAAACAAAGAAAACGAAAAATAAATAATAAAAAAACTAAACAAAAAAACTGTTTGATACAAAATAAAATGTTGTTGAAGAACATTTATTTAGAAATCCAAACTGAAGCAAACCATGCAACTTAACGATTGCAATACAATAAAATATATACACATACATTAAACAGACAAACTAATACAAATATGAATATATATATACATATTCAACATACAGTGGGCTGCAATCAAGAACAGCTGCTGGTTCGATATCAATAAGATTACTGTACTTTGACTTTTAGAAATTTATTCCACAATTTTATTCCAGGTGTAGTAGTTCTAGTTTCTGAAGCCTTTTAATTTCCAGACATTTTCACTTTCATAGAAATTTAAAATATTCGAATATGGAATAAAGGCCGCCATAGGCGAAATCAATGTTAAGTCTTATTAATACATCCAAGGCGTTTGTGCAAATGTTTGAGACGTACAGAAAAATTAATTCTACTTCCACTTTTAATCTCAAATCACTTCCAGAGTTGATTTAAACATGTCCAGCTGGCTGCCCAATTAAAGCTTGTTCACAAAGGACGATGCCTAATGAAATTGTTTATGTTTGTTCCGTTATTTTATATAATCGAATACAAATTCCCCCAGAATAGGAATACGTTTTTGAAACATAAAATTCCTGAATACAAAACGAGTTTTACTAAAATTTGGAGAAGTCAGTATTATGATATTGTAAAATTATGTCCTAAATTTACAAGAATTGGTCCATTATTTCTCATAGAACCCATCAAACCCCCGTCCTTCCAAATGTCATTTTGAAATGTATAAATCTCACGTAAAAGTTGGTATTTTAATAATAAATAGAAACAAAAACTGGTGTACGAAATTATACGAGGGTCGACTCATAATTTCTTTCCAAGCTTCCATATAACTCCCCAAAAAAATCATTTGTGAAATTAATTCGTTTTAATTCCACACTTTTGCATGAATCAAATTATACGAGGTTCGTTTATAAATTTTTCTTTTCAGTCATTAACAACCAAAAATATGGCGTGAATTTTATTAAAAAGGAGAAACGAATAAAGATTTTTATATGAAATATTAATGTGGACAATTCCATGATTCAGGGAATTAAAAAGAATTCCACTTTTAAACATTTTTAGAAAATTTGACTTGTATCACTTAAATGATCGCCTTAACATATTAAGGGCCGTCTGGCAGGAAAAACTTTTTGCGTGTTTACCTTACAAACGCTGCTATATTTTAATGATAATTTTAAAATGATTTCTGATTAACGATTTGAGAACTCAATTAAAAAACTTATTTTTTTTAATTTACGAATTTTGAATAGAGCATTTTGTCCCCAGTTTTCACCCAATTTAGCTTATAAGCATTCCCATTAAGATTTCTCTAAAACGCAATAAAAGAATTTTAAAATTCAAAGCAAACTTGAGACGCAAATATGGACCGATCATTACCAATTTTAATATAATAAAATTCTTTATCAGAGTTCATCATTTTGATTAGACGGAATGACAGAAGAAAATTCTTAAAATGACCATTTGCAAATATGATCAGACATAATTAAACTTTGATCTGTCCCACTGTACATATATATTATATACGAGAAATTAACATATACATTTACAAATAAAACAAATTTGCAAACTAACATTTTAAAGAGAAATAAAAATATAAATTCATTTCCGGAATATGATTAAGATGCATCCCGCAAAAAAGAGATATATTATTGCAAATTGTATATACAATACAACTTCACAACCTTTTATAGTTTCATAAAAAAATCTACATACATATATATACAATGTATGTATGTGTATGTGAAATGTTTATTACTTCAGATTTAAAAGAAATAAAAATTATAAACAAAAAAATAAAAAAAAATAATAAAAATCGAAACTTAAAACTTGATTTCATATATTTTTTTTGTTTTAGTTTTTTATTGTTTTATTTGATTCTGACGTTTTTATTGTTGTTGCTTTAATATCTGACGAAATTAAGACAAGAAAAAAACAACTGAAAAACTTTTAAATGTCCATTATAATTTCAGAAATGTGGTCGATGATGTGTGTTTGTGTTAATAAAGATAAATAATTTATTAATTATAAAGATAAAATTAAACAACATTGTAGTTTTTTTAATGAAAATTATAATTAAACAAAAATTTTAAAAAGAAATATTTATCGGTTCCTTTTTATTATAAATCGAAAAGAAGAAAATCAAGAAAACATTAATTTCAGTTATAAAACAACTTCATGACCAGTGCATTACTCGTAAGGTGTCTTCGTTTTGGAATATTTAAAGAACGTTTGCATGACATGGCTTCGTCCTTGAGCCAAAATAATAATATTTACCAAATTTCATCTAGATATTTCAAAAATTGCGATTTTAAGACTTTTCACAACGTTTACATGGACAGACAGACAGACAGACAGACAGATGGAAGGACATGGTTAAATCTACTCAGAAAGTGATTCTGATTCGAACGGTATACACAAAGGTTACACTCATCTTTATTTTTTCTTCATGTTACAAACATCAGCAAAAAAGCATTATACCCCAATCACTCTATATTTCTGCAATGAAAAAGTGTAGGTACCCCCTAAAATATTTTACGAAAGCGGATTGGCAATTTGGATAATTGTTATCGTGGTCGTAGTACATATAAATTTACTTCAAAAATTCAATAAATTTTAATGTTTCAAAAATTTAGTAAAACATACAAATAATGAACAGATCAACACAAAAAGTAAATAAACATTTAAAAAAGTAACCGAATTCTTAATAAATTTGTCCTCAAATTTCACCGGAGTATATACAAATCTTGTACAATTCCAAATCGTTTAAATGAAATACTTAATTACTTAATTTTAATAAAACAAACACATTTAATTAACTTTTTATATGGTACCTACACTTTTACAGTGCAGAAACACATAGTTTTAAAAGAACGTTTCCCATTATTTTTATTTAACTGTGCTGAACAGAACAGAAAATAAATTAATAAATATAATATTTCTTAAATATTTTCACTTTAAATTCATAAAATTGTGTACTCAAAGTAGGGTATCAATACTTATAACTTACATTTTATTTATGTTTATTTGGTGCAACGAAAAAATAATTTTTTAACTATTTTTTCGTTGGAAAAGTTACAAGCCTGTTTTTCAGAGGTATAACGAATACACCCATGTTGTTAACCATAATATGATTTTGATATAAGGAAAAATTAAACTTAATAAAAACATCGCAATTTTGAATTGTTGATAATGTTATGGTTGTACTTAAATTTTAAAAATAGTTTGATACAATAAAAATTGTCCTCTTAATCACTAAAATGCTTATAATTGCTAACAAATGGAAAATACAATTGAAAATACAATAATTTTGTTGATGCTGTGTGTTTAACAACTATAACATGTTTGTTAGCCGAACATTTTTGTAAACGACAATATTATTGTTGTTAACAAATTTATTTTCAAAATGAGATTAATTCAAAAATTTTATGTTGACGATAAGCAATAAATGTTTGCCACGAGTTTAGTGGTGTTGTAACGAAAATATGACTTTTATTTGTGTGCCCAATAGAAAAGAAGAGTAGAAAAGAGCGATGTAAGTGAGCAAAGTGACAGTCCCTATAAATTATCAAATAAAAAATAAAATTAGTTTTTTTTATGCCCTACACCACCACAAGTGGTGAAGAGAGGCTACATTAACATTGTCATTCTGTGTGTAACGATATACAAAACCCATAATGTATATTATTATATGATATTATTGCATCAAATCAAAATTTGAGCCGATTTAGCTATGTCCGTCTATTTGTCTATCTCACTTCCACAAAAATTATGTTTAGCATGTTAAATGATATAGACCGATATCTGAGGCAACTTCTAATTTCAGAGAAAGAACTATCGTAAAATTGTCAATTAGAAATCAACAAAATATAATGGAAATTTGTCATAATATTGGATTATATATATTACATTATCATTCCAAAAAATTTATCAAATCGGTTCAGTAAAAAAAGTTAAAGCTAAAAATAGAACAAATTTTACGACTCAATAATTTAGACATATGTGAGTGTGTATGGATACAACATAACGTATATCACATAAATTGTAGTGAAGGGTATTGAAGATTCGGCATAGCCGAATATAGAATTTTTACTTTTTTAGTTTTGTTTTTAGCTGCAATTACAAATTATTTATTAAACTTTTTTCACAATTTCCTTAATAATAAATAAGAGTAGACAGACGCCATATTATTTCGCTAAGAAGGAATCATTTAAGAACCCATAAATATATAAATTCTTGAATCATATCAAAATATGAGTCGATTTAATAATTTGCGTTTATTCTGGCACGCTCACATCCTCCATTGTTGGCACAGCTCAATAAAATTTGGCCTGAGTATTTATAACAGTCCTGAAAAGTTTCAAAAGTTCGGTTCAGTATATTAAAATTTATACCGATATCTGAAGCAACCTCTTAATTCAAGTGAACTTTTTCAAAATTGTTTCAATTTTAAATCACCAAATTAGATGATATTTCGCCATTATATATTACATTTAAAAAAACATAAAAATAAAATTAAAAAAAATATATAAGAAAAAGTTGTATGAAATGTAAAAATATGGCGTAATACTGGCAAATGGCAATAATTTCATTATATTTTATTATTATTTTTTTAATGCTCAATTTATAGATTGCGCGGACGTTGAAACAAAAAGAAAAAAAAAGATAGAGGAACTGTCCATAACATCTTCCTTCTGTTTTCTATTATTCAATCAATAAAATAGAACTACAAAATGATTTTTCACGTCATTTTTTTCCTTTATTTTCCCTTTTTTTTTTTGTTTTTTTGCTGTAAATGCGATGGGGTATTTCAGTTATTTGTCTTGTGCTTCTTTTTTATGTTGAAAATGTATAAAAAAATAATAAAATAATTAAATGTCCTTTTCCAAGTTTGAAAGGTGGAAATGTTTTATTTAGCAAATTGACAGTCAACATTTCAACCCTCATCTTTCTTTCTTTCCTTTTTTTCTCTCTTCCCATTTTATGATCGAATATGACCGAATCAAGAAGGTTTTGGAGTCTATTTTACATTTGTTGTCTGTGTTGTACACAATTGAATTAGATTTTTTCCGTTTGATTTAAAATAAAATAAAACAAATCAGAATGCTATAATCGGTTATGCCGAATTTTCAATACCCTACACCAAAAATGCATGTGAAGTAAGTACATTATATTTCGTACATACACACTAACATATACACTTGCAGGCGTTTACAAAATATAAAGGTTTTTCTTAAATATAACTCGGGACGTCATGAAAGAAGACCTATTTTTAGCTATAACCTTTTTTCCACTGAACCGATTTTGATGATTTTTGATAGAATGATAATGAAGTATATATAGTTTAATATTATGATAATTGGAATTTCATTGTTTCACTGATTTTTTTCTGTCAATTATTGTGATGTGAAAGTGCTAACAACAGACAGACAGACAAACGGACAGACATAGCTAAATCTACTCTGTTTTTGATTTGATGCAAGAATAAGGTCTGATATGATTCCTCTCTTAGCGTTACACATGGAATCACACAATTAATATACCCTCTTCACCACTTGTGATGGTGGAGGGTATAAAAATATTTATAATAACAGAAAAAGAAGAGTAACGCTTTTAAATAGAGATACAATTTTTGAAAAAAAATCTGTAAAGTCTTGTTGAATGAGAAATGTTTGATGAACATTGAATGTTTGAAGTTGAAATGAGCTTCATTTTATGATTTTAAAAATAAATCTTAAAAATTCATAAGAGTTGAAATTATCATTAATTAACAAATTTTTTTGAAAAAAAGTCTTAAATAATAAATCATCATATTTCATTTATTTAATTGTATTCAGTCCAACTTTATAAACATCAAATGAATTTATTATTGTTGCAATTAAATAAATGCAACAACTCACGCACAACTTTAATTTTAACATTTTTTTTAAATAACCCAGCGAAGTTTTTGATATCTCGTTTGGATTAGACAATAAATGAGGTCTACAAATTTATGAAAAACCACATTATGATTGTGAACGTTGACACGCCTAAATTGTTAACCACAATATGGTTGTGGCACAAGTATATTACTGTTACAATAATTTTATTTTTAATTATATTTCAATACTATAAAATTAAAATGTTTATGGTTGTCATTAAAATGAAAATAATATTTAAGTCTAACAACAACAGTTTTGTTGTGAGTTGAACATATTTCTAAATATGCTGTGAATTTGTTTACAATAGTTTTAAACTAAACTTTTAACAAAATTTGAACATTAAAACTTTCTGAAAACTAATGAAACGCAGCAAAATGGTTCTGAAACGATTCTTCAAATATAATTCAGTAAGTTTTACACAATTCAATAAAATTTTAACACAGCTGAGGTGTATTTATGTTGATTTTTAGGTTAACAGGCGTCCAGGAAATTTACGGAAATTAACTGTATTTGGTTAGATGATGCCTTGTTTCGGTTGAATTATAAAGAGAGAACTGCTTAGTCATATTTTTGGGCTCCAGGGTTACAGAAATATTTCAACTAAAAATCGTGTTGGAATCACTGTGCATTTTTTCATTTCTGTTCTTCCTATAAGAGGAGCGTAGGGCCTCGACATAAATCAACGTTGACATTTATTATTCGCTTTAGTTTCTTAACATTTCAATTTTCGCTTAACATTTCAATTTCAGCTGAGTAATTGAACTTCGATTTTCAGTAGTTAAGTTCCAGTTTCGTTTTTGTCTAGAACAACGCCCTCTATATGTGATGTAGTTTTGTCTTATTTTTGACCCTCAAACTAAAGTGGCAATGACTTTATCCTACCTTTTAAAACCCAAAGGAGGAATCATCTAAGACTTCATAAAGTAAATAAAAGATTTTAACTAAGTAAATAATATATTATTGATTGACGAATATTAGTCCAATATTTTGCTAAAACTATCATTTAAGTCCCCTTCCAGAAGGGGCCCCTTAAGATTATATAATTTCTTAATATATAAACAACGTTTGTTCCTTCTAAAAAAATCATATAAAATCTGCAATAATATTTATTCTTCTAAGACCAGAACTAAAATTTCGAGTTTTATAGCCTCAGATTATAAAGATATATAGAGTTATCATTGCTTTCTTAACACAAGGCAGATTGTGGCCTTTTTCCTAAAATGAGATAAATCATATTTTTATTTGGGATTTCCTTGGCAGATACTCAAATCCAAATGTGTTGCACATGCGTTCAAAATTATTATTATGATGATTATGATCATTAAAATAATGAGAATCATACAATTTTATTTATTTTTCTTGTTTAGACTTTGAAGTTTTAGCAAGAAAAATAAAAGTGTAAACATTCTGGGAAAAAGGCATAAAATACATTTTTTTATATAAATAACATTTCAAATGTATTATTTGGGAATAATTTCATCATTTTAATATTATTTTAATTAAAATTTGATGTTGTTGTTAATTAATTTAAACTCCAACCTTCGTCTTAAGTGCCTATGACCCTGTAAGACTCCTATCAAGGCTGTCATGTCAATGATGAAGTCTGTACCTCTAGAGTTAAGCTGTGGCCATGAGGTCCTAGCCGCCCTACAGTCAGACCTTTCACGCCATGCACGGTTCACTTCAGTCTGAAGTCTTTTATCAATCTCACCAACGAAAAGGCCACAGCTAACCTTGTACATCATCTTCAAATCTCGTTGCCAGGAACACTGCAGTGTCCGGTTACCCAACACAAATCTTACAGCATAGGCAGACATGAGGCTATTAAGTAGTCTCATTCTCATTCATGTCCGCAAGACAAGATGCGACTTGACCAAATGTTCCTTCAAAGTCTTGAATGCAGCCTGACTAGCAACATAGACCGTTACGCTGAAGTTTACCGGAACATGATCCTTGATCAACTTGTTCGTCTTACTATTTCCCATTATCTCCTCCTGGAAGACACTACAACCTTTTGGCATTATTGTTGTTTCGTATTATCATATCAATTCTACGAACGATCTTCTTTTGAGTTTAGAGGCTGCTTCAGATATCGCTGAAGGGAACAATAAGTATTTATTGTTGGGCCAAATTTCATTGAACTCTGTCAATAATTGTGGATGTGAGAGTGCCACAGCAGACAGACAGACAGACTGTCGTAGATAAATCAACTCTGATTTTAATTTTATGCAAGAATAAATAGACATTATGGGTTCTGAGATGTTTCGTTCTTAGTGTTACATATGGAATGACAAAGTTAATATACCTCCTCACCACTTGTGGTATTGGAGTCCATAAAAGTCAATTTTTGATGGAAATAAACTTTTTTGGAAATCGTAAATGAAAACTTGAACTTATGAGAGTATTGTAATGTAAACTTTACAACAACCGATGCGCATCAGGAATAATGCTATATAATTTTTTTATTCTCTCAGTTAATGAAACAATTTACTGCCGACTACTGATTTTATGGCAAAACTTGTTTTTTCGAGTTATGGCGTTCTTGCAGCAAGTGAGATATTTATTAAATTCTTCCGCAATTTCATTATGATCATCTTAATTCCAGATTTGTGTCATTTTTATTAAAAATCATTTTAAATTCATTATTGGTCCATAACACTCTTTTCCCTTATCAAATGTATTTAAATAATAATTTTATTCATATCGCATTGATTATATATATATAATTTTTTTTTATTTTATTTTATCATATTTTTTTTTCTTTCTTTCTTGCAGAGCAACTTAATTTTTATATTTTTAGATAAACATCATTGTATTCAATCGTTTTGATCGTTTTTTTCTTCTTCTTCTTCCCTTTTCTTTAAATCTCGAATTGTTGCTCTTCTTCTTCTGCTTTGTTACCAATAAAAGTTTTCTCATCTTGTGTAGAAATATGGACAGACAGAACGATCGACTAAAAGACTCCTTTTGCCTTGCACATCTTGTACGATTTTAATGTCTTGAGTTGTTGTTATTTGTTTAACGTTGTTGTTGTTGTTGTTGTTGCAGTTGTTAGTATTTATTTTTTTATTTAAGTATTATTATTTATTTTTTAATTTTAATTTATTATTTTTTCACTTAAAGAAATTTATTTTAATGAAAATCAAAGAAAAAAAAACGAAGGAGAAGATGCACAAAATCTTTAGACTGAAGATGAAGAGAATCTTGTTGGATGTCTGCCATTCGAATACATTTACAATATTTTTTTGTTGTGAGAAAAAAGAATTGGAATAATAAGAATAAAAAAATATTTTATTTCATATACAAATCGAAGCAATCGAAGACCACAAAGATGCAGCTACAAAGATTTTTTCCTTTTTCCCAACAAAAAGAGCAGGGAACAAAGATTGTTTGTAGCTCAAGCTGACTTTTGTTTTACACTTTGATCAATAAGTCGAAATCAATGGCAGATTGATCGTATGCTACAATTCCATTTATCTCTATAGTTTAATTTCCATATTTTTATATAGAAAAGTTTTCTCTCTTGTGTAGGAAATATGGACAGACATAGCGATCGACTAAAAGACTCCTTTTGCCTTGCACATCTTGTACGATTTTAATGTCTTGAGTTGTTGTTATTTGTTAACGTTGTTGTTGTTGTTGTTGCATGTTTGTTAGTATTTTTATTTTTTATTTATTTATTATAAATATTTTTTTTAATTTTAATTTATTATTTTTTTCACTTAAAGAAATTTATTTTAATGAAAATCAAAGAAAAAAAAACGAAGGAGAAGATGCACAAAATCTTTAGACTGAAGATGAAGAGAATCTTGTTGGATGTCTGCCATTCGAATACATTTACAATATTTTTTGTTGTGAGAAAAAAAGAATTGGAATTATAAGAATAAAAAATATTTTATTTCATATACAAATCGAAGCAATCGAAGACCACAAAGATGCAGCTACAAAGATTTTTTCCTTTTTTCCCAACAAAAAGAGCAGGGAACAAAGATTGTTTGTAGCTCAAGCTGACTTTTGTTTTACACTTTGATCAATAAGTCGAAATCAATGGCAGATTGATCGTATGCTACAATTCCATTTTATCTATAGTTTAATTTCCATATTTTTATATAGAAAAAAAATTTTTAAATTAAAAGTTTTTTTATATAAATAATATTTATCATATTGCCCTTTTGCTGCAAAATCGTCATAACTCAAAAAAATTAAAGTTTCAGCTAATCATCTGTAATAGATGGTAAATGGCTGATTTTTGTTACCGAACTATTTATAGATCAGAGAAGATTCCAGAATTGATTACAGCTGCAGATAAAACGTTAATTCAGTTACATATCGGGTTGTGTGTGCATATTTCCATGTTCCTAAAAGCGTGTAAAATAATAATTTTTATTTCATGAATTCGAAAAAAATATATATTTTTTGCATTATAACTATCTTGCAGCAAATGAGCGATTACATTCGAATTGACTTTAAATCCATTTATAGGGGTGACTATTTGTTTCTGCATTATTGCACATGTGTTTTTCGTTATTTATTATTTATTGTAAACATTATTTTGTGTAAAAATAAAAAAGTGGCTTTAATTAAATGTTATCGTTTTTGATGAAGGGATTTAATTAAGTAATTTTGCAAGTAGAAATCATAAATTTCTGAATGAATAAATAAATAAACCTACAAATATTGCAAATATCTAAATATTTCCTATAAATACACTATTGCAAAAAATGCCAAAACATATAATTTTGCATTTGAGGAAAAATCCAGATGCTCCCTTTTTTATATATTTATGAGTTTAACAATCGCTACTCGATAAACATTATTTCTTGAAATATAGAAAATATTTATATTTCTTCAAATAATTGTGAACTTTTTATTTTTCCAGAATCAACCATCTCTCATGCAAAGGTAGGTCCAATGTAATTTTTTCTAATTTCTTCTAATTAAAACTTGCAAAAAGCGAAACTGTTGAAATAAAAATTTAAATCATAAAAAAATGAAATTGCGATATTCGCTTAAGACCGGCAATATAATTTCACCCATGGAGGAAATAATGAGAATTCGATTCAGGAAGTTAAGAGTCCTTCTTTCTTTATTTGTATGATAGATGGTCTTTCCCTGACTCTATATACCGCCCTTTTCCTCACGTAAAACTGTTTCATAGGAAATGTTTGGAACTAAATTTAAGAATTCCCAGCTGCAAAAGTTAAAGATATTCACGATTAATTTTCGAGTTGTATGGTGGGTACCTGATCCCATGGTCCTGTCTGCTCTACATTTTTTCACTACACATTTTTTAAGAAAGTGATTGGGACTTAATTTTTCAATTTTCTTTTTTTACAGATAATCAATATTGTACATCCCCCCCTGATCCTATCCGCCCTTTGAGAAGTAAATGAGAAAATATCTAAATGCTCTTACTTCAATAGTGAATCAAGGTCTCTACCCTTATCTGGAGTAGCCGTCCTAAATTTTGTCCAGTAGAAACAGTTTTCTTGAGAATGATTAGGACTAAATTTGACCAAAACTATCGCCTTAATAGTTCTTTAGTTGTTTGGTAATTAAAATTTTCTTTGTATGGGGTTACCTCTCCCCCTGATCTTATCGGACTTTTTTGTATGCAACGTTTTATTCGGTTTTATTGGGAATATTTGGCTGTGCGAAACTTTAAACTGAAATATTTGTTTTTGTCATATCAGCCAACGAAATCTTTATTCATCATAATGAAAATTTTCGTTAATTTTTCGTAAATTCTTCAAATTGACGAAAATTGTTCAAAATGAATATTTAAATTCGTTAATAACAACCAAAATTTTCAAATTATTAGATACAAGACGTCCTCAAGGAACTGTTTTACTGAACAAAATGAAGAACTGATAGGATTTAGGGAGAAGTAGACCCCAATACAAAGTAAATATTGATTATCGTATATCTATAGATCTACTGCAGTGAAAATATGGTCCCAATTACATTTTTAATATACGTCGATTTGTGCTTTTGTCAAATTTCTTTCGAGATTTAGGACTGTGAAGAAACTTTTGGTACAGTAAAGCGCACCGGGTAAAAAGCTGGTTTTAGATAATAATTAAATAGTGCAGAAAATGTAATAGACAACTTAAAATAGTGCAATGTCGAAGGACGGTGTTGAACCGATCGGTTTGTAATTCTGATGAAAAGTTATTTTCATGTTTATTGATCAGCTGATCCACCATTTGCATTTTCATGAATTTATGCAAAATATTTCAATTTCAATCACATTAAGCAGAATGTTCTATAAAATATTTTTCTCTTTAGATTTCTATATTCAGTTCTCATTTTCTTTGTCATATTGACGAAAAAAATAGATAAATAAATAAAAAATTTATTCAACTTAACATTTAAGTACGTAGAATTGAAGAAATTGTTTGTTATTTTTCTTTTTTTATTGTTAATATAACAAATTCTTTTATTAACTTTTGTTTTTTTTATTAATTTTTGTTTGATTAAATTTTTTGGTATATTTGAAGAAAATTCTTCAATTTAAAGAAAAAAAATTGGAATAAAAATTAGTTTATTTACACCTTTTTTCGTTCAATTTTTGTTAATACGATATTTGCTTCAGTGTAAATATTTTTTATAAATTTTTGTTGATTTTAATTAAAAAATTATTTATTTGTTTTCACGTTTTACGTTATAAATTTAAATATTTTTTACTTTTGTTTGTTCTCTTAATTCATCTTATTTTTATTTGTTGCTTTTATTATTATTGTTGTTGTTGTTTGCACTTATTAATTTAGTAAAACTTTTTCATTAAAAATATATTTTTTTTTTACCCTCCACCAATACAACTTTTTCATTACGTTTGTAACGCTAAGAAGAAATCACCTCAGATTCCATACTGTATAAATATTCTTGCATTAAATAAAAAAACTAAGTCGATTTTGATATGTCCGTCCGTCTGTGTGTTGTTGGGACGCTCCCATCCACAATTAATTGAAAGAGCTCAATGAAATTTGACCTGAGTACTTCTTACAGTCCTGAGAAATTCCTTTTTATAAAAGCAATACCGTTTTAGTATATTTAAAGATATAGGGCCGACATTGGAGGCAACCTTTAAATTCAAAGCAATAAATCGTCATGATATTAATACTTCATTACCCATTCCAAAAATTATCAAATCGGTCCAGTTGAGAAAAATTATATATTTATGACTCATTAAGTGTTTCTGTTTATATAAATAAAAATCTCTTTATATTGTATACGTTTGTGAGAGTATGTGTAAATATATATGTATGTAAGGTAACGTATTTACTTCTCATGCAATTATGTTGGAGGGTATTGAAGATTCGGCATAGCCGAATATAATATTCTTTCATGTTTTATTTTTATTTATTTATTTGTGAATTTAGTTGATGTTTGCAGAAGAAACTAAAATAAAAGTAGATTCTATTGAACGAGTAAAAAGGTTATTGACACACATACTTAGTACAACTGACATATACACAAACTCACACTCATACATCTATAAACAAATAAATAAATAAATGTAGTCTGAATTATGATTCATACATATATATTTTTCTTTCGGAGTAATGAAAATAAAATTAAATTATAATTTCAAATACATTTTTATATTTTATGCGAATTTCTGAGATTAAAATGAAGATGAGTGAGGAATCATAATGACGACGATGATGTTAAATAAAAAAAATCTAAAATCTGCCATGATTTATTTTAATCAATTTCACTTTTATTACAATAAAACAGAGAGCAACAAAAAAAATAGAAGTCGAGGGAAAATAATAATAAACATCAATGTACATTACAACAAACACGCATAGACACACACGCACACCACACATAACTTTGGTAAAATTAAAGAATAACGAAGATGGAAAATTAAAGATTTGAAAAATGTACGAAGGAAATAATTTTTATTAAAACAAAAGTTTAGAACAAAAAAGTGGGTCACAGAATACGGCACTATCTGTATGGGGCCTTTTATAACCGACTCGAAAATATCTCAGCTTTTGCAATGTGGAATTTTATTGAGATGTCTCCAAAGGTTACCAAGTAACTGAAATATAAAACAAAAACGATTTGACACATTGTGGTCCCAATAACTTTCCCAAGTAAATTCTTTACTGGAAAAAATGTAGGAGGGATTGGTTCAGGGAAAGAGGTATCCCTCTCATGTAGCCAATTTCAATTATCGAATATCTAAAGAGCTATTACAGTGATCGCGTTGGACTTTAGTTCCTACCACTTTCTCAAAGAATTGTTTCACTGGGACAAATGTTGGGCGGATTGAATTAGGGGAGAGGTAGTTAAACTGCATTGAGAGTGCAACAAAATTAAATTCAAAAATATGGTTCGATTAATTTTATGTTTCCGAATTCTAAGGCGGATTAAATTTTTGTGCAGCAATAGCGAACTTGTAAAATCTAATAACATTTTCCTTAAATAATGAATTTTCATATTTTAACATTTTCTTAGTACAAAGATTTTTTACCTGACCTGAAAACAAGACTAAACTAGACATCCTCCAAGCAACCTTAGTAATCAGAAGTAGTCGTGGAAGGACAAACAGACAGACAGACAGACATAGCTAACATCGAATTAGAGTTTAATTTGGTGCAAGAGCGGAGTGACAGGTGATTCCTCTTAGCACTATACACAGCCTAACAAACTCTGTCACCAATTGTGGAGATGAGGAATAAAAAAGTTTATGAACTTTTTAAAATTTTTAATTAAATTATTAAAGAAGTTTTGTATAAAAAAATTTTCCATCTCTGGTTAAAAGGTTACATGGATGACTATATAAATCGGTAGATAGGTTGAGAGATGCGTTACAATCACACATTTTGTATCCAACAAGTTTATTTTTGCAACAAACTTGTAGGATCGTTAAAAGATATTTGTTTTTTTGTTATTATTGTTGTTGTTATTGCTGCTGTTGCAGGCAGTACTTTGTTTTATTTTATATTTTTTTCTTCGAGTTCTGTTGTTGTTGTTGTTATGTTGTTGCATTTTTTAATATTTTTATTTTATATAGATGAGTTCTAAAAGTTGTGTTTATGCGTGTCGGGTAATTTATAAAACTTAATTAGTTATTTGTTCATAAATTTCAAAGTTGTTAGCAATAATGTGCTGAACATTTTTATGTATTTTGTTGTTGTTGTTTTTGTTATTTTCATTTTGTAGAATTTTATTTGCTATTGGCTTTGTTTTAAATACTACAACAACAACTACATCTCATGCCCCGTTAATATAGATTCTAAGCAAGCAGTTACAACAACATCTGTAGTAGTAAAAAGCACTACGACAACGTCACCTATCTACCATCACCATCACCCGTGTTTTAGCTGCAAAAATTGCTTGAATACAATGATTATGGCAAAATTTATATTTTCATTCATTAAGTTTTTTTTGTTCGCAACACACATTTTGCACATATAAAATCTCAAAAAAAAATTGCACTAGATTTCATTAAAAAATAATAAAAAAACGTGGGAAATGAAAGCAGCGCCAAAACGACAACTTGAGAATGGAGGCTGCCATTGAAGAATTTGTAAAATGATGTAAAGACATACAGACAGACGCCCGGTATAATGACACATGTACATTTATACCATTGTACTCAAATACAAATTTTAACCCTTTTTACGATGAGTAAAATTTACAAGCTGCCGTTTACCGATGCCATACTGATGCCGCTGCACTTTGGGACAAAAGAGAAAAAAAGCGTTCAATAATTTGCTTGCTACAAGGTAACCGTAGGAAGTCACACAAATCTATATCTTGACTATAAATGGGATAAATGGTTATCTTCTGAGATAAGTCCAAGTTAAAGTTATTTTTCTGGAGCTTAGTAAAGTGAGAAATGATATCTGGGGACAGTCACCTAAGACTGCTGGGTACTTACCCTGGGAATAGTTGCTTAAGTAAGAATGTCTCTATCACACGATAAAGTCAAATTGTAGATCATAAAATGAGAATCAAAAAATGTGCCCATTTTTGACTATAACTCCCTTCTATCTAAGATATCATTTTATAAAGTCGACTTTGTTGGTTTTAGATAACAAAACCATTTTGGAACAAGATTCCCAACAAAGCATCGGTTGATAAACTTGGAAACATGTTTTGAGGAGAAAGGCTTCGAGTAAAAAAACCTATGAATATTGCAGCATAAAACTTTATGTTTTGCGGAGAAATGAGATTAAAAAAGATATGAGATTTTTTAATTATTCAAATTGGTTGAAAAAAGACAGTGGGAATAACTGCCAGATCTAGATATCTTGGAGTTCGATTATAAAATCTATGATGTCAATCAAAGACCATAATGATTTTCGGTAAATTTAGTCAACTTTTCTCAAATTTCCCTTTTAGTACATGTTTGTTAATGTTTTAATGGTGGAGAGTATTCTTCACTTACAACGGGATTCGCCTTTTTTCTGGCGCTTCCCATTGTAATCGTTGCACAATGAGTAGTTATTATCCTCTTCGCTCATTGCCAGATGTTTTGCATAAATCTTTAGAAATAATCACATTTGAAGTTTCTATCCAAGATGAACGTCAACAACTTGGATAGTAACAGAGCTCCACACAGTTCTATCCTCTGAAGGGAAACTATTACATACATTTTGATAGAACTCTTGCAGCAACATCCGCGATTCGATAATTTTTTCATTATGTTCAGACATATTTCATTATGTTCAGACAGTTAGTTGGAATATATGGATGCCATAATCGAACATAAGGACTCACAGAGTTCAAGGTTTTAAAATTCGCACCAGTGATTGTGAGAGGTATTCTACAACTTTTGTATTGAATAATACTTTAATCCATAGATGTTCAGCTTCGGACGATAACTGGTCACTTGTAATTATATAAATTCGATCGGAAATGCCTCAGCTATAATCGTGTTGAAAATTTAATAATTTTAAAAATAAATTAATATGGTGGTGATGCAACCATACTATGATTGAAAATAAGGTACGTCATCGTTTACAGTCATATTATGGTTGCAACACATTCCGTTTGTTTTTGTGGTGGCAAAATAATATTGGCTTGATATGGCACGATACCTTTACAATTAACAATAATCTGTTGCCTCAAGATTATGGTTACCGCAACCATGTGCAAATTAAAATATTTTATTTTTAAAATCATCATAAACAAATTATAGTTTTTTTTTCACTTTAAGCAATTATTCTAATCACAATCGAAATTCACAATATAAAGCCCATTATGCAATACTAAATTGTCCAATGGAGTAGTGTTTGGTCATAAAAGTGCAGCAGCTGTTGAAAAATGCAGGGAAAACAGGAGCAGCCTTTGCCAACGTTTTAACACTGAGAAAACTAAAAAAAATCTATAATAATTTTACGACAAATTCGGCTTACACGCCAACCCAGCCCAACCTACAAACACTCTGTTAACCATCCCTTTTCCCCAACAACAGAGCATACAATTTGGTCATAAAATATCCCTTTTTGATATAAAAATAAAGGCGATTTTATATATATAAAATATTTTCCTTTCTTTCTTTATTTTCTTTACTTTCTTGGGTTAAGTTTGTTTGTTTGTTTGTTTTGTTTCATTGCAAAATTGTAATTTTATTATACGTGTGTATGATGTTGTTGCATGGTGTTGTTGTTGTTGTTGCATCGAATTGATGTGTTTTATATTATTTTCCGTCGTTTTTATTTGTATCTGAATGCATTTTGGGTTCTTTTAGCTCTTAAGTTTTTTTATGCGTTTATTTCACTGTTTTCTTTAATTTATTTTTTATTTTTTAATTTTATTATTTCTAGTTTTTTGTAGTTTTTGTTTGTTGTTGTGTTGCTGTATATTTTTTGGCAACAATGTTGCAGCAGCATTTATTAGAATTATTATTACGACTTAATGGTTAATTTCTAATGATATGCCGCCTGTCATAAAAACGCAATCAAATAAAATGCAACAAAATATAATGAATATGAAATCAAGAAAAAAAAACAACAAAGAGAATTAAAATTAAAAAATAAAACATAAAAAAATAAAAAAAAATATAGCAGATCGTCAATGTTTGTGGTGGAGGTATAATTTCAAGAAAAAAAGTATTTACAATGAAGCAAAAAATGATTTTTATTTTGTTGCAATTAAGTTAAATTAACAACTTTTTTAAAGTGGAGAAGGGGGGGGGGGCAAAATTATTCTTCATTTTTATTTTATTGGCAGTTAAAGACTTTTTAGCCGCTTTTTTATGACTTTTAGTTATTGTTGTGTTGTTGTAATTTGCAATTTCTTTAATAAAACATTTGCAACATTGCAAGAGATTGTCCAGTAAATATTGCAATTAAATAGAAAATGCCATTAACCAAAATGCAAATCTTATTTTAAATAGAAGTTTTAACACTTGAAAGGAAATTGATGGAAATATTAATCTTCTATAGGAAATGCCTACACTGTGGGAAAGAATTCATTAAAATTGATTTGATTAGTTTTATGCTCTTTTAATGCTTCTTTCTCATATTGCTATTTTTTCTAATTTTTCCAATCCCTCAGGTACCGCAGCATTAAAAGAAACGATGTTTTACATCCTACAGAGTGTCAAAACCTGGATTATTTTAAATAATTCTAACATTTTGGTGTTGATCTGAAAAAGTTCAAGTGCATATGCGATCAGGGGTGTAATCGGTGACCCTCCAAATTTGGTCACCGAAATACTTCAAATCTAATTTCAATGTAATTTCATTTCGATATCTATGACGGTTCAAAAATTACAGATTTATTTCCAAAAAATCGGTTTAGACACACTGTCTTTTCCCCTTATTTTATATAACCGTATTTACAACACAAAAAATCATTTCGAACCCCACAGGGTCTATATAGTTTTGGTTCATGTTAATTTTTGGAAAGAAAAACGCCTTAGGTTGTACCATTTTGACAATGTCCAGAGTCCTCCTAGAAGCACCTTTTGGGGATTAGTGGATGAATCATTACTTATTACAATACTGCCTATTTTGTGGGAGTTGTACAAACGAAGCCGTCACTAGCTCCTTGCGATACACTTGGTAACAATGATTTGTACTATGGGGACAAAAACAAGTCTTTTACTATCTCCATACGATATTACCGGTGTAGTTATTGAACTCGATATTCACACACTACGAGAGTCGCAAAATAAAGCTGAACATTTGTTTGGTTATAACTTTTCTTCTGAAGGGTTTTTTCAAATTTTTAAAAAGCTGTACCTATTAAAGATATCCGCCTCTAACTTTGTATCGACAAAAAAGAGTTGCAAGTTTCAAGTAACAAAATTTTCAGTACAAATTTCTTTGAGTTCTGACAATGAGTGTAGAAATGTCAGCAGGCATAGCTAATCTACTTAGATTTTAATTAAATACAAGAATACAATATTTTCTAAGAGTCTTAGAAGACCAGGGTATAAAACGAAGTAAATGGGCCCTGGTATTTCAAGGTATTTTTTTTTAATTTTAGGTGATTCAATATACAGTGCGAAACAAAGGCAACTGTACAATTAAGGTTATTGTATTTTCAATATCATTTCACTATCTTATTAACATTTTTAGAAAATCATAGAAATTAATCACTGTAAGTATACTTTTGTAATACAGTGTAATTATTTGTTTTAATTTGCTTAATTCACATATTCTAATTTCAAATAAATACTTGACTGTTCGTCATCGTCGTTGTCATTTGTTGTTTATCTTTCTAAATAGTTTGTTGTACTGTCAATCTGTTCGTCTGTCAGTCTATTTATGTGGCAGTATGTGTGTTGTGCTACAGTTACTTGTTCATATTTAGCAAAATACGAATTGTGTTAAATAAATATTGAAGAGGCCTAAAATGTAAATCTCATTAAGTTTTTGTTAAAAAATAAATAAATAAATTAATTAATTTTAAATATTTTTGAAAACCTGTTGACAATTAAAAAAAAAACAACTTAAATAATAAACAGTATAAATGGAATTAAACAAAATTTTAATATTATTTAATCTAGAGATACCGTTTTGTAGTCCCTCATTTCGATAGGAAAAATCACAACAAAAAACTAAAATCCATTCAAAAGTCGAATTTGTCGTAAACTGGTACCAAAGGGGCCTTAAACCATGATCAGTTTTTATATCCTCAACTGCTACAATTGATGAAGAGGTTATATTAACTTTGTCATTTCGTTTGCAACGCCAAGAATGAATCTTCCAAGACTATTCAAAACTACGTCCGTCCGTCTGTCTGTTTCCGTCACTCCCACATGTAGAAGCAGCTAAATCGGTTCATTACAAAATATGTCATAGTCATAAGTATACAATATTTCATGGCCTTCAAGCATAATCGCTTTTTTGAAATTTTAAAAAGTTTTTATTAAAGTGTATTTTTCTTAACCTTAATCCTCAGGATCAAACGGGCTTTCATGTAGCATTTATAAATTTAATTTTAATAACAGTTAATTTTTCCGTTATCTTGGAGCCTTTAGAGACGAAAGGACTTTATTCCACGATCACTTTTTCAAGAGTTTGTTTTTTAAAAAGTATGAAAGTAATGCAGGTCTTTCATTTAATCGGTAGATACGGGGGAAAGGTGGCCCATTCAAAACAATGATTATTAAAATTTAGTCGCAACTATGTCCCTTCTGAATTGCTTCACTGTAAAAAATAAATCGGATAGGAGCACTGGCATCAATATTAAATATTTATTGTCTATAAAACTATTGTCGGGAGAGCATTGAATTTATTAAGAGCAATTATCGTGAGAGATTTACAATTTATATCAAAACATTTACACATAGAATTGCAATATTTATACAGTGTAGAGCATAAGTCCAGGTACCCTTAATTGAGTAAACAATTTTATGAATTGTAAGTGAAAATTTAAAAATATATAATATTTCTTGTTTATGTTTCATTAATTTCAACAAATAAATTATAAATAAGGAAAACTTTATCGCAACTTCATATTTTTGCACTGCAATAGTGAAGGTACCATCTAAAAATAAGATAAATATAAAATGTAAACTATTTAAATATTATGTCAAATACTTCTGGGATGTCTTTTGAAGCACTCTACTTAAACGATTTGGCATTTGTAAGTTTTGGAGGTAACGCAGAAATATTTCATCTTCTTTAATTTTCGGTTAAAATTCGTAAAATTGTTTGCTCAAATTAGGGTATCTACACTTATGCTTTACAATGTATATATAAACTGAAAATCTGATCCGAAATGGACAAACTGCCTTGTTCAGGTATATGAAAATTATATTAAAGTACTAAAATAACATTACAATTACAGAATCTCTAGAATCCATAGCATTTGTAAACCACCAACTAGTCTACCAGGCGTTCAATCTACCAGGCATTCAGTCTACCAGGCGTTCAATCTTCCAGGCGTTTAGTCTACACAATTTCGCTGACATTAAAAATCGAAAAAAGAAAAACTTCTTGCAACGTTACTCACACACCTTAACTCCCGTTAAAACTTGCATACTTGCAATGCAACAGCGGCAGCAGCAAGAAGACGGCAATATTTTTTTGCTGTCGCTTATTGCATTTTTCATTTTTGTTATTGCATTGCGTTTATGTGTATTTCAATAAGTGTCTATGTGTGTTATAAAAAAAATAATAACTCCGTCGCCACCACTTTATCAAATAATTTCGGAAAAGTGGGGAAGTTATTAAGTAAACACATGTACAAATTTATTTCATTTATAATAAGAAAACAATAGTATAGACATGTAAGTACCCTACAACAAAAATAATAAGTAACGATAATCGTAAATGCAACAAGTGAGAATGCTATTTCCGATTATATCGGATCTTTATTTTTGACTATAATTTCATTTCAACTGAACCGATTTTGATAATTATTCGAATGAACGACAAATACAATCTGTCGATTTATAATTGAAAATTTTACAAAAGTTTTTTGTTACAGATATCGGTCTATATCTTTTAATATACAGAACCAATTTTCCTGGTTTTAAATTGGAAACTTCTCAGAACTATAACAAATTATCATGCCAAATTTCATTTAGCTCTGTCCATTATTGTGGATGTGAGCGTGTCAACAACAAAGAGACGGACAGACAGACATAGACAAGTAAAGGATCAGAAATGTTTCCTTCTTAGCGATACACACGGAATGACGGAGGGTATAAAAATTAATTCTTAAAAATAAAAGCTTCTTCCCGATTGAGGGGCTTAATTGTTTTATTGTATAAGTGTAGGGTATTTCAACAACTTTGTACTGCCTCAAAATAATTAAAATGATTTCTTTGTTTTTAAGTGAATTTTCTTTATACGATTTTTAACTTTTTGTATTTTCCGTCATTTTTGTTTATTTTGTTTTTGTTGTATTTTGATGGGTGAAGTTATTTTTGTTGTTGCAAAAAATATTTATTTATTTATTTATTTATTAATTTATGTATGTTTACCAACAGACATATAAATAAATATATTATTTAAGGCAATATATTTTACAAATGTCATACACACACACGCACACACATATTTAACAGGTATGAGTAATTTTACATACAAAAGAAAAATTGATTATGTCTGAATATTTCATAATATAACGAGGGTTTCGTATTCAGGAACTGTGAGGAAATTATTCCACTCATGGAATATAAAATAAATAAATGGAAAATATTTAATATAAAATTTATCGTAAATAAATGTGATATTGAATTATACAAATTAGATCTTGAGACGAGGGGTTTTAAACATCGTCTGAAGAATATTCTTCATACCCACACCACCTCAATAGGCGCATTACTATTTCCTTCCGAGTGGAAGGCAAAGAAAAGATTTTCTAAGACCACATTTTCTTGTATCAAATCTTTATTTATGTCCGTCTGTATAAAACTAAGTTATATTTGATCTGATTACTTGTTATTTTCCTAAGAAGTCTCCTGTTCAAAACTAGTAAAGATAACTTTAATAAATTACAATATATAGGAAGATATCTGACTAAAGATCTTAAATAAAAATAGTAGAAAACAAATATCTTAAATAGGAAGAAATTAAAAAAAAAATCCGCCAGCCAGTTCTCTGGAAAATAACTGCGCATTCTCATCCAGTCAATTGTTCAGCAACAGATATCACCTTTGATTCGTCGTCGTTATCGCCAGATTTTAATTTTCGCGTTTACAATTAAACTTTGTAATAATAATCATCTTCAATCGTCTTAAATTAAATAAATGTGGGTATATTAATTTTATCATATCGTTTGTAATGCCAAGAAGGAATCATCTAAGACCCCATAAAGTATATATGCATGTCCTATTGTGTCAAATCAAAATCTGAGTCGATTTAACTAAGTCCGTCAGATGAGAAGTATCCGTTACAAGCGGAATTATTAATATGTTTCATAATTATTTCAAAATTGATTGTGGTGAAATGTATTAAAGATTAGGAACAGGTGAATATTGCATTCTTATTTGGTTTTATTTAAATCGTAATTATTTTTAAAAAGTTTCAAATTTTACTGAAAATGAAAACTTTTGGTGAAAAATTAATTTTCTTCTGTAAAATTGAATTTTGAATAAAAGTTTGAATTTTTAGTGAAAACTCAAAATTGTTTTAGTGAAAATTAAATGGATTTGTGAATTCTAATTTAAGTGAAATTTCTTAATTAGAAAATTAAAATTTGGTGATTTTTTGTACAAATTTTAACTTTTTGTAAAAATTTTATTTTTTTAATTTAATTCTTTGTAAAGTTTTTAATTTTTTGTAAAAATTAAAATGTGTTTAAATTTAAAAATTAAATTTTGTATTTTTTTTTTTTTTAATTTTATTTTTTTTAATTTAAAATTTTTATAAAATTTTATTTTATTTTATTTTTTTTTTTTTTTTGCGAAAAGTCGAATTTTCAGTGAAAATGGATATTTTTAGTAAAATTGGAATTTTTGGTAAAAATTTTAATTTTTAAAAAAATTTAAATTTTTAGTGAAAAATAAAAAAAAAAAAATACGAAAAATTAAAATCTACTGCAACTTACAGTTTTTAGTTGAGATTAAAATTTTTAGTGAAAATTATAGTTTTTAATGAAATTTTTTAAAGAAAATTATGATTTTTACATTTTTAGTATTTAACTTTGAGATTTTTTAATAAAAAATTCAGTTTCAAATTCAGATGAAAATCTTTATTGTAAAGGAAACGACTTTTTTTATTTTAATTAATTTTTATTAATTTGAAGCGAAAACTGATTTTAAGTAATTTGTAACGAAAAAATGAGATTTTTTTTTATTGAAAATACTTTTTTTATTATAAAAAATTAATTTATTGCGAATAATCGAATTTATGTCCATGAGTTTTATGGATGAATTCTATTTAAATCCAATTAGTTTTCATTATAAATTGAACTATTGAATCAAGAATATACATTCTTTATGGGGTCTTAGATGATTCCTTCTTGAAGTTACAAACAGAGTTTATATACACTCTTCACAACTTTTGATGGTTAAAAGGTTAAATTCGGAAGTATCGAATTTTCTATACCCTTCTCCTTTGCTTATAATATAACATTAAGTACTGTTATAAATTGACTTTTATAATATCGCTTCCACTCGGAAACTAATGGACCGATTTCTGCGATGTTTTCAACTCAAAAATTTCCAAATTATTTCCGATCTGTTAGTAGAAAAATTAAGTCTCTATCTTAATTAGAGCGCTGAAAAAGTCAAAAACATTACTTTGCCTTCCGTTCTGGCGTATTTGAAAAATCATCCATTAGCAACGATTTTCAAAAAAGAGTATAACTCTTTGATAAGAACGAAAATCGTTATAGAATTTTCTTTATTATTTTTCATTGATGTGAACTTTTAAAAGCGATTTCTATTATCGAATAGATGTTATTTTCTACCTGAAATATAACGAAATAACTTAATTTCTAATGGAAAATATCTTCTTTTTACTAAAATTATTTATCTTAATAAAAAATATAGAAAAAATCCTGGAAAAAAATCATAAAACTGGATAAATTTCTCAGTAATTAAACTAAAATCTCTATTTATGACGGTCTAATCAATCCATAAGGTGCCTTCAGAGGATGAGTTCGATTGTTGTGTTTATTGTTTACAGATGAAAACAACAGTCAATCATGTGTTTGTGTTGTTGTTGTTGCTATTTTCAGTTTCGCATGTTGTAAATTATTTCGAGAAAAAAAAAACATGTTGTTGTTTTTATTTCGATTTTCTTTAATTTTTTAAATACTCCAGAAATCAATTAAATGATAAATTACAACAACAACAATAATAATAAGAAATGCACAAACACACACACATACATTCTAACACAATAATATTACTACAACAACAAACAAATAAATAAATAAATAAAAAAAGCGTAAAAATTCTATAATTTTTGTTGTGTTCTTACCGACCGACCACAGACAAACGGTCGAAATGTTTGACTGACGAACTGATGACCGTTTGCCTGAATGACAACGTAGGAATGAACTAAACCGTCAGTCACTTTTTCACAATAAACTTAATATTAAATCGAGTGCAAGAGAAAGAGAATTCAAATTCGGTTCTGTATTTCTATAATTTATAATTCTGTGTTCTGGTTTTTTATTTTTATTTTTTGCTTTCAAAATATTGAAAGAGTTCAATAATTTCATGGATTCCCATCAACATTAACTTCATAATCATCATAATCATCATCTCAGCCCATCGATTGTACAATGGCCCGGTCTGATCATACCATTGCCAGACCAGACCAAACCAAACCAGGCCGTCTTACGTTTGAAATGACTTAAATAACAAGTAAGAATGCTAATGTTCGGCTATGTCGATTCTTTAATACCCTTCACCACAAATGTCTAAGAAATAAATACATTATGTTTTGTACATGTACACTATACATACATACACAGTCACAAGCACATACAACATATACAAATCTTTTTTATATGTAACAAAGAGACTCTAATGAATCATAAAATTAGTTTTGTTTTTGGCTATAACTTTTTTTCTACTGAACCGATTTTGATATTATTTGGAATGGTAAAAGGGTACCTATTTCTTGATGTTATGGCGAAATTCTTTATTCTAATTGGACGATTTATAATTGAAAATTATCCGCTTGAATTTGAAGGTTGTGTCAGATATCGGTTTTTATCTTTTAATATACTGAAACGATTTTGCTGATTTTAAATGAATACTTCTCAGGACAACGACAAGTACTCAGGCCACTTTTCATTTGGTCCTGTCAATTATTGCGATTTGAGCGTGCCACAGATGGACATAGCAAATCGACTCAGATTTTGATGTGTTACACCCGAAATGACAAAGTTAATATACCCTCTTTACCACTTGTGCTGGTGGAGGGTATAAGAATAAGTTTCTGTGGGCATTTTTTATACGAGTTTTAAAAGAAAAAGAAGTGAAATGAGTGAAAAAAAACGAAGGAAAACAAAAATTATATTCAACAAACGAATTATAAAAATGAATGGCAGTTTTTTTATTTTATTTTATTCATTTTTATTTTATTTTATTTCATTTTATTTATGACTGAATTCCCCTACAATTTGTGTGGCATTTGAAATGCATCAATATGGTCAAGTTTTATTCTGTTGTCCCGTTCTTGTTGCTCCCACTTCCTTAACGCTCACATTGTCTTTATCTGAGTGAATAAAGGAAAAAGTGGCCTCATCACTATGAGTCTAAGAGTTAACAATAACAATTTAGGGTCATTAAAGTGTGTGCGAGAATCTTATTGATTTTAAAGAAAATTTCCTTTTAAACCAAAAAAAAAATATGTAAAAAATGAGAACAAAAAGAGAAAAAATTATATTTATTTCTTTGTATATTTGGTGCATTTGTTGGTTGTGTTTATTTATTTATTTGTTTGTCTGTCTGACCGTCTGTCTGAACGTCAGTGTTTGAACAAATTAAAGAAAAACGAATCCATTCATCGTCATAAACTTCAATTTTTTAAGAATTATTTCCTACGCAGCTGCAATTTACAAACACACATTCATACAAATACAAAACAATGAAACGTTACAGTGGGACATCAATAATTAATTTTATTCATTATGATCTACCAAATTAATTCACAATCAGGAGAACATAACCGATTAGCATTTGTTTCTATGGATGGAGAATGTTATACGGTACTTTGCTTTACTTCAGAACAGCGCATCATAAATTGTCTCATTAATTTTTTACCTTTAAAGCCGAGCACTACTTATGGCTTACGATGTACAATATTTTGAATAATTTTAATATTTAAGTAAACACAAATTTCCAACTTCCTGAATATGAAAATTAGGAATAATAAAAATATCGCCTTTGAACATTCTGGGACTGAAACAGAAAATCAATGATTTCATTAAATTTTTTGGAAGCTGCATATCAACAACAAGATCCAGTACCACCGACAAACAAGCTGATAAAATGGTTAAAATCGCAACAATTAGCATCAATACGATACAACCAAAGGATCCGACATATAGTAGACCCATTGAACCAACTACTGTAGACCAATCACCTGTCTAATAGGAACATAAACCGGTTACAGAAAATGAAACAAAGCAAAACAAGAAAGGTTTGTTATAGGAGGTTGCCTCCATTATCTACTGAACCGATTATACCGGTTTTTTGTAGGAAACTTCTTAGGACAATAAAAAAATATTTAGACCAAATTTCATTGAAATCTGTCAATTATTGGGGATATTAGGGTGCAAAAAGGATATGGATAGACATAGCTATATCGATGCAACAATATATAATTCATAGAGTTTTAGATGATACCTTAATGGCTTTAAACTGGAAATGACATTATCACTTGAGGTGGTTGATTGGCTTGTGGAAGCCATATGCTCTTAAAAGAAGTAATGAAAAAAAGAAAACTGGACCCGATATGTTAAAAAATAAAAAACAAGTTCATAGTCATGTATGTTAAATTGTTTTAAAGCTGAAATCAGGTGTTAATACATACAAAGTGTGTTTTTATATTCTAAATTGTACTACAAACTCTCGTAAGTGAACCGTTCGATATACCAGATCGGAATGAGGTTTTAAAGCAAAATCATTTTCAATATACTGAACTAAATTTAACTACATTTTCACAATTTTCTATATCACATATATCCGGAGATGGTTTTATATCTGGAGATGGCCTCAAAAGGAGTTAAACTCTCTGAAGAATTATCATTATGATATTTTTAATAAATACGTTTGATGCAAACGGAATTTATAGAAACAAATTCTATGAGTGACTGTTGTTTTATATTACAGCACTGTGGTTTAGGGTATTATATAGTCGGTCTTAAGCCACTATAACACTCTCACTCTCTCGCGTTATCTTACAATTACTTCGATGTTTCGACTCGATTTGTGAATATTTTGAAAAACGAAATGTTCTCTGCGCAATTGTATTACAAAACTGGCAGAATTTTAGACAAAAACATGTTGCTGTAAAATAAATTGAATTTTTTTTAAATCCACAACAAATTTCATTCAGCTAATTAATTTTTTAGTGCCCACTGTTTCTGTAAGATATTTGCCCTTTTTTTCGCTTAAAAACACGAAGAAAACAAACTTTTAGTTTTTATATATCGTTATAAAAATATTATAAATTACAGTCGGAATACAACAACTACCACCAGCACCAGAACTATAAAAGCGCAACAACAACACATCAACAACAATAGCAATAATATGAAATATAAATAACAACAACAACAAAAAACTATCGTATAATAAAATAAAATAATATAAGAACAATCATAACAATGTATACGTTTTATAAGTAGATCTTATTCCTTTCCCTGCTCTCTCTTTGGTCACTTCATTCACTCATTCTCAGTCACTATAATTCTACTCTATCACACCAATTTAGCCGCCCTCCCTGTCTTTATATTTATTCCCTGTTTTTTTTTCTTTAGTTTCTTAATATTTTTCTTAATAAAAACTATATATCATACATTTACACAGACACACACACATACGTACACATGTAAACATTCAGAGCAACTCACATTCAACCATCCATCCATCCATCCATCCATCGATTTAAGAGTACAAATGTTTATTATTTATTTTATTTTATATATAATTTTTCTTTTTTCTTTCTTTTTTTTAATTTATTTTATATATTTTTTATTATTTTTATATTTATTTTATGTTTATTGTATTTTATTATTTTTTCGTTGTTGTTATTATTATTGTTGTTATTGTTGTTGTTCAACTAAATTAAAGAATGTTTTTCATACATTTGAGAGTCGTTGATCGGGTTTGTCTTCATTTAGTTGGAGTATAATTTTTGTTGAATTTTTTTTCTGTTCTTTGTTATTGTAGTTCTTGTTATTGTTGTTGTTGTTAATGCTGCTGCTGTTTTATTCCTTTTGTATTATTTAACATCATCATATATTACAAATGTTTCTCTTTTTTTGTCAGTGTTTTTGTTGCTTTTGTTTCTTACCTTATTATTGTGCGGTAGTATCACAACAACTCCTTTTTCCTTTGAATTCTATGCAGCATTCATAATTTGTTGCTTAACGAGTGTTGTCAATTCTTGAAAATGTTTGTATGAGAATGCGTTTAAACGCTGAAATGCAGGTTGAGGCATTCTGAGAATTTTTGTAACAATTCAGAAAATAGTCACAGTTTTTAGGAATATTTTAAGTCAAACTGATTTCTTACAAAGCAGTTACTCTACCCATCGACTGAGAATCACTTTCTGTCCCATTTTTATGATGTCCGTCCGGTCTTAATTTGAAGAAAAACATTTTGCAGTTTAAAGTGCAATAATGACAGTCTTAAATAAAATATATTACTTTGGCTCCCGGGATGTTGATGATTGTAGGATTCGTTTGGAATTCTCATAAGATTTTCTAGATATTTAATTGAAAAAAACCGCTTCATAGCGCCTAAACTATATTTAAAACAAATTTTTAATAATTATTTATTTGATATCGAGAATTAATATATTCAATACTTCAAATTTGTCTTCTTCTAATTCTATAACATTATTTTTTTACGCCATGAAAACGTATACAATTAAAAAAATGAACAAGTCAACTTAGATCCAAAGCTAATGAATACACTATAATAACTAAATTTTAAGTAATCGGATCAGATTTTTTAAAATGAACTTCATCTATAACAACTCTTAAATACTACGTGATTTTATGAACTAAAAGCAACATTAAGTAACACATTTGCTTTTACATTTTATCGCTGAACTCTGTTTGAGTTTTGAGATGCTTTCAATATAAATTCTTTGCCACTAGAAAGTGTTTTCTGATTAGAATACAATATTTTAGAACGTCCCATTGTATGTTGAACAGATTTATATAAACAGAATTTTAGGTTAGAATTTTAATAACTTATGAGGTTATAAAAATATATTCTCTTTCAATATTTGCGGTGACCTGCAATTTGATTCATGATATTATGGAATGACCCTCACAATTATCAATATTTTTGGAGATTTTTACAATTTTTAAAGATTTTCAGAAGTGGATCTGTATAAAAAATTAGAGCTGATTTAGATAAACTTATTAACAAATTTAATGCCTTGACCAAAAAATCATGTATACCTTATTTGGTGAAGATAAAAATTGTTCCCATTAGAGTTTTTATGCTGTTTACAATGGACAGATAGCAAGAAGGGTTTCGCCACGGGAAAACGTTCCCGAGAAAATTCTATCGGAAAGTAATTTTAATGAAGATGATGTGTTACTTTAGAAGAAACCATATAAAGACTCCATGAAGTTTGACCAGATTGTTTGTTCTAGCAGTTTCCTATATTCAACCTGCTATATCGCTCCAACAGTTAACTAGTTTTAGACTGATCATCATATCAAAACTCATCTAAATCGGATTAATATAATAGCAGTGTGTAATATAAATTTCAATTTGATAGAAGATTAATTGATTTTTTTCATACATTTAATTAAATACAAGAATATAAAAAAATCGAGTTGTTTGAACCCCAAGGACCTTGTCCAGAAAAAGTTTTTGAGTATATAGAACTTTTTAATATAAAATAGTTCTACTAAATTTGGAACAACTAATTTTCTTACTGTCTTTATTTAATAATATTTATGTAATTAATTTAACGTTTATCGGTCCATATATGGCTATAGGTCCCACAATAGGCCCCATCCCGTAATAGAGGGTTAAGCTTCAAAAGTCTCTTAGTAATGGAATAATCTGCCATCCAAAGTCCAACATAACTTTTCTAATTGTAATTAAATATAATAATTCAATGAATATCGGCTTTATTAGACATAAAGTTTGAAAGTATCTAATATAATCCGATTTTTTCGACTGTACCCGAATATACGGATTCTACTTGTTTTTAAGCAATTTTTTCATTAGAACTCTATAAAATAATAATAAATATTAGCTTTATATTCTAATATTATTCCCGGGAATCAACAAATTTTTCCAAAACTCCGGAAAAATGAGAAACCTCAATAGCAAGCCAAACGGACATCGAATAATTGACTCTAGAAGTGATTTCCTACTGCAAACATTTGCATTAACATATCTCCCACGGAGAAGTAAAGAAAACTTCCCGGAAATAAATTATATCTAATTAAAGTTTATACTAACACAGAAGCCAATAAAAAACGCTACGTTAGCACACTTAAGATGCTGCGTTCGTTTGTGCTCATTTTTTGTAGGGTTTTTGTGAGGAAAAAATGAAAAAGTATCTCCTGGTCGTTTGTTAGTTCTCGAAGATAAAAATATATTTTATTATAATAAAAACACACAAACACGTGTACAAACAATATAAAGCAAACGGCAATAAAATATTATTTTGCATTTTTATATTACACACATACACATACATAAGTACATATGTACAAATTCTTTTATACACACACAAATGTATGTATGTATCTATGAGTGTGTGTGTATGTGTGTGTGTTTGTGTTTATAATTTATATTTTTATTATTTTAATGATGAAATATGTTAAAATCGTTATTCTTTGTTGAAGATGCTTTATTTTGTTGTTGTTATTCGCTTTTTTTTATAAGAAATTTAAAAATGAAAAAGAAAGAGAAGCGCAGATACCATAATTATTTTATTAATAAATAAAATTCATTTTTATAACCATGATTAATTTTATTTATTGTTAAAATTTTTGAAAAACTCGATTTGAAGAAAAGAAGATTTTATTTGATTAAATTTTTAATCAAATAAACATTTTTCTTAGTTTTATTTATTTGATATTAATTATAAAAAAGATATAATATAATAAATAATAATTTTTTTTATAAATAAATATTTACAATCATGTTTTGATTTAATATCTGATATAAAACATCTGCTTAACATGTGGCAACACATTCATCCCCTGAATGAAAATGCGGAACTTGTCTGATATAAAGTTTCTTTCTTTTACGATTTTAATGTGAAAGAAAAACTTAATTAATTAAAAATAAACATTATTTTTTTTTGTAAAAACGGCACAAATAAAATGATGAATAAAACAAAAATTCACTTTTAAAAGAAATAAACAAAAGGAAATTTCAAATTAAACAAAAAAATAATTTAATTATTTATGAAATTCTAAAGAAAGAATGAACTCCAGCAGCACAAGTAATGGAAGAGGGTATGTTCAGTTAGTTGTTACGTGTAAAACACCGAAATTTCATAAGATATGGGGATAAAATATCTCTTCTTTTGTATCTTCTTTCAATCGCTGTAGTTACCAGTGATCTATCATCACAGTGATTTATCAATTACGGTCGCAGTGAGTCTCTCATAAATACTTCATTATATATAGAGCAAAATTGCTAACGCGGTAATGGAACATAAATTCCATTAGGACATTAGTTTCCGAGATATGGATCTAGTCGCCACACAGAAAAGTTACTAATTTTTTCCTCGAATTTTGTTTTTTTTAATTTTCAAATCAGTTCATAAATAGCCGAGATATTAACAATTCTTTATTTTGTTGTTGGATATATTATATAGAACAAAGTACTGTTTCCGACATTTTGTTTAGCGTTTTATTTAAGCTAGAGACATAATTTTTGTACCAGCAGGTCGGAAATAATTAGGAGAAATTTTGACTTGAAAACATCACAGTAATCGGTCCATTAGTCACCGAGTTATAGGCAAAAATGCATTTTCCTATAGAATATATGGACACACCGAATGACAAACTTAATATACCCTCTATCAATCCTTGTGGTGGTGGAGGGTATTAAAAAAAAAATACAAAACAAATATTTATTGTCGAAAAACTTGAAAGTTTTAGAAATTAGACGCAATAACTTTCTTTTAGAAAAGTTTTACTGTCCAAATTCATAGCTAATAGTTCGCAACGCTTGGGTGGCGAAATGTACTTCATTATGATTCAGGTACGCCAAATTAAACCAAGAGAAAGGAAGCTACTTTACTATAAGAATTTTTTAAATATATTTCTTCATATTAATTTAAAATAAAATTAAAAAAAATATGAACGAAGTTTCGTCCTCAGAATATCAAATTTGATCGACTAAGAACGAATCATTTGCCTTTGTCTGATTGAAACCTTTTTTATAGTTGTTAAACTATTAAAAAAACCGAAAAGATGTAGTTTTTAATTCATCAGCATTAACAGCTGTATTCACACAAATCTCAAATGATTTGAAACAGCAGAGACCATGCGAATGTACGTTGTGGCATTTAACCTCTTAAAAGCTATTGGTACTGTCAGCCATATTGTTCTGTTTTAGGACATCCTCTTTACCCAACAACTTGAACAGTTTGATCGTAAATTACTTAAGTGGACGTCAATCATTTTGTGTACACTCTTTTTCAAATTTAGTTGATATGATAACTCATGTGGACCACTGTACAATTACGGCATAGGGCCATAAAGTTGGCCTCTGCTGTTTGATAAATCTACAAATTTTTCACTGCATATAAGCTAATTCAACAGCAACAACAAAGAAAGCTTATTAGATATTTATAAAACATTTGACCGATCAGTAATAAATTATGCTGGTCTCCTTTCCAAAGTGATACGCAATGGATAAGTAGAAGAAGATCTTAGCGGTTAAGGAAAATGCTTAGTGAACGTGTTTAAAGAGATCTTAGAAAATATGAGCAGAGCATACACAGGTTGCTTCAAAATACTTTTGTTCGCGATTCATTTTCAACAATACTCACAGAAGCGCTACAAATTCCGGGGTTTCAAGTTTCCGTATGAATGACTTAATTGGTTTCGTTCCATCGCAGATATTGAACAGAATGAGCAGAGGGATGAGCAATAGGTTCAATGTTTACTGGTTTCATAATGGCCGTGCAGTCCCTAATATTTTTAAAGCATGTGGCCAAAGACTACATGATATATACCATTTGTTTAACTGCCAAGAAGCTAGATCTATGGACTCCTTATTTTATTGTCTCTTTATGATGAGCCTATGTTATCTTACTGAATCCAAAGGGAATATATGTGCATGCAATGTTCTCGAAATACAAATTATCTGACTCGAGACGTTAGACTTTCATTAGTTTATTGTATTTTGGTGACAATGGGTGCTGGAAAGGCAATAATAGTGACTTCGGATAAACGTTTTTCCATGTTACACACACGATACTCTTTATCGACACCCAGTGTATAGTAAAGGAACATCGAAGACTTTGTGTGCACAAGTAATCGTCTTCCAAGAACACAAAATAGATTCTAAACTGATGAGATATAATGCATTCAATCACTTGATTGCCACAAAATGTACCGTGGGAAGACAGACCATATAAGAACCAAGAGGTTGCCTTCTAGGACAATCCTTTGTTGAAATTACTAGATGGGAACTTAGAATATACTTAATTTAATAAATCGGGATTTTTAAATTAATTTAAAAATCTCGATATTTGAACTTTTTCTAATAAATTAGTAAAAGACGTCATAATTATGTAAATTTATTTGCATAAATGTATTAGCACTAACACATACTTACTAACTGGATATGTCTGAATGGGTATTAAAACATCTGTGTCTGATAATCAGCTTTTGTTTCTCGGGCCAATTTATTTTATTTTATTTTTTATTTATTTTTATGTTACCAAAGTCAGCATAACAAATTTATGACTCTAAATCCACAAAATCAATACGCCAGAGCAGCCAACAATATTGTAAACTCTTAAGATTTAATACAACAATAATAATATATTGTTTGCAATATTTATAAAAATATTAGGGTGTATAACATCTTCAAGATAATTTCAATTTATTTCAACAAAAAAAATAATCATGAATTTTTCCAAACATAAAATATTCGATATCTTTTTGGAAACAGATACCGTATAAATGTGTCAATCAAAATGCTTACTTACCTACTTACATTTACATCAGTAAGTAAGTGGTGCTCTTTCATTTTCTATTCATTTCATAAATTATTTTCATTTCAATTTTTGCATTATTTATTGTTGTTTTAATTTAGCATCGAATATTGGATCTATTTGTAGAAAGATCCAATTGTATTGTTGTTGTTGTAACAAATACAACAAATATCTCACGTGCAAAACTACTTAGAAAGTCTTAGAAATCAGTAACAAAAGCAATTGAGAAGGAAAGGAAGCCAACAATCCACTTAACCCAAACGACAAAAGTCATTACACTCGACACTTGGTTTTGTCGGTGGTTCATTCATTCATTCATTCATTCATTCATTTATTCATTCATCCATCTATTCATTTGGTTGGATTCATTTTGTTTTTGTTTTTTTTTTGTATCCCCTCAATTACCCAATAAACATTTGGGTTAATGATTTATTCTAAATTAATATTTACAGTTTGTCAAATAAATCTTTGCAATCATAACAATTATGACAAAATTTTAACTTCATTAATGAATTTCAACTAAAAATTCTTTTAATCTTTTAATTTCATTCTGCATACATTTCGTTGATGTACCTGTTCACGACTTAAGACGCCAAAATATTCAAAAAAGACGGAATAATAAAATATTCGTTATAAAATTAATATCTTAAATGCCACTAGTGACTTTAAATCTGGATGTTAAAATTGCTTGGAAGGCAAATTTAAAAGATGGGTACATATGAAATTCATCATGAAAAACGATTCCATGTTATTTTCCACAATCAGGATCATATACAATACCGTATCCCAGTACTGTGGATAAAGTGCATCATTTGAATCCAACACTGTTATGACAAAAACCGTTAATGCTGCGAAGACAATTTTGCAGAAGAAAACTTGAAACTTCATTTTGGGAGTCGTAATAGCTGTTTATGTTCTTTCTGATTTTTTTTTCAGATTTAAGATTTAAGATTTTGTAACACATTTAAAATAATTTCATTGGAAACACTCAACCCATAATCATTTTTTCCTGGAAAGAAAATTTCCTTTCATAATTATGATGAACAGTTTCAATTAATTTGGCTTCAAATCGCAGAGTTACGTATTTCAGCAGCCTGTAGATTCTTTTAATTTGAGTGTCTCTAAGTTTGCGGTTCCTGAATACGAATGATAACATATCATCGATATCCTTAATGGATTTATCCTTATAACAATTTAAATGTTCAAATCATTTGTAACTTGCCTTCCAAGCTTTTTGTTAACCAAATATGAGTTCACTGCTGACTTTAATTTAAGGAAAATTTTCGTTTTCCTTAAAATTTACGTTCCATTTATAAAAATAAATTATTAAAAATCGCCGAGAAATTCCACATACAAAATAAGTAAATTTCTTATTGTGTTGTTTTTGTTTTAATATGTCTGAATATTTGAAAGTTGCTGACGTCTCATAGTCGTAAACAGGTGTAGCAACTAAACGTGTTCAGAAAAATTGGTAATTAACGATTTTAGTTGAAATTCTAAAAATAAGTTAAAATTTTTCAATATATTTTATGAATGCAAAGATTTATTTGACAAACTGTATGTAATTTAAAATTGTAGAATTTCAAATTAAAATTAAATCTAAATCATAATTTTTGTGTTTGTTGGGTTTGAATTTTTCACACATTTAAAAGATTTAAAAAGTGTTTGTGTGTTTGTATATATTTATGACAAGTGTTGTTCTTGAAGGTTGTAATTTTTGTTTTTTGTTTTTGTTGCCTCCCAGATATTTGACATTTTAACTAAGCAAATGTCTAATGTCTCTAGTGCCCATAATAATACCGGTAATAATAATTTATTATAGTTTTCCTCAGTATTTAATAAATCGATTAAATGATTCTTTGGATTTTGTAAGACGATAAATGATTTCTTTGAATCAAAATTATTTTTGTATGCAAAGAAAAATTGTACATTAAAGAAAATCGATAAGGAATACTTGTAATGTATAATTTTTAACTAAAAAATTATCGATAAATTTATGAATAAAATTTTTTCGTTATATTTTTTATATATCGAAATGTAATAAACATGTTAACACAAATTGTAAAAAAATATTCTTGTTTATATGCAGATGACAGTCAACTGAAAATAATATTTTGTTCTAATAACAATAGTTTTTTTATAACGGGTTGTTTAATAACAATGAAATTGTGATCAGTCAAACGTTTTTTTTTTCTTTATTAAAAATAATTTTATTGCTGCAACGAAATTGTTAGCAAAATAAAATTAATCCAACAATAAACATGTTGGTGATAACAAAACATATTTACCGCAAATATATCATTGTTTGCGATGAATATATTGCGCAGGACATTTCTCTGCTAAATATTTTAAAACGGTCTATAAAATTAAATTTATTGTATGATTTTCATTATTATTTTCAACATGGAGAAAATTGCTAAAAATTTAAAATTTGGTGAAAAATAATCGATGATTTTAAAATTCGGTAATATTTTTGATGAATTTTCTATTAAGAAAAAATCTTCGATAATTTTTTTATTAAGGTAAAATTATCGATGCATATTTAATTAAAAAAATTCGATAAGTTTTCTATTTAGAGAAAACTTGTGATACTAAAATACTAAATACTTAATTTTTATTTATAGAAATTTTTGATAAGTTTTCTATTTAGAGAGAATTCTTGGTAAAATTTTTATTTAGAAAAAAATTTCTATTTAGAAAGAATTTTCTAGACTTTTCTATTTCGATACCATTTTTTCTATTTTGAGAGAATTTTCTAACTAAAGATCAATAAATTTTCTATTTAGAGATCGAGAAATTTTCCATTTAGAGAAAATTATAGAGAAATTTTCAATTTAGAAAAAATTATCGAGAAATTTTCCATTTAGAGAAAATTTTCTATTTAGAGAAAATTTTCTATTTAGAGAAAATTATCGATAAAATTTCTTTTTAGAGACGATCTTCGAAAATTTTGTCTTTAAAGAAAATTTCTATAAATTTTCTATTTAAAGAAAATTTCGATAAATTTTCTATTTATTTAAAGATAATTATCGATAAATTTTCTATTTAAAGAATATTATCGATAAATTTTCTATTTAAATAAAATTTTCTATAAATTTTCTATTTAAAGAAAATTTCGATAAATTTTCTATTTAAAGAAAATTTTCGATAAATTTTCTTTTTAAAGGAAATTTTCTGATAAATTTTCTATTTAAAGAAATTTCGATAAATTTTCTATTAAAAAAAAACAAATTTCCATAAATTTTCTGTTTAAAGAAAATTTTCGATAAATTTTCTATTATTAAAGAAAATTTTCGATAAATTTTTATTTAAAAAAAAATTATCGATAAATTTTCTATTTAAAGAAAATTTTCGATAAATCTTCTATTTAAAGAAAATTTCGATAAATTTTCTATTTAAAAAAGAAAATTTTCGATAAATTTTTTAAATTGTTTTTCTTATAAAACATCAAAATCTTCATTTATTAATTAGTTGATTATGTTCATGTGTGTGTATTCTGTAAATCTCTTATTAAACTCATTTATTTTATTTTATTTATTATTATTATTATTATTTTTTTTTTTTTTTTGTAAGAAAATACAATTTATTCTCTTGTGTGTCATCTGGCAAAAGATCCATATGTGGATCTTCATCTTTATCTTCATCTGTAAGTTTTTATTTATTTTATTTTCTTCTTTTTATACACACGGGTTTAATAATATTTTATTTTATTTATTTTGTATTTTTTATTTTTATTATTTTTATTATTATTTTTTTTGTAATTATTTATTATTTATTTTGTATTTCTGTGTTATTCATTACTGCATCATTAAACGACGAGAAAAGGTATTTGGATACAAAAAAAAAAAATAAAATAAAAACAAAAAATAAAAAATATGAGAGGAATGAGAGAAAGGAAAGACGAACGAACAGTAAAAACTTAAATATTGACAGATGAATTTTATTCTTTGAGTGTGCGTTTGTGGATATAAACAACAACAACAAAAAGAATAATAATATTAATAAATATAAACCAATATCATCATACAAAAAATAACACACACACACACACAAACACATACCAACATTTCACATATAAAAAAACTAATGAACGAACATCAAGTAATACCGATGCAACCAGCAGCAACTGCAACAACAATGAAGACAAAAACAACATTCATTGGAATACGAATTAAATGTAAAAGAATCAATTTATAGTATTTTTGTTGTGACTGACGGACTGACTGAATGACTAAATGACTAAATGAGTGTATTTTAACATTTTTTTCAATAATTTCTTCTTCTTTTTTTTATTTTATAAATTTTAAATGCAGATAAAAAGAGATAAGTGTCAGGTCGTTTGGTCGATTTGGTTGTCAGAATATTCGTTTGTATGTTTGTATGTAGTCTTATTTGTGTGTGTGTGTTTGTGTGAGTATTGTGTGTGAATGTGGAAGCAAAAAGGGGATTTATTCACCGCATGTCTTTTAGGTTTTGATTAATTGCATTTTTATATTGTTGTGTTATATTTTATTTTATTGTATTTTATTGTATTTTTTATTTTATACTTTTTTTTGGTTTAAATATATTTTTTCTTAAAATTAATGCATCTACATTTATATAATAAATACGCACAATATAAAGACACACATTCTGACATACACACATACGTAGATACATGTGTGTATGTGAAAAAAAATATTTTATTGTTATTTATTTCTTAATACTTTTTTTGATTTCGTTTTTGTGAGGATCATTGAACCCTCAACTAAAGAATTTCTCGTTATTCTTATAAAGTCAGCATCTTTTTAACTTTAAAATTAAAATTGTTATTTTCAGTTTAGGAAACGTTAATGAAAATATTTGCTTTATTTGCGATCAACGAAATATGTTGTACTCTTGATAAGCACATGCGTCCAAGCGTTTGGCAACAACCTCCGAAATTAAGACTTTAATACTTTAATACGAAAGATCTAAACTCATTGTTAATCTTTGCATAAAATTTTATAAATTTTCTCGAAAATAAGGAGTGAGATCGAAAAATGTTTAAGTTTTAAATTAAAATTTTAAATCCAAGTATTATTTGATTTTTTTCATTCAGAGGTCTGCTCTCAAACTGCTTCCATTGTTATTGGTCCACATGATGTTTCTAAAGCCAAACAATAGAAACCATCTCCAAACGAGCTTCCAATACATCTGGTAGGAAACCAGCCCCGTTAGCTCTGTGTTTGGATCATTTGGTACGAAATGTTTGAGGTACTGCAAAAGAAAAGGCCCAAAAAATTCCAAACAGAAAATCGTAATTTGTAGAGACCAAAAACAGTGTACGGAAACTGAAGTCAAGTTTAAAAAAAACAAATATTCTTGCTGCACAATGGATGCGAAATGATAATTTTATGTTCCTGATGCTCGAGTGAATGTTGAAAAATGTTTAAGAACCAAAGACAGTCAAAATTTCGCAAAATTTTGAAAATTTGATTTTTTTTTGATCTCATGTTTTTAAAAATTAATTAAATACGTTTTTTTTAAAGAAAAAATAATCAAAACAATTACGAAACAAAATTTACATATCAATTTCCAACAAAAAATGTTACTGAAAATAATAAAACTAACAAAAAATTCACTAATTAAAATTTTTTTCCAAAAATATTCCCTTAATAAAAATTTGATCGTCAATTTCTGAAAGTGTATCGAAAATTCAGAGAAATATAAAATTGTTCACAGCAATTTTCACTAAAACATAATTTATTAAATTTATTGAAAACTTTTTTTTAAAAGAAAATTTATCAACAGTTTTATTACAGAAAATTAATCAAAATTCTTCTCTTAATGGAAAATTGTCTCTAAATTTATCGGAAATTTTCTCTTAATAGAAAATTTATCGCAATTTTTCTCTAAATAGAAAATATATCGCAAATTATCTCCAGATAGAAAATTTATCGGAAATTTTCTTTAGATAGAAAATTAATCGCAAATTTTCTCTAAATAGAAAATTTATCACAAATTTTCTCTAAATAGAAAATTTATCGCAAATTTTCTCTAAATAGAAAATTTATCGCAAACTTTCTCTAAATAGAAAATTTATCGCAAACTTTCTCTAAATAGAAAATTTATCGCAAACTTTCTCTAAATAGAAAATTTATCGCAAATTTTCTCTAAATAGAAAATTTATTGGAAATTTTCTCTAAATAGAAATTTATCGCAAATTTTCTCTAAATAGAAAATTTATCGCAAATTTTCTCTAAATAGAAAATTTATCGCAAATTTTCTCTAAATAGAAAATTATCGCAAATTTTCTCTAAATAGAAATTTATCGCAAATTTTCTCTAAACAGAAAATTTATCGCAAATTTTCTCTAAATAGAAAATTTATCGCAAATTTTCTCTAAATAGAAAATTTATCGCAAATTTTCTAAATAGAAAATTTATCGCAAATTTTCTCTAAATAGAAAATTTATCGCAAATTTTCTCTAAATAGAAATTTATCGCAAATTTTCTCTAAATAGAAAATTTATCGCAAATTTTCTCTAAATAGAAAATTTATCGCAAATTTTCTCTAAATAGAAAATTTATCGCAAATTTTCTCTAAATAGAAAATTTATCGCAAATTTTCTCTAAATAGAAAATTTATCGCAAATTTTCTCTAAATAGAAAATTTATCGCAAATTTTCTCTAAATAGAAAATTTATCGCAAATTTTCTCTAAATAGAAAATTTATTGGAAATTTTCTCTAAATAGAAAATTTATCAGAATTTTCTCTAGATGCAAAAACATTGAAAATTTTCTCTGAATACAAAATTAATCGGAAATTGATTTCTTAATGAAAAATTTATCAAAAATTGTGTCTAAATAAAAAAAATCGGAATTTAGCTCAAAATATAAATTTGAGGAAAATTCTCTCTAAACAAGAAGTGTTATCGATTTTTTTAGAAAATAAACAAAATTTATCAATATTTTCTCTAAATAGAAAATTTATCGGAAATTTTCTCTAATAGGAAATCGAAAATGTTCGCGAATAAAAAACTTTATCGCATTCTTTTAATAAATAATCTCCATTAAATAGAAAATTTAGTAAGAAATTACTTTCTTCCAAAATAGAAATCTGCCGATATATTTTTGATTAAAATAGACATTTAAAGAAAATTTAAACTTGAAAATTTTATTGATTTAAAATTTTCTCAGAACAGAAAATACGACAACATTTTTCTCAAAATGGAAAATTTATTGGAAATTTTCCCAATTTAGAAAATTTGTCAAAGAAAATTTGAAAAATGTACCGAAAATTTTCTGAAAAACGTCAATTTATTTCGATTTAACAGTTCATAACAATTTTATGGACGCGTCTTTAAATTTAAATTTCATCTAAAATTTTAAATTCTTTAAATTTCACGACCAGAAGTGATCGTGTGATTAAAAAAACTTTTTAAATCGAATACAAAAACAAGTTGAGACCACAGTGTAAGATGCAAGTGCAACAAACATCATAATTAACAGCGATCAGAAAGAAACAAAGTTAAACCGCATGCGGCTTGTTCACTCAAGTCTGCAAAAAAAATTAATAATTGAGAGAGTAAGACAACACGGTGTCAGTAGAAGTTGTTGTTGTTTTGTATGACTCAACATTGACAACAACATGACATTTTTGTAAAAACGATTGCGCAGTAAGTTTAACAAATAATTCCGCGAGTGGTTTGTACACTTGAAGAGTGTGTGTCAAAGAAAGATGTTGATCGCAACATGTTTATCAATAAAGTTGCAACGGGAGTTGTCAGATCAAAAGTATAAAACGGACTTAATATTACATAGATTGCAGTTTACAATTAAGACTACAACTTATTCTGGTAAAATATCTTATGAATGCGGTTTTTCGAAATTTAGTATTTAGATGTATGAAAGAAAAATTGTAAAAGACTTACCCTTTCTTCTTCTCTTATCATTTCGGCTATTCCTGGCTTAATTTCCAGATCATCAACTAGGGATGAGGTATGATGACCCGATCCCGTTGACATTGGTGGACCCGATGATGAATGTGGTCTCATGCTCATTGAAGAACCAGCACCTAAATCCATTTGAGCAGCCGCCGCAGCCATGGCAGCAGCTTGCGCTGGCCCCATAGGGAAACGGTGGGAGGAGTCTCCGGACATTTGGTTGCCCTCCAAACGGCCTCCGGGACCTGTATGACTTATACTAGCTGGTGAGGGTGTTAAAGGTCGACTTAGAATGCTGGACGGGTGCGTTGAAGTAACAGACGAGGCAGGTGAAGAGCGATGTGATTGATGCGTTTGATGAGAGTGATGATGCGTGATCTGTAAGTGAGGTGAGGGTGTTAGCATACCCGATGGAGTCCTAGAAGGTGGTAATAAGTTGGGTGTAGGCGTAGGTGATGGCGACGTTATATCCATGTGTACTGTTGGCTCTAAAGCAGATGTGTTCAGACTTGAGGTGGCACCGGAAGAACAAGACGTTACCGGAATTGGTGGTGTAAAGAGAGATATTTCTCTAGCTTTTTCCCTTTCACGTTCTCTGGCTCTTTCACGCTCCCTTTCTTGTTCGGCTCTTTCGGCCGCAATTAGGCTACTTAATGGACTTTCGGGCGGATTAAATATTGCATCGGCGGACGGCCATCTACGTTTTCTGATATTTCTTCCCAACAAATGTTGGTGCTGCAAGGGAGATAATCTTAGTTCTAAATTTGAACTCTCAGTAGTTTTGACAGAACCGCTTATATCCCATTCAGAAACTTCCAAACGACTCTTTTTCTCGGGTTCATTTAGTGAGGAAATATCCTTAACTTGTTCGCAACGTTCATGATCCATTTCAAGCGTTTGGCTCTGAGGTCTTTTCGTTGTGGGGGATTGTACATTTTCTGTTTGCTTGGGTGATTCCATAATGTTCTGCGAGGAGTAAAGATCTTTTTCACTGGAGGAGGTTTGTACAGTACTTAGCTGAGCGGTATTGGCGGTATTACTTAAATTACTAACATCGGCTAAACCTCTTACTTTCAACATTTCGGCTATCCTTAGCAGAGGACCAATTTGCTCTTGGCTGACATTAATTTCACCTTTGTACATAAAGTCCACTATTGATTTAAGCTCAAACCAATTCACATCCCGCATAATCACTATGGGATGCTGACAGGGTGTAGTGGAGAAGAGAGTTTGAAAGTAGGGCGAGCAAGCCGATAGGACCATTTTGTGAGCTTTTATAGAACGTCCATCACAGGCTAAGGTTACATCCACAAACGATTCATTTTGCAAAAGTTGATCAAAAACACTGGTAAGATTTGATTGATAATTATTCCAGCGTAAACAAAATTGTTGAGGCGCAGTCGCAGAGGTAGAACCACAAGATGATCTATCCGACTGTGGGGAATAGGGCGGAATACCACAAATAGGTGTCGAGGGACAAGTATCTGAGTGAGCCATGGGGCTGCTTTTACCCTCTAACACATCATCTTGCCGGTGTTCGGGTGTATTCTTTTTAGTATGACTGGAGACGGAGGGACTGGTACCGAATGTAGCCAAAATATTGGGTAAAACCGAGGAAGGTCTTGAAGGTGGCCTGGGAGAGCCCGACTTTGCCTCAGTTGTTTCACGTAGAGGTGACGTATATTCCTTTGAACCGCTTTGTTCGTGAGAGCTTTCAGCACGTGATAAAGGACTATTTGAATCCATAGTTATTTTATTCTTTTTCCAGTTATTGACTATTGAAAATAATGTGATTGGTAGGTTTTGATTTGTTGTTGTATTTTTATTGTATATATTTAAATTATCGTCCCTTGTCGGGAAACAACGCGAACTACATCATAATAATATTTGGATTAGATTTTCTTTTCAACTTCAACTTTCTCAATGTTTGATTTACTTAACCGTCATATGTTTTGCTCATTTTCTTAATTTCTTAAGCGGAAATAGAGAATTTTTCTTGTTTTTGTTTGTTCGTTTTTTCTTTTGTTGTTTTTTTTCTTGGAAACACGCGCGAATTTGTTAAACAAAAAAAAGAAAAGAAGAAAATTAGCGTAACCGTTGATGTTAATGAGCAGACAAATTTGCGCTCTTTATTTTATCTAATTCTGCCCGTTAATGTTGCTGCCAACATTTTTTAAGTTGCAACATTGTTTATTTTTTAAAACATTTTGTTATTGTTGCTGCTGTTGGCGTTGTTGTTGTTATTGCTGCTGGTGCTATGTTGGCATGTGTTGGCTACGTTGATCAACGAATCAATTTTTTTTTTTGTTTTGTTTTTTTTTTTTTTTGTTATCGTAGGTGTATAAGTGAGCACGAGTAAATAGTTTTTGTTAGTATTAGTAACTGTCGACTACCGATACTAATCTCCCTTTCAACGACTCTTATTTCACTATGTACAACACACATACGCATATAGATAAATTAGCGGATGGACAGACGGACGTACAAACTAAATGAGTGTTTGTTAGTCAGTCTGTCTATCTATCCGTCACTCACGCTCTGTTATATTATAATTGATATTCTGAAACAACTACTACAATGACAAAAAATGTCAGAAAATCATTGTTCAACGAACAAATGTTGATTGTGGCAACAAGACTATTGCGAAAGTGCAAAAAAAAGTTACGACAAACCAAACAAACAAACAAACAAAATGATTCTGGGGAAAAAGAAATCTCGAATGTTTCGTATAAATTGTGAGTGTTAACGTTGAAAAAGTCTTCTCAGCACGACCGTCTGATTTAGACTGAAATTGTTTCGCACATTTTAATACGGAAAACTCAAAACAAACTTGAAAATTGTTGTATTGCATTGTATGGTGGAGACGGGGGAAAGTAAAGTGTAGCACATACAACCAACAAACTTAAAAAGAAAACGAAAACAAAAACAGCAAAAACATTGCAATATGATGTTGTTGTTGTTGTTGCTGTTGTTGTTGATGATGATGATGACTCAAACGACGACGACGACAATGAGACCGACAACGACAAGGCGCACTTTACTAAGCAGTTTTAGTTTTCAATTTCTTCTTCTGTAACTACTATAACAACAACAACAGCTAACAATTACTATTACACACACACTCGCACATACAAAACAAGAAGGCGAAGGCACACAAATTTACAAATATTCTTTATGCTCCTCGAAATTCTTCTGCTACTTTTACTGCTCTTGAATGTTTGGATTTCTTTCCTTTCTTTGTTTTTGTTATTTTTTAATCGCACAAACACAAAGACAAACATAAACACTCATGCACACAGCTACATTTACTCACGTATTCGCACAGGAACAGGAACATACTCTCACCACTCAATACTCTTACACGGTCTAAAACGAAATCGGCAAAATCGGCAAAATACAAGAAAAGATATAGAAGGCTTTAAGAACCTGAGTATGAAGTATGAATATTCCACAACAATAAATTTTTCGAGGCGGCAACAGCAAACGTTTGCTTCAAAAGCACCAACTTTTTTCTTTTATTTTGGATTCCTTTCTTTTTCTTTTTTCTTTTGGACTTTTTTTGGGGGGATATTTTTTGTGTGAGCCGTTTAATAGATGATGAGAACGTTTATGTCACTGTGTTTGTGAATTTTGAATTTGACGCGAATGCGTCGTTTACGACGTTGCAATAGGCGTCTAAATCTAAAAATCAACCAACAAGAATTAGAAAGAACTACTTCCTTACGTACAACTAACAAACAACACTTGCCAACCAACCATCCAGCCATCTCATACAACCATCCGGCGCACATACAACACTATAACAAAGTAATGAATATGCTTGAATGGCGAAAGTATTGAACTTCGCGTAGATGTAGTTGTAATTGTAGTTGTAGTCACTAATCACCCAACAATATTTTTTCGTATGTTCCATCATATGAGATATTTTTCGTTGTATACAACGCGCCAACAGGAACATTTAGACTTCATAGACGACAGAGAACTTAAACTAAAAAACAAAACACACTTACACACACACAAAGACACACAAAACGCCAAAGCAATAACAAAGTTGGCGCAAAAAAGAAGAAGATCCCCTCAGTAGAAAAAGAAGAACTCATATGTGAGTTGCTTGCATATGAACGCGCAGTCAAAGTCATCATCATCATCATCATCACCATCATGCAACGAATGCATTTCTCAACAAATACTTACTCGTCTCACAGACGTCGTTCACATATAGACGTATATTCACATAATATCGTGTAGGCTCAAGAAAAAATTGCAAGCAATAAAACTCACATATACGATTGTATGTGTGCATGTGTGTGAATAGTGCAATAACACCAATACATTTATAATCACATGCATATATAAAACAAAGAGCATTTTTACGCGCTCACCAAAAATAGCAACAACTATTCATCCATCCATCCATCCATCCAGCCACCCAGTGAACCAACCAACCAACCATCAGATATCTTTTGTTTCGAAGTCGTCATAAGTTAATACGTTAAGTTTGCGGCGCGTTTGTTTTCCATGTTAAGGAATTTTTCGCATTATGACTGACTGACTGTTGCCGGCAACAACAGAGACGAGACGAGAACGATTTGTTGCAATTTAACTCTATAAGTCCGTGCTGCTGCACTATTTTTAACGTTTTACTCAATTTCACTAAAAACAAAAGGTAACAAACAGCATTGACTGCGACGTTAACGTTAACGGTGTTGACAAGCCTTCATGGAAAAAGAAACATTTTACGCTCTTTTTCTTTCACTTGCCCCCAAATAACAAAAGCACACATACACACATACCACTGCAATATACTTGCTTGCTCCCCAAGTAAACGGTGAGATGAGACTTTAACTTAAGTCCAATTATATTGTTCTCTTTTTGTTTTGGTTCGTTCATCGTCACTTTTTAAGCTCTTCGAATTGCAAAAATTTCATTTTCACTCGTGACCCTTCAAACGCCAACGTTAACGTTGCCGCATCTATAAAGACGCGTTAGTTGTGCATAAGTGTGAGTATTTAATGAGAGTATTTTACAACTAGAATGAGTAAGAGTACAATGAGGCGAGTTTAGAACAAAAACAAAATTATAGAAATTATGAGAGTTTCTTTATTGTTGCATTTATTATTGCGTTTAGAAGTTTTTATTTCAGTTGCAACAGCTAAGTTGCACTAACAAATGAGGTGAAATAGTATCCCCTTCAATGGGATAGAGGCTGAGTAATATCAGGTGCCGAAGAGGTGGGGGTATAGGCAATGATGTTAATTAAGAGAATTTGATTTTTTGTTATTGTTGTTGTTGTTGTTGCTGTTTAATAATTAATAAGAATAAAAATTCTGTTTGTCTACTCAAATACTTTGGGTTTGGCATAAATATCGTTGTATACATGACTTTTGTCATGAATTCGTGCATTTTTATTGTTGAAAGTATTAAGTACTTAAAATTTATATTAAGTAAATTTAATTTCTTTTTCTCTCTCTCTCTCTCTTTTTCTCATTGTTATTGGTTTCTTAATTAGTTTGCATTTAATTTATATTTTATTTACTTTAAATATGAAATTAGCCTTTTTGTGTCTAAGCGTTATGAAAATGAGGATGACTCATAAATATGAATTACAAATGGATTAACGAATTTTAAAATATTTCACATTCATTTGAGATGTTAAATGATTATTTATATGGGACATTTTTAATTCCTTTTGAATGCAAGAGCTACCAACTAATTCACAAATGCCTTTCCGAATTAGAAATAGGACTACTTTGTGGATATAAATTATATAGAGAGTTTTGCATGAGACTGAAGCTGAAATTATATCCACTGCAAAAAAAAACTTGTCAAATATGGTTGTAAATTAAAGTGTACATTTTGATACAGAAGATAAAGATGGGCCTTGTTTACCAAAAAGTTTTGAATTTGAGAATTTCTTATGTAATAGATATTATTATGCAACACATATGTTTCCCATATGAATTGAATTGAGAGATCTTGAAAGGCGGCTCTGTACATTGCAAGAAGAGCATTTTTTGCTTCAAATTGTTGTTTATGATGACACACAGTGATAATTTCTAGACATATACGATGCCCAAGCAACAAGCCAAATCAATTCATGATCATGTTCCTATTGAAAAATATGGTTGTGACAAACATAATCCAGAGGTACCATAATATAGCTATAAATTAAAATTTTATGGTGTCATTCTACCATAAAATGTTCAAATAAATCAATATAATTGGTTCTACCACCACAAAAAATGGTTGTGCAAACAAAAAATATGATAGTCTCACAAACATAATATGGTTGTGAATGCTGACGATTTATTGGTTATCAAAATAATGTGAGAATAATATTTTATCTAATAAAAGTATTTAATATTTTGTTGCTCAATTACTAAAAATATTGCGATCAACATATTGTAGTTAATCTACTTACTTAACTGAAATATGTTGGTCGCACGTGGGAAATAATTTGTTACGAAAATAGTGAAGTTGTATCGAACATATCGGAAAATCCATATAGTCAAAAATAAGTTATAGATTGATATCTGAGACTAAGATAAAATAAAATTTAAATATTATTTATAGCTTAATATACGTCAATGCTTCAATCATCTTAATCGGATTGATAGAAATAAAGTTATAGCGAAAAATATGTAAAATTTTTGGAACTTTAGATTCGACATAACCTTCTTCTGCTTTAAAAAATACTGATTAAAAATATGTATCAGAATTTTTTAAAATTACTTTTTAGTACCATAATTTCAAGGAACAAAATTTAAAAAAATTGCTTTTAATGTGAAAAAATTTTGAATTAACATTTTTTCATCTATGAAGTGAAATTACAACTAAAACAACCTAAGTTTAATTTGTTTTAATTAATTTGACCTTTGTTTTTTTCAGCGTATGTGTAGAAACACTTTTTAATTACTTTATTGAATTTAAAATTATTAATTATTTTATTTTATTTTATTTTATTTTATTTTATTTTTCGATATTAAGAAATTTCCAAATTTGAGTACATTTTTGGGGCCATAAAATGTATTAATTTATTGTATTTTTAATAAATTAACAAAATTAATAACTTTTCAGTTCTTTTATTGACTCTCAAATTTCTACATTTCTCTTATTGTTTGCTCTCTTTATCACTGTCCCAATAAAATTCATTTTAACTCTCTTTTCAAATATGTTAAGTTAAAATACTCTTTTGATAAAATAAACTTTGTATTTGAGTTAATGTTTAAATGTGTTTGTGTGTGTTTGTCTCATTTATGGGAAACAAAAATAAAGCGAAACAAAATGGAAAGAAAACTCCACAACACAAATAAATGAATTCGCCGTAAAACAATCTCATAAGGCAAGAGAAGATTTTATAAGCAAAATTTTAACGTTTCTATTCGAATTCTTTACTCTTATTTGTCTTGGTTAAAAAAAATTGTGGGCTAAACGAAGATTGCTAATGTTAGAGAGTTGAATCTTGTGTTCTCTCTTAAGTCAATTAGGGAAACAAGAGTTCGGAAAATAACTGCTAAAAGAAAAAAATTGTCCAAAAAGGCAGATTTTCATAGAAAATTCTTTTGCAAAAACAAAAGTGCTAAAGATATGAAAAAAATAATACTTTTCCTTTAAATGATGCAGTTTGACACACACACATACACATTCACATAATGCGTAGGTGTCCCTACACTTAAGTATTGTTGAATAAAACTTAATGACAACCAGGCAGGCAGGCTGGCTGGCTGGCAGTTAGTTTGTATATGAATAGTTATTGTTGTTGTTCTTATATTCTTCTTTAATTCAACGCCTTCAAATAAGTCCGGCCCCTACTGCTTTTGAACCCACTACTGCTATACTGCAGTCCGTAACAGGTTCTTTTGCTTTTTAAAAACTTTGCATGTCAATCAGTCAAGCAAACAGCCAGCGAAATAACCAGCCAACTGGCCTTTTACGTACTACACAATTGTGTGTGTGTGTGTGTTCGAAACTAAACAAAAATTACTCTTACACACACACACGCACACTTATATAGTGGACAACTAAAAAATACCTTATTGCATGCGAATATTATTCGTGTAGTTTGATTTTTTTATTATTGTTTTTTCTTTTTGTTTGTTTTATGATGATGAATGTTGTTGTTGTTGATGTTGCTGTTGCTGCTGTTGTCGTTTCTTAGTGATTGCTTATTGTTTCTCAGAGTTTCTCATACTCTTAGATGAGTTTACTTTTGTTGTTTTATTATTATTGTACTCTTGATTTTTAATATACTCACCATAAGTGTATGTATGTAAGTGTGTGTGAGTGTGTGTGTAAGTATGGCCCCCCATTTAAACTCTCACACATTGAGATGCCAACATTAATATTAGTTTTATTTTTATTGCTCATACGATACTTAGTCATGTATGTACTCTCTAATGTATAAACAATATTCATATATATACACACTTAATACATACATACACATACAAACATACATACATTCACACATATATATGCATATTATGAGAATATAATATACTAAATAAAATCTTATATCTATAAATGAATATTTGTATATATAAAAAAATCCCTCTAAATATATATATATGTGTGTGTATGTGCGTGTGTGGCTAAGTGTGTTTATATGTGTGTGTGTGTGTTCGCATGTGGATGAGTATATTATAGAAATAATATATTTTATTCTATTAAAATATAAAAAGAGTAAGTGAGAACGAACGATGGATGTTGATAATGTTTTTATTTTTATTCTCTTCATTTTGTGTTGTTTTTGTTGTAGTTGTTGTACTTGTTGTTTCTTTGTACGAATATAAAAAGTTTTCATTTATACTGGTTGAATAAATTGTGTTTTATTTTATTCGTCTGTTTTGTTTTTGTTTTTATTATTTTATATATACTTTTATATATATTTTGTTGTTATTATTTTTTGTTTTTATTTTATCATTCTATGCGTTCATTTTATACGTTTAGTTTGTAAATATTACAACAACAACAAGTAAAAAGTTGGTATAAAAAATTGCAAAAAAAAAGAATAAATAAAATATATTTTTCATCATCACATTTTTTTATAGTTTTAGTTTATGTAATTGTATAGGTTTTTATTCTATATACATATATGTATTGATGTATATTTATATTATATATTTGTTGTAAAAAAAATCTATACGAATGCCCATTGGTATTTGAAAATTCTTTGTTTTTGTTGTGTTGTTGTGTGTGCCATAACAAATAATAGTATATTATGTAAAATTTCCTATAAAATTGTATTTTGTGACAAATAAAATTTATTCAAATTAATTTTATAGTAAATTTTGAAGAGTTGGCGCACAAATAAAAATGAATCTGAAATTATTGCTATTATTTTCTTAAGTTATTAGAATTCGAATATTAGAAAGAATTAATAACATTAAGAAAGATATAACGCTAATTTTCTGCAAAATCGTCACAAATGAAAAAAAGGTGGAAATAATTTCATAACTTTTGAATCATTAAATACATCTAAATAAGATGCGTTCGATAATTATTATATAGTCAAGGACGTTAATGGGGATTCTTCGAAATTGTTAATTTAGGGTATATTTATTTCGGCAAAAGTTCATTTTGACAAAAATTTATTGAGGTAAGAAAGTTTTATATAGATTTTCCTTACAAGACTCTGTAAGGAAAATCTATAATCTACCTTCACATGTGTAGATTATTTTTCATACTTTGAAATCGAAATAAATTTTAACTAATTTTTAACTCTTTTTTTCATTGGCGGTCTTAAAAAAGGTCCTTTTTATATGACAGTTTCTTTACAAATTTCTAAAAAGGAAACGATTTTTTCTGCAAAAGTTGACATTATTTATTTTACACTGATCACGCCATTTTTTGGTCTTAACTTTGTATTTTTTTCTATATAAAGAACTTGGAATTTTTGAAGTTAAAAAATATATTTTTGAAACAACTGTAAACCATTTTATATATTATTAACATTTTTTTAGGGACAAACTATTCATATGCCAGTCAAAAAGGTGCGAAAAATATATCGTGCCAAATTCAAAATTTTTAGATTTTTCAGTGGGAAACAAAACTTTATTTGAGTTACATCGTTTGACAAATTAAGTGTATAAAAAATTAAATACAATATGAGATTAATGGATTCAAAAAAAGGTTTCTGTCACAAAATTAAAAATTTTCAAATGGACCATAAACTCTAAACTTCTAAATCCGCTTAGAATCATGTGTTCATTGAGTTTTGCGAGGAAGTCTGTTACATCGTTTGTTATAAGTTGTCGGAAAAGTCTTATACCCAATATGACCCTCTCTAAAAAGAATACTTATCTAAAGAAAAGATGATTGTGAAAATCATCTTTTACGAAATATCGTGTAGATGAGAATTTGGAAGCAGAATTGGTCGAGTCGTGTTTCTAGTTGTTAATTGTAGTTAAACGATAAATAAAAATGATCTGCATTTTTTACTTTTGAAAGTTATCAATGACATTTAAAATCAAGGAAATGTTTTCTCGTATGAATAAAAACGAAAAGATGTTGATAAATTTATATGTTCAAAATATGATTGAACGCTACAAAATTAAATCATTTTTGCATTCATCAGTTGAGCCAAATCAACGCTGACTATCCTTGACCCCAAAGTAAAGTTCTGCATTTGGCGGGATCAGAAGCCAGTTTTATATTATGTGCTACTGAAATGGTATTAAATGATTATAAGGCGTATGTGTCTGAGACATTTGGTTCGTTCGAAGAAAGCAAACAAGAAAAAACACGTAACTGATAACTGTAACGGATGACTGTGTGTGAAGTATTTTGCTTCAGTATTTCTGACTGTCAAATGTTTTAATCAATGTAAAAACCACCTAAATATATGCGTTTTATTTAAAAAAACTCCCAAAAGAATTAAATTTTTCTCATATGAAAAGTATCCCCATTGCATTTTCGATTGGGAAGTGATTCATTTTATTGGACATGTTATTTCAATTTAGGAACTAATTCATTTTTTTTGGGATGTTATTTCGGTAGGGATTGGTGCCGTAGGGCTCTCAAATTTAGCTTCTATTATTTTTTAATTACAACTGAAACAAATCTTTTGGCCAGAAATTTTATTTTATTTATTTTTTTGCCGAAAATGTTTATTTTAAATAAAAATTAAGAGATTATTTTTTTTTGTTTTTTTATTAAAAAACTTGAAATTTTTATTTCAATTTATGAGTTTTAATGAAAATCATAGTTTTCTAATAAACAAATTTGACAAATATATCTCATAATGTGTTTTTTGAAAGGATAATGGTGTAAAAATTTATCCTTAATAATTTAGAGATGCAACTGGAGGGGATTATATTTATATAAAAAGCTCTATTATCACTAAGTAAAATTGAGAATTTGTAGAGTGCAAATATATTTTTATAATGTTTTTGTTCCAAAAAGGTGTATCCAATGTTTTGATCTCATTCTCTAAGTATACAATCTATTTATGTGATTTACTCAATGCATGATGCGTGTGTGTGTGTTATTTTCAATAGTAAATATCGACAAAAATGGAAAAGTATTTTGTATTGATGGAATGGATACATCTAGAAGAGTTTCTTTGGTTTTCCTTAAAAGTTGAATAAATTTACATAAAAACTCTTATCGGCGCAGGGATAAAAAATTATCACGCCTGATTTTAATTTTATATAAATCTATAATCCATTTTAATATATTGTTTTATATTTATTATATAAGATTTATTTCATAATTTATTTTCAAAATATAGAAATTCTAAAACTTTTAGCAAAAATCTCATCATTTCTTTAAAAACGCTTTAAAACTATTTTATTGAAAACAATCGCATATGCACCCCTTTCTTCACGAACCCACACCCATCACACATACAACATAACATATACAATTATAAACGCAAACATGTTCGTGTATTCTGAATGAACATAATAATGAAATTTTAAAGTGCATGAAGGTGACCAAACGTAGTTTAACTGTTATTGAAGCAATCACATGTGTCAGTCAGTCCGCCAGTCAGTCAGTATAAGAGTCAAGAGAAAAGAATAAAAAAAGTTTACGTTTAGAAAAATCCTTCAACAAATATTTTTCGTCTGCATTGTTTTGTTGTATCTTTCCTCTGTGTGTGTGTGTGTTTTTGGTGTCTCTTTGGTGCTGAACCCTTTTCTTTGCATCGAAAAACAAGCATCGAATGAATCGAGATGGTGCATTAGAAGAAGAACAAGAAATGCCAAATAAAGCATTGCATTGGTTGGCTGAACAAGAGTTTTGTTGTTGCTTATTTTAGTTTTTTGTTGTTTTTTTTTTTTTTGCTTTTGGTTTTTGTTCCCGTATTCATATTTTGTTGTTTGTTGTTGCATTTATTTTTCATTTTGGCTTAAAGACTGTTGCAGTTGCTCTGCATCAAGTAAATGTACCAAACGAGTACAAAGAACACATCTATCTAATGGTTGAGTTTAACTTCCTGTTAGGGTTTTTCTAAATAACGAACATTCGGGAAGAAAGCGATGGAATTTTTTAAATTGTCAGAAAGAAATCTTCACTATTTGAAGAATTAATTTTAAAGTGAAATATATAAGAGACTTTGAGGAGAAGAACTAAGATCTCTTGAATTGCAGAGTGCTTCATCCCAATATTTTTGGAATGGAATGTGAATGTAAATTTTGATTTTTCTAGATTATTGAAAGAAAAATCTAAAAAAATAAATTCCCCAATTCCTTAGTTGGATTTTCAGAATCATTGCAAACAAATATTTAGCGAAATCCCTGCTCCTGTGTAGGCACAAAAACTTAAAAGTGAATGGAGTCAACGATAAGGGTAACATCGTTGATTTTTCGTGGAGGAATTGAAAAATCTCTTTCTATCTGTCACCCAAAAAGATTGCAAAAATGCCTTGCACAACAACAACAGCAACAACTACAACTACTACGCGCAAATCATAACAACATGTGTTTGTGTATCTAATGTTAAATGCCATACACAGAAACTGTATCCATATACATATACGTATGTGAGTATATGTGTGTGTGTGTGTGAATACTTCTCTATATGAATTGTTTATATGAGTATTTATGTGTAGTGACTTGTGTCCAATTTTATGCAGCAGCCAGCATTTGAGATGTTAACGATTGGTAGTGCCTTCCATTTGTGTGCCCGTCTAACGCCATTCTAACAAGCACTTGTCCCGGACATTGGAAACAGTGTGAGTTAGAGCCATTTGAAGAAGAGGGTCAATATCAGTTCTGTTCCATTTACTAGAGGAGGCTTATGTCTCGCAATAACTTAGTTTAAGCTGAATTTCTTTTTGCTGGTGTTGTTGTTGTTATTATTGTATATTTTTCGTTGCTGTCAAATTTAACGTTCTATGAACGGAATGATGGACAATAGCCATCAATGGCGTATCAAGTGGTATTTGTTTTGGACACTTAAGATGATGAAAGATCCGGTATTAAGTATTAAAATTTTATTTTAGAATATTTCACTGAATGATGAAAAGACTTAAATTTGGGATTAAAATAAATTGTGAAAAAGGAATGAAATCATTATAAATGTCTTGAAGATATATAATGAGTTATTTTGTTGATAAGACGGGAATTTAGACTAAAGCTTAGTTCGAGGTGTTCGTTACAGCTCCAGATGTTGTATAGCCTTCCAGACTTTAGTTGGGTCTCTATGGTTGAGTCTCTTTGCCCGACTTAAATTTGCCTGTTTTCTAGATTATAATCTTGTCTGTTTGCCAGACTAAAATCTAGGCCGTTTGGTGGACTAGTTAATGCTTCAGATTACATTTCTGCATGCAGTATGAATAGACGCCCAGATTTTAGCTCAAATTGCCGTCCAGACTAAAGTTTAGCATCTTGTTACTTAGCAAGCTGAGTTCAACTCACTATGTGCTTTCTACAGTCCAGTCTGTACTCTTTTCTGAAATCAAGATTAACGTTCATCTTTAGTCGTTATTAAAATTTCTTTAGTATAACAAGCTAAAGTTGAGTCCAGATAAATATTTAACTTATGGTTTACGCAATGGTTTTTGGTATTCTAAACAACCTATTTAGGACGATTTAAACATAATGAAAACCCCATTTTAGGAAATTAATTCTAATTTTCATTGCGATTCAACTTTTATTAACGTTACCTTCGAAATTCAATATTAAATCAAATTTAATCATACGCTCCTGGCCAATAGACCAAATATTCTAAACATATATTTATATGTTTATATGTAGATGTGCATACAACACCCTTTTATAGTCTTATATAAACTTTATTACATACATACGTACATGTGAATATTATTCACATTCATTCACTTACGATTGCATACTTACAAAATATTCGTCTAAAATATGAACGCGCGAAATATTAAACGCGAAACTGTACTTGATTTCTAATGCAAGAAAGGAATCATGGGCAAAAAAAAAAATCGCACAAACATTCATACATTTATAGTTAAGTTTAGACTTACACAAGTGTGTGTATGCGAATTGTGTGTATGTGTGTGTATTTGTGTGTGAGTATTAACGTCAAAATGGTCAAGTCTATCGCAGCATGTGTGTTCGAATAAATAGACGTTATAAACATATAACAAACAAACAGACAAACTAACAAACGTTATATAGACCCTTGTACGCTATTATATGCCGCAAGTGAAATTCCTCGTTAAATGCAGGTCCCCATGCCAATACAACAAAAACGAAAGGGAATGCTTACTTATGCCTTTGTAGCCTTGATGACGATGATGATTTTGTTGCTGACGATGATGATGCTGGTAACTGAGATGGCACTTGCACACTTACGTACAACTTTACACACAAAGCACCACTATAAACCAACTGTTTTTCTTTGGTTGGGTAACGAAAAATAATGGGGGTGATGAAGGGGGTCTAAAGAAAAAAAGAAAACCAAAAAACTTCAATGGCCTATAGGTGGAGTAGTGCCTCTGGTTTAAGTTGCGAGTTGGAGTTATCGACGGTTACCCTTTTGGCTAGTAATCATAGCAGTAGTAGTTGTAGTTGTAGTTCTATCCGCTGGTCAAAGTAAAAGACTAAGTTTAATTTCTATATTCTGCAGTGTTCTATGGCAAGTAGTTTGTTCCAATGCATACATACATACATACATACATACATACATACATACATACATACATACATACATACATACATACCTCAAATATACTTTTATTCTAATATTAGACTACAACTTTAATGTGTAGGTAGCGCCTACTGCTACTAAGGTTATTTTCAAAAGTTGTTAATGTCTTAAGACATGAGATAAGTAAAGCCTGCTGTTTTATAGCCAGACTATAGGTAATCTGTTTGCTGGACTATAATCTAATCCTTTTGCCAGACGATAATCTAGTCTGTTCGCAAGACTATAATATCGTCCAATTGTACCAATATAGCTTAGTCTTTTTGTAATACCATAGTCCTGTCTCTTTGCCAAAGGGTAGTCTGTTTGCTAGATCTGTTCTCCAGACTTTTATTTACTTCGTCACACAGAAGTTAAGTTCGTTCGCTATTGACTGTTTGTAACAAAACAATTAAGTCGATTGCCTTAACTCTGGTCTTACCTTGGTCTCCGACAATAATCTGTTGCTTAGACTTACACAATTTACACTGTGGTTCACATTTGTTGGTATATTCTTTAGACCCTGGTCTAATTCGTTTCTAAAACTAAAATCTAACTTTGTAATTCACAAAATAAATTTTTTATTGATTTGTGTTCCTTAACAAGAATTGACTCCCACATTTTTATGTAGAAGTCTAATATTAATGAATACATACATCTCGCTTACAATACATTTATCATCATTGCAAAATTTTATAAATGTATGTGTGAGTGTGTGTGTGTAGGAGTTAACAAAAGAATGAGTTGAGATGTCGAAATCTGGGGAGTGGGAGAGGTTTGGCCAAAGCATTAGATGTATGGTAGTTGTAGTAGTAGTGGAAGTAGAAATAATATTGGTAGTGGTGGTGATGTTGGCCGTGTGCACAATAATATCCGCAGCTCTTAGTGACGACTTATGTACGAGTGGACGAGGCGTTTGTGTTATTAGATTTGTTGTAGTCGTGCACTTTTATTGTGTTTTATTGTGCAGCAGAACACACTCTTGTAGTGATTCTCATCCTTGCACTTCCTTTTTGGCGACTTGATATTTTTGCATATTGGTGTCTGCAATATTTCGATACGAAACGATACGCGTTTTTCTATTTCTATACGATTCTATACGATACAATGGTGTATGTTTGTATTCCATTCCATTCTATTCTATTCTATTTAATTCTGTTCTATTTCATTTTCAGCTTTATGTTCTTGTTGTTATTGCTGTTGCTGTTGTTGTTGGTTTTGTATTTTATTTGGTTAGATTTTATACAGAATTTCTAAATTGGAATGTGATGCAATGTGATGTGTTCTACTGGGCTTTTGCTTTGTATAGGAGATTTTCATTTTATTTCATTTTATTTTATTTTTGATTTTTTGTTAATTCTTTTATATGAATTTTTTTCCTAGAGATTTCTATGCGCCAGAGTGTATGTTTTTTTCTATATGACTTCCCAGGCTCTGGTTAGTTGGAGAGACTTGGAATATTTGTTAACTTATGGAAAGAAGGAAGGCAGTCAGTCAAGCAGCATTTTAGTTTGATTTTGGTTGATTTTCTTTATTTTAAGGCGTCACTTTTAAAAACCGTCATTTTGGTTCAGACCATAACGGTGACTCTAACTACTTTTAATAGATTTTTTTTAATGTTAATTGTTATTGTTGTTGTTGGCTTTAGTATCGTCTAAACTTTCATATTCATATGCAACACTTTGCTCCTTCTTCTGTTGCTGGTTATTTATATTTTTTTTTTTTAGTGAGTAAATTTCATGTTGAACGTGTTTGATTTTTATTGTACTTTGGCTACAAATTTGTTTCTAAGCATTTTTGCATATTTATTTTCTTCGAAAATGCAAACAACAAAAATAACAACAGCAACAACAGCAGCAGCAATAACAATATTTAAAGTACGAGTTAAATGTGTTGGAGGACAAATTCTATATTGAAAATCTAAAAACTGATCCTTTTGAAGCGGCGACGGCGGTGACGGTGATTTCTTTTATTTTGACACTGTCCTTTGAGCTCTGGTGCTCCTTTACAATCACAATCACATTTCAAATCATGCATATGTGAAGATGTTTAAGTATGAGTGCATCTATGTAAGTGATTGAGAATGTAGATTCTTAAATAAAAAATAAAAACAAAAAAAAAGCAACGAATAAATATATTTTACATGAAACATCAAGTATCTATACGTGTTTATGAATACATATGTATATATGTATGAAGGTGTGTATGTGTGTGTGTATGTATCTGTGTGGATACTTAGATATAAGCTTCATTTGCATGCTTTTAGTGACAAAAATGGGGGAACACTTTAGTTTGATATTGCAGTTGTTTTCAATGTTGTTGTTTCGTTTTTTGAATTATATGTATTTTTTTCTTCTTCTTCTTCTTCATTGCTGTTGTTTTTTGGTATTTTTTGTTCCCGTTACTGATGATGAGTATTATAAATACAAGTATGTAAAATCATAGATGCAAACATACATACATAAATGTATGTATGTTTATTTATATGTTGACAACTTGGGGGGTTAGCGGAAGTGTACGTGGCCAAAAATGTCTAGACCATTAGTAAAACAACTACGACGACTTGTATTTATTCGTTACGTTCTCGTATTCATATTTTTGTAGTTTTATAATGTCGTCTATTTATATATATGCAATATACGATTTAGTAATGTATGGGCAATTCAGAATTAACTTCTTAAAATGTTTAACTAAAGTCTTTCGAGTTTGGCATTCATATGTTGGATGCGTTTATATTTAATTTATCCATCACCATCTGTACTCTCTAAATGGTTGCGGTATAAAAAATCCAAATCGGGTACAGTAGCTGCGGTAACTTTCAAACTCAGGGCATTCGGTACTATACTTCACACACCGGTTTCAGCTAACTTTTTTAAACAACGGCCTGAGGAGATATTTAATTATAATTTGAAACTCTTGAAGTACAGTTTTCCCAATGTATACTTTAACTTACATCCATTTAATTTTCACATGGTCCTATCTGCTCAATATATTTTATGCTCCCCCGATCCTATGAGGAAATTTTATGGTATATAATATATTTAAACCATATTGTTGTTGTAACCTATGACACTCCCATGTTGGCAACCATAATTTGTTTAAAGCATAACTATATTTATGGTTTTCACAACCATATTATGGTAATATGGGATGTATGATGGCACATACATGTTGTAAATGATAACATGGTGGCACAACTATAAATATGGTTGAAAACATAAGCATGACAAACATATATAATTGTGTCACAACCCGATTGTGTTAGTTCATTTCAACACATTATTAGTGAGCAACAATCGTTTGTATAGATTTTTATTTTAAAGTATACTAAGATGTTTACTTCTTAAAATTTTCTAAATCGGTTGTTTTAGTAGAAAAAAGTTATAAACCGATGTCTGAGACAACATCCTAAATCAAAAAGAAAATTGAACGACGATTTTTACCAAACGGTTTATTAATTTTTTATGAAAATTGATACTCAATAACAAAATATTATAGGCTACAGCAATTTAGAATATGACACGACGTAGATAAAGCCTTAATAACAAAATATTAAAAACTAACAAAATTTTGAGAGGGCATGGGTAAGTGGTATCCCCTTACAAAAGGAAATTTTTTGTTATATGTTCTACAACAATTTCTAAAGTGATCGGGGTGAAGGGTTTTAAAGATTCGTCATAGCCGATCCAATATTTTAAGTTGCTTCCGTACAAATGTCCACTCCGAAAGTTTTATGCTCACAGTTATAATATAATTTACATATCAAATTTCAAATCAGATGATCAATCAATGCTGAATGTCGAACATTCACTTTATTTTATTAGCCCATACATTAAAATATGAAATTATGGATGTTGGCTGACTGACTGACCATGGAGTATGATGGACTAAAGACATTCTAAGCAAGTTAGCAAAATTCTTTTTACTTTTATTTTTTTTACGATTTTTCAATCATTTTTTTCTGATTTTTGTTGGTTTTGTGTGTAAAAGAAATTGAATTGAATCTTTTGACATGAACAATTTTGTTGTTTTTTCTTCATATTTTTTTTAGATTTAAATTTAAAATTTAATTTTGTGCATTTATTTATAAACAATTTATTTAACGTTGCTTTTTCCTGGTCTAACTTTATTATTTATTTGCAGATCTGAAATTCGAATAGAAAAATAAATTTGTTTGATAAGTGATTACTTTTCTTATTCCTTTTTTTGTTCTTTTTTCTTACTCTTTTCTTTTTTCTTATTCTTAACATAATTTAGTTCTAAATTTTTAATATTTATTTTTAAGAGTTTCTTTGTATCTTAAGTCTGTTTTTTTTTGTATCTTAAGACTGATATTTTTTGTAGATACATTTTATTGTTTTCTTTATCGTTGTTGTTATTGTTATTTAGATTTTAATATTGTCCCCCCTTTTATTGTAAGTTGTTGTTTTTTTATATATATAAAAACATAAATCAGGTATAGAAAAATAAAACAAAAGATTTTTGTCATTGATTAACAAAAAAAAGTTGCCTTTTTTGCTCCATAATTAAGATGCAAAAAAATAATAATAAATAATTGCAAATTTTCAAAAAAGGGATTTATTAATGGTCGTAGGGATTTCCATTCTCAGAAAGCTAAAAAATTCAACAAGGATGAGATCGAAAAAAAATATATAGAGGAAAGTATTTTTATATAAATATTAACTTTAAACGGTGCACATGCTACACAGAAACACTACTCCGCCTTTGAATAATAAACAATTTTAAAAATCGCGACGTAGATTATAAAATCACAATGGACATTAACCCAAATTGAAAGATTTTCGCTGTAATAACTCTTCAGATATTCAGTTACTAATAGTTGCATTGAATGGAGGTTACATCTCCTGAGTGACCCTGTGCGATCCAAATTTTTCCCCTAAAACCTATTTAAATAATCGATAATAATCATTTTGTCTTTATGGGCCAGCTGTTATTTTCTTGCTTATAAGGTAGCTCCTTTTCTCTTGAACATATTTACCATCCATTATCTCAAGTAAAACTCTTTTACAGGAAAATGATTGAGTCCACTAAAACAGCTTTTTTTTGTCTCTCCACCTTATCCTATCAAATTTCTCGAATAGAACCAAATTTTAAAGAAGAAGATAAGAAGAGAAGATAATTAAAATTTTCTTCAGGGGGAGGATCCCATCTAACCTATATTTTGACCGGTAAAACAACTTTCCCTATAATAGTTATTTAGATATTCGATAATTAAAATTGGCTTTGTATGGGAGGTACCACTCCCCTTGATCCTATCAAAATGTCTTGAAACCTCTATAACTTTCGGATATATTGGGATCATTTTGTGAACATTTCAACAAAATCGGTCCAGTAGTTCAGCTGTCAATAAGTCCCAAGCAAACAATTAAGCCAACAAACAAACACAGATTCATTTTAATATATATAGAGATACCTGAACCATATCAAACTTGAATTCCCTTTATAACTCACTCTCTCTCTCTCTTACTTGTTAAAGGAAATAATTTACAGCTTTTAATCATTAAAATCGCTTAAAAATATTAGAGTTTACAGTATTTTTCCAATAGAGTAAGAGGGCAGGTATCTCTTATGCATTTGCCTGGGACTATAGATTCCAAGTATTCCCATATTTGTTGTCTCTATTTAAAGGAATCCCCTACACTTTTTGTGTTAATAAGAAATAATAATTTTCTCTCTCTTTCATTATTTTATTTCTTTGCAAATAAATTTCGCGATAAAAGAAATGTAAAAAAGGATAAAGAAATCACAAAGTGGCAAATTAGAAAAATATTGAAGAAATAACAACAAAAGGATTCATTTTAATTTATGTTTGTTATTGTGTGTGTGTGTGTTGATTGTGTATTTAAATGTAGAACATTTTAATACAAGATTTCTTCATTATTTTCTTTGTAATTTTGAATAAAAAAGGAGAATAAATAATGATAAAAATATTTTACATTTTGGTACAAATAAATGAGTTTTAAGGAATTTTCTTAGCGATTATTTCTATCGGCAAGGAACATGACATTAGTAAAATCAATATCTGATTCGATAACTGTCTGACTGTGTCTTCCTTGTTAATAGAATGATTTGAATTGTCTTAAAAGGTGTTCTATATAAAAGCGACAAATGTTATAGTTCGATATCTGGGACAACTTCAAAATTCAAGAACTTTTGTTATTATAAACTTCAACAACAATATTAATGGTATATTATATATATCATTCCATGTGCAACATTAACAGGGAATCATATAATGTATATACTAAAAAATAGATTAGACTAAGACTGTTTGTCTGTCTGTCCGAACAGTGTAATTCCATTAAATTTGGCCAAATTGTTTTCTGTTGACCAAATTACCAACATCTGTTCCATAGAACGATATATGAAATTATCTTAAAATTTAAACGACGATATTTGCTAATTGTTATTAATGACAAACAACGATTTCAAAGATAATATATATCTCGCTTAGTAATTGAATAAACGATTAATTTTTGATCGATTTTACATTCTGAAATTTACCCTGAAATCAATTAGAGTGAAAACTTACCTGAAAACTTGACCAAAATTGTAAGACGTAATTCCATAGTCAGAAACTTTTTTACAGTGTTAGCATTAGTTAGGTCTAAAGACGAATTCAACCGATTTTTGTTGTAATTGGTCCATAATTTTGCTTAGCAACCTCCCATCCCCCATATAAATTCTTCTCGAAATTTCACTTATGTACTCATGAAAATATAAATTTTATAACAATTATGATAAAATTATCACGAACCTAAATTCACACTGTTAAATTTAAAGAAAATCGAAAGACTTTTCGCCTAAAGCCCGCTTCCGAAAATTATTATAACTTTCATGATTATTCGAAAAACTTTGGTGTCATGATAAATTTTGACATGAACGTTTTTTCCTTGCAATCTTACATATTTTATGAAGCGATATTACGATAGGTCAATAATTTCCCATACGTCCAATATAAGGCCCCTTTAGAAAATCCGTTTAAAGCTAATAATTCCCCTTAACATGTTTTCCGTTGTAGAATTCGTCATAAGAATGTTTTATATTACTTTTCATAATATAATTTGCCAAATTATATTATGATCGGTCCATATTTGTCCCACATTTATTTAAATACTGTTTCTTAAGTTAGTTTAGGACATGTCCTAAATTAACGTTAAAAATTCATAAAGTATTACTAAAAAAGTGATAAAATAACAAAAAAAAATCAAAGTAAAATTATTTACAATAAACATAATTTAACTTTTTCCAATTATGATTTTACTTTATAGATGAAAAACGGTTATTTAACATTGTTTTACAGTAAATACAGTTTTTTTAGTTTATTCTTGAAATTTCAATATATTAATGTTGTTGTATAATTTTATTTATTAATGTTGAAAGATTCTAATATGTACAATATTATTTCACTGAAATCAACTATGTTCAACGTTGATATTGCTTCATGTTTTTCTATGTGTGTGTTGATTCTGTCGATTTGGTAACCGTTCTCCCACCTTTCATTTAATGCAAAGAAAATTAGAAATAAAATCTCTAAAAATAAAGTAGAAAATATGCGAATAACTATTTTGTTCTTGAATATAAATATTTCAAATTCGATTTATCACAAAAAAAATCAAATAAATCTTTTAGAAAATCGCTTTGGAACTTTCTTCAGCATTCTTAACTTTGGCGGTAACTCAAACAAGAAATTCCTTTCTGAAATGAAAGAGACAACACGTGAACTAGTAATATTTATTTCAGAAAGGTGTTTAATTATTAACAAAATCCGGAAAAAATTATTAAAATTGATATATGGATTTTAAATAATCGAATAAATATTCCGAAATAAAAATGTTGATGAGCAAATAAAGATCGATTACTTATTCACTAATATCTTTATTTAGTAAAGACTTAATTAGTGGTGTGTATATGAGAGATAATTTTTGTAGATCTGTATGTGTGTGATGGTCTATGTAACATATGTTATTCTTACTACATACATGTATGTGTTGTTAAAATTGCAAATATTAATTCTAAAAAGGTAGGAGGACCTTTGGGAATCTGCAGACCACGGCACATATATTTTCGACATAAATCTAATATTAATTATTATTATTATTATTATTATTATTATTATTATTATTATTATTATTAATTTAAGTACAAATTAATTTTCAAATTAGTTTTTCCTAAAAAATATATTAGTAACCATCAAGTCAAATATTCATGTGTTTTTAGTGCATGAAATGTGTGTCACTATTAACATTCTTTCACAAGTAATCAAATCTTGTAACAGAAAATAATTTTGACAAAACATATGCTGATATGCCACACACAATAAGTCACAAGCGTCATACTAAATGGCGAAAGTAACAAGTCAATTGAACGAAATCAAAAAAAAGCTTCAACCACATTCACACGTTTAAAATATCAATAATGTGTGAATAAAATGCATTTTCGTTAAAGGTAAGAAAGATGTTGGTTAAAAAATCTGTGCAGTTCATTACACCATTTTACACATCAAACCTACATACAGACACACAATCATACACACACGTTGCGAAAAATACGAAAAAGAAAAATAAACGTGAAAAATGCATCATTTGTTTGTAACAATAATAACAACAACAACTAACAGAAGTGAATCAAACAGAACCTGTGGCCTCAATACCGCCACCACCACCAACAAAGATAAAGTCTAGAGTCGAGTCTTATTTAATAAATATTTTGATGGCTGCATTGAGTGAAAAAGTGAGTGAATGGGTGAATGAATGGCACGCACGCTATTGAACCAGAGTAATTGTCATGATCTTCATCGTCAAGCTGATAATAAAAAGAAACAAAATTAACTTGCAATATAAAACACGCAGACACACATACATACACACACATATACACTTATACATAAACACTTGCATGAATGCATCATAAAAGTCAGAAGTTTACAATGTTTACATACAAAGTTGTAGAACATGGATGAAGAGATGGATGAAAAATTGATGGAAGTATGATGGATATAAAGCTAAACTGCAATACAAAAATTTTATGATGACTTTTAATCGAAACAGTGATGAAAGCGATATTGATGGAGGAAGGAGTTCTTGGTGGCACGATGCATCAAAAATTGTGGCAAATGTAAAAAATGGAAAAACACCAAACATATTGCAACGGCAGACACCAGCAACATGAAAAAAACACATGCTAAGAGTATTTACCCTTAAAAAAAGAGTCCAGCAAATACATGCACAAACATAAATATCCATAAACACTCATGTGAGTGTGAGTGTAAGTGTGTGTGTAAAGTTCATTCACATAGATATGCATGCAGTTGCAACAACACTATTATCCCATTTTGAAATTTGGGGGAAACCCCAATCGCGAAAAAAAAACACAGAAAATTCGAAACAAAAAAATATGCAACAACAAAAAAGTGCAGTAGCAACAGCTACAACAATAACGAATACAACAAGAATATAAACTGAATTTGACCGCGACCTAGATGATTGTTAAACACGCATCAGTGACACCAACTCTCGTCAAGGTCACGTTGAAAAATTATGCCAACCAATACTCGAAGTTCGGTCGAACGAATGCACATGCTGCTGCAACACACGGGTACCATTAAAATGCTGCTGCACTTCTGTATCGCGTTTGTTTTGTTTGTGTGATTGTGTGATTGTTGTTATTTTTCAGTCAATTCATATAACTGTGAGTGAGTGTGTGTGTGTGTGTATAAGTTCGTGTGAGTTTTTTTCCGTTTTTTTATTCATTTTTTGTATTTACTGGGATGTTATTTGAAATCAGTTCTGTTCTTTTTCTTTTTTTGTTGGTTTCATTTTTTGTGATGTGTGTTGCTGTTGTTGTTCTTGTTGTTTTGTTTGATGAGGAGTATCTTGTTTTGGCGCCGCATATCCATTTTTTCACGTGCTGCAATACACTTGTGTTTTTTACAAAAAATTTTTCAATGCCACCAGTTTTTGTTTTTGTGTGATATCATCACGTGCTTATACATACAAATCGTATACACGAACAAATATTCACACAATCATGTGTTAGCAAGTGAGTGTGTGTGTATGTGTATGTTGTATGATGGGCCAATGCACTTTCATTGCAATTTATCGGTGACTCTACAATATTGCAACTAAAACAGCGCATCAATATATACACACACACACATACACATGAACATTTGTACATAAATTCGTTGTATGTTACATACAAACATACATTTGAACATTCAAACATATACATAAATTGCTGTATATAAACATTTTCACATATGTACATTACATAATATCACATACAAACTGTCAATTAGAATTGTATATATACACACTCACACATATATACATAATAATACGCGATTATATATATATACATATACAGTTGATTGTAAACATGTATGTCTGTATGTATGTATGTGTGTGTGTATTAGTTAATACATATTTGATACGCGCAAATCAATAACCTGCCACAATAATAAACGATTCCTCCTTTTATATTCATAATCCACATATCCTGAAATTGTGTTCCGTTTGTGTTTGAGTGTGTGTGTGTATGTACTTGTGTTTAATAAGTTTAAAAGCAGTTTTGCAAAGATTTCGATTTAAATAAGAAATTGAAAAATTCCAAGAGAAAATTAACATAATTTCTATTTGGAAGAAAGTGAAGATAATTATTTTGCTTAGAGAAAATTTGCGATAATTTTCAATTTTGAGAAAAATTTTGGTAAATTCTCAATTAAGAGATTTTTATTCGATAAGACTAGTCTATTTAGAGAAAATTCATCGGAAATTTATATTTAGAAAATAATTGAGATAAATTACTTTTGAGAGAAAATCTTCGATAAATTTCAAGTTATAGAAAGTTTTCGATAAATTCACTAAATAGAAAAAATATTTTGAGAAAATTTTCATAACATTTCGTTGAATTCTCTATTTAGAGAAAATTTTCAATAAATTGTCTAATTCAAGAAAAATTTTGATGAAAACTCTTTAAGAGAAAAATGTCGATAATTTTTCTTATTAGAAAATATTTTCGTTAAATTTTAATTAAAAGAAAATTTTTGATGAAAATTCTTTTTACAGAAAATTTCGATAAATTTTCAGTTGAGTCAAAATTTTCTAATTGGAAAAAAAATCCATAAATTCTAAATTTAGAGAAAAATAGAGAATATTTTCCATAAATTTTCTACTTAGAGAAAAATTTCGATTAATTTTCTGCTTTGAGAAAAGTTTCAATGAGAATTTCTATTATCGATTTATATTGTTTTGTTATTGTTAGTGAGAGTTAATTGTGACTAGAATTCGGGTGACTATACTGGCAGCCAGACAGAAACATTTAAATCGATTTGGAACTTGATGGTTCTAGATGAAATATATTTCTTGCGGATTGAAGTGTTACTTTCTTGGTTTTATATCTTCAATTTTTGTTATATATTTTCCGAAAAAATCTCAAGAGAAATCTCACCATTCAAATATCGAAAAAACAATTGTTGCATAATAATCAATCAAAAAAAAACCAAAAACAAAACAAAAACAAAAGAGTTATTCCACCACATACAACTAATCTGCAACAACTGCAACAGTAATATTGTTCAGCTCATACCATTAACACAAGGAGAATAACGAAAAGTGAGTGAGTGAGTGATAGAGAGAGGAGTCGCGTAGTGCAGTGTTAATAATTTTTTCCCACGATTAAAAAGCGTTGTAGTGCAAAGTGGCTAAAACGATTGCAAACATTAAATACCATCAATGTTGTTGTTAACAACTGCAACTGACATGAGACAACAATCCACCAACAATTGTACATATGTACATACTATGCATTTTATTGTATGTGTGAATGTTTATGTGTTTGTGTGAATGTATATGACAATGACGTAGTAGGTGCTTTTTTAAAAAAGTGCAACACTTTCATTTTCAATGGTCGCATACGAGCAGTAAGTAATGTGACCAAAAAATATAAAACAAACAAAAAAAAGGAGAAAAAAGAGAAAAAATGGGAAAAAATGTTAATAAAAAATCCACCGATTTAAAATCACGGCAACACGTCATCATCATAGAACCAAACGAACAAAAAAGTAATAATAAAACAGGAAAGAGGAAAAAACTGTTTTGTACTGAAACTCATTGCAAAAATCACATAGAGTCAGCAGTTGCAATTGCATCTATGTGAAAAGCAACAACAAAAAATCCAAATACAAAAAAAATGAAACCAAACACATTGGGATGAATTGAGATTATCGTGGAAAATAATTGAATGTGAGATAAAATTAAAAATCATCAATCGATAAAATCGTTTCTATTTCTGCGACTTTTGACTTTAAACACTTATATGCTTGACATTGGGGAAATCGTTTAGAAATCAAAATGCATTTCATATTTTTGACAGTTCATTTCGACCAAATCAGATTTAGAGGAAATGTGACAACACTTGTGCAGGATCTCCCAGTTCATCTTGCGGATAACATTGATGTTGTTCTTTCTAGTTTTAAAGGGAGGGAGGGAGGTAGAGATCTTAATTTTTGAATCATTTATAAAATTTGTATCCCCTCAACAAAGTGCAATTGTTCATCTCATTTCAGACCAATGTGCAATACAACCAGTTGCACCAGTGAGTCTGTCATCAACAAATTGCACTCTATAAAAAAAAGCGATTTACACATTTTCAGTATTTTTTTCGCTTTAGTTTTTTGTTTTTGTTGTTTTTTTTTTATTTAGTGGTTAGTAAACTGCGAAAAATACAATTCATCCATACACTAACATAAACACACAAACCAACAAACAAATGCACTTGCATAAATGCTTATACGACTAGATTACAAACACACACACACATCTACATGTATGTTTTCCTATTGAATATATATATGTATATGTGTGTGTGTGTGCATATGTTGCAAGTGTAAAATATTTGTGTATGTACTCCATACAATGCAAGTGTGCGTGTGTTTGTGTTTAATATTTGTTGCATATTGTATAATTCTCCATATACTCCCGCTCCAATGGTTGAGTTTTCAGTAATAATGTCATGTATTGTGGCACGCGCTACAAATTTTCATTCATTGAATGTTTAAAAGAAAAAAAGTGCAAAACAACAACAACAAAAAGGAAAAAACAAACTAAAAAAAATACAAGAATTGAAAAATGCAAAAATATCATGCACACGCATATTCATTCATTCAGTCACTCACTCATTCATACATTCATTCACACGTCAAAAATAAAAATAAATAAAAAAGCACAAACTAAAGTTATTTTTTGAATTGAACATAAAATGCAAAACTGGTGTTGAAAGTTAATAGAGGAATGTCACACCTACCTGTCGCTAACATTTTGATTAACTTCTCCATCACAATAGACAAGTGTATTTTGTTTGTTGTTTTTTTTTTTTTGCAACAACAACAAACACCCGAACATGCCACCGATGTTTGTTTATAAATTGTTGTTCTTCATGCAATTGACATTGATAACGATAACGTTTTTATCTGATTACAAATTAAAAGAACAGAATTTTCGAAAACAGAGTTGACGAAATTCTAGTAAGATGTTTGAAATGATGTTAATTCGTGTTGCACTGAATTCTTTTAAATCTGTTGAAGAATTTGTTGAAAGTCTTATTCCCTTTTTGAAAAATTGTAATATAAATAAAATGCGCATATCAAGCGTATTTAAAAAACTGACATTTTCAGAGTTTTTCGAAAAATAATCTTTTATGTAAAAAAATCGAATAACCGGGTTTTGTTTGATTATTAATAAAATTCTTGAGTTTAACCAATAAAAACATATATACACGATATATAACCTTTTAATGGAATGAAGAAAAAATAATGGTTCCCTATCGAAATATCAAATTTCATTAAATTATCCCTAAACTGTATGATGCCCTAAATGAGTTGGATCTTTTGTTAGTATTTTTCGGTTTCGTATTTAAAATAATATGTCGAGGCTTTATTTAGATCCATAATCTTTGCTATATAGAAATTTTTTCTTAAATTTCTGAATACATCGAAAGTAGAGATATATATCTCTATGCCTTAAAAATGTATAAAAACCTTGCAGAATCTTATTCAAATATTTTTATTGACATGATTATATCTAAAACAGGCAAAATCGATTCAGAATATGAGGTCTAACAATGCATACAAAACTTTTCTCGTGTAGCATACGGAATGAAAAATTTTATATATTCTCAATCCAAAATATACAAAAATAAAGCTGAAAGTGAAAAGTTCGGTTTTCTGAAATACAAAAAAAAAACGGGTTTCGATTTCTGAATACATTATGCATATCATTTTTTAAAATTTTTTATTTCTAAGAATTTTATTATAATTTTTTTTAAAGAATTTTAGGTTAACTGTGTCAAAGAATTTAAAAAGTACCATGGGAATTGCCGTAAAGTACCATTTAGTCCCATTCAAAAAGTACTTAAATTTCACGTAGAAGTTTTAAAAATTATCACCTTAAACTTCATATTTTCAAAAATCCCCCAAATAGTTCTTAGTGGAAATCAAAAACCAAATTTTATGTCCTTAACTTTAACCGCTTTGTCTGTGAGTTAGTGATAAGTGATTATGACTTTATATTTCTTTTCTACAAATAATCGCTTAGTGGATCCAAAACATTGATTCACGATTTGTTTTTTTTTTTTTTTAACTGAAAGCATAAATGAAAGTTGGAACAAGTAAGATGTTGAGGTAAGCCCGATATGCAATACCCTACATCACAATGTTGTTACTAAATGGTAGTAACGAAAATTATTGAACGACCCTCATATAATTTTGCATTATTGTGACACCAACATTTATGTAAAATTAGCCTTTACTCGTTACGCTTTGCTATAGAAAAATTTTGCTCCGTCGGAAATTCAGAAAGGAATTATCCTACATATTTGTCATTTTGTCAAGTAAACAACACCTTGAAAAAGTGATTTAGGCCAAATAGTAAAGCTTCCGCTATAAAAGTTCTTTAGATAATCGATAATTAAAATTGGCCACGCAAGGGGTACCTCTCCCCCTAATCCTATCTATCCCAGATTTTTACCCATACAACAGCTCATTGAGGAAGTGATTAGGATCAAATTTTAACACTTCTATCTGTTTAATCTGTTCTTTGACAAAGAGGTCGTAATCAAATTTTAAAGCTTTCACTGTGATAGTTCGTTAGATGTTCGATAATTAAAACATGGCTCCCGCTTACCCCATCCCTCCTACATTTTTTGTTAAGTAAAGAAGTTCCTTGCGTTTTAAAGGAATTCGATAAAAAGGCAAGGGGAGGGAGTACCCATCCGTCCAGTATTTTTTCAGTTAAGAGAATTCTTGAGAACGTAAAAGTGAAAGGGGTATAATTCTGTCTGGTCCTATTGGAATTTATTATAACGTGTGTTACTTCGAAAACATTGTGATCATTCTATGAAAATTGGCCAAGTCGCATTGTAGTCCATAAGTGGCATACACACATTCTAATATATATGTATATAGATTTATGTTTATTATGTGTGGGGGCTACGTGAAATAATGAATTCGTCATCATTAGAACTGTGACTTGCATTGGTGATGAAAAAATTAAATTTTTATTCAAAAATAATAAATTTTCACTTAAATGAAACTTTCAATAAAAAAAAGTTTCGGGAAAAAATGAAATTTTCATCAAGAAACTCTAATTCTTCTTACTAAAACTTAAATTTTCACAGAAAATGGAAATGGGAAATTTTAATTTTCCCAAAAAAAAATTAAAATTTTTACTAAAAATTCAAATTTTCACTAAAAATTTAAAATTTCCCAAAAAAAAAAAAAAAAAACAATTTTTTTCACTAACAATTCAAAATTTTCAATAAAAACTGAAACTTTTCACTAAAAATTCAAACTTTTCACTAAAAATTTTAATTTCAAATTCTTAATATAAATTTGGATCAAAATATTGTAAAGTGTTATACGAATTTTTCTGTTTCTACGAATAACCAAATCGATTGAGCATGAAATTAGAGGAAAAGATTTTTGATTATCGGGTATCCCAAGTTACAGCCAATAAATTGGTTATCATTAGGATCAGGGGAGGTGCTGCTTCCAAACGATATAAATATTGATAACTGCAATTACGCTACTGTGAGACATATTTACTAGACAAAATAGGGCGATTAGCATCAGGGGGAGATTGCTCCTTTTCCTCCCTCCTGAATTTTCACATACCGCACAGAGCTGTGTGTGAGTTCTTAGAGTAAATGAATTTAAGTTTTAATTTACTCGATTTGTCATCAAAATATGACATCCATATTGGGCGTAAATATATATATTCTGGTACCATTATCCACTTTTAAGAGAAATTAACTTTAATTATTAAATTTATATTTTTTTTCAAAACTTTCTCCCTCACAAATGTGAGTTCTAAAGTTAAAAATTATCTTTATTAAAATAAAACGCTTTGATATATTATCATTCAACAAAAACAACTTAATACTCGCTTTTTTGACGCTAAATAAATGTGTAAAATATGTAATTTTTCTCCAACTCTCGATAAATAATATTTTAAATTTAAATGGATCCATGAAAAGTCGCTTACTTCACAGTAACTTCATTCATACATGACATTCAAAATTATTCTTCCTGCACAAGTTAAAAAAGCGCGAGAAAGGGGCGTCGTAGTTGTGAAAACGGAAAATATTTGAGAAAAAAATGGTACGAATAACATGACATCAACATCATTCATCCATCCATCCATTCAACCATTCATTCACTTCAAACTCAAGCTTCTCATCATTTCTAGAAATATTGAGATATGAGAATAAACGTTGTATCCAAAAATAAATCCTCCAACTATATTTTTTTTATTATCTCCTCGCCCCCCCCCCCTCCACCTGATTCCTATGAAGAACTCAAAGAGTATTTTATAGATTTGATTTGGATGGTGGGTTGAATGTGAATGGTTGAAATGAAAGTATGTTGGAGTATGAGTTCGATGGCTGAATGAATAATAGATAGTTTCTTCCTTTTTATTTTTTGTCTCCTGTGTTGCGGCGGACAAAAATATTAACTTATTTGTTTTTATACTTTATTTATATTTTTTTATAAATTTATTTGCAGTTTTTGTAGAAAAGATTTTTTGGAGAATGAGACTTTGAAAAACAGAAACAATTTTTTGGTTACCAACAAAATAGACACTGATTTCCATTTTAAGTCTTTTTTTATTTTTTTGTTTTGGAACTTTTTGTTGTTGTTGTTGTTGGAAAGATAATTCTTTTATTTTTTTATGTTTTGTGTTTTTGTTGTCGGAAATTGGAGCCTGTTTCTTTTATGTTCAATGGTGGCTTAAATCTGCATAACTGTTTATATGAATGTTTATATGTTTAGATGTATGTGAATGAATAAATGTGTTTAATATACAAGTGCAAACTTTATGGGTATGAGCTAATTTACATAGATATCTAATATATGTTTCTATATTTGTATGAATGTATGCATGCATGTATGTATGTATGTATGCATGTATGTATGTATGTATGTATGTCGAGAATCTAACATTCATTTATAAATCCATGAAGTATATAGATATTTATTTATGTCTGTTTGCAATGGTTGTTAATGGCATTTCAACTTTGTTCAAAGGCAATCAAAAGTGTTGTCGTTGTTTTTTTTTTTTTGTTTTTGCAATCTTTCTACTCACACATACTCTTACACATGCATAATTCGCAATTCTGTTAAAGACAAAATCCCAGGTCTGTACCTGTTCTCTCTCTCGCTGAATTATTATTTATTTTATTCCAAATGAGTAATAATTTTAACAATAATTAATGTTTTAAAATCCCTCGATTTAGGTGTAAAATACCAAAATGAGGAATATAATAAACATTTATATTCATCAACATTAAATAATTTAGTTCGTTTGTTATCCGAAATTTTATTGAGGATCAAATGGCACTGGACTGGATTCATCTGTCACCAGTCACTTTTACATTTCGCTCAAATGTGTCATTTCAGACAGCATCGTACTATTTATGGAAAAGGGGATCAATTCGATTACTTTTTCAGCGTTTAGAACTCAAGCTTCCAAGTTTTCATTATATTTTGTTGTACGCGTTTACCACAAATTTTCGTTGTGATTTAATCGAGCATTTTATTTTGCACTGAAACAATTAATTTTGGGACAAGCTTTTAAGCCTAAAGCTGCTATGATTAGAATTATAACTGTTAATGAGTGAAAGGTTTATTTTACAAAAAGCTTATTTTGTGATTTATTCTTTATAAATGAACGATTAAATTTTTAAATTTTGTAAACTATAAACGATAATTTATAAGAGTCGTTTTATAAAAATTTATTATCGATAAAAAAGTTTTACTTAAAGTTACTATTTTTATCGATTTTTATATCCAAACTTAGTTGGGACATTAACGCGGATTTATGTAAAGCTATAATGTTTACTATCAAATACTTTCAAGTCAGACTTCTCATATATAAATGTGAACAAAATACAATTGCTAATTTCAAAAATGTTATAATGTTTAGTTTGGACCAAGGGAGAGCACTGTTAACTTTATGATTTGTTACACTTGAAACAGGATTTCTAAATATCAAAATAATCACCAAAAACATGGCATAAGAATCAGGATTGATACTCTGATAAATAAATCTAAATTTTTACTAAAAAATAATATTTTCACAAATAATTCATATTTTCGAAATATCCTTATTTGTTTTATTCATTCCCAAACTTAAAATTCATATTTCATTAAAAATTCATATTTTCAAAAAAATTCACATTTTCACTAAAAATTCATATTTTCAAACGAAAATTCTTATTTTCATAAAAATTCAAGTATTCACAAAAAATTGATAATTTCACTAAAAATTCACATTTTCACTAACAATTCATATTTTTAACAGAAACTCATATTTTTATTAAAAATTCAAATTTTTACAAAAAATTTAAACTTTCATGAAAAATGTAAAGTCATATATATCCTACAATAATCATATTAACTCGGTGTTTAGCCCATCACTGTCATGATCTTAGCCGGTCTAAATTGCAATAAGACTCTCGCTTAAATAGTTCATAAGATATTAAATAATCTGTATTTGATAATGAATTTTGTATCTGAAAATCATTCTCGCTCGAACTATTTTTCCCAGTATGTCTGCTTCCATGTAGCATGATTCTTGTAATACTTTTTTCCTCACAAACAGGAAGATACATCAAATTTCGATACATCAGTTGAAATGTTTAGTCACCTATAGATCTCATAGGCAAACATACATTAATGCATATAAACATGTTTCTTTAACGTTACCGATAACTTTTTCATGTAATAAATTATATCTCATTATTAAGACGTTAAATATTGCAAAATTTAGAAAAAAAAATCAAAAAATCATTTACATAAAAGTTAATTTCAGCTTTTTTGAAATTTATTTCAGTATTGATGATCGGTACACCTCATTAAATCTGTTATATAAGTATTTTATATATCTCGTATTACTTAATTTTTCTATTATTTTCAGCATTTAATTCTTCTTTTTCTTTTATTTTGCAAAATATTAAAATATTTTTGTAAACGTTTTTTTTTTGTTGTTGTTGTAAAAAAATTACTCAATATGAATATGTAAAACTGAAATTTCCCAATATGATTTGACTGCTAGAATTTACTACATCTTTCGAATACAAATGAAATACTTAAATGCCATAAAAAGAAGAAGCAAAAAAAATGGCAAAAACAAAATATACAAAGATCGTAGAGTTTTGATAGTGAAGGTCCATTGCGGAGTATTTCCTTTTTAAAAAAATTTTACAGTAATTTTTTTTTCGTTTTAAAATGTAAAATAGCAAAAATTTATATGAAAAGAAAAAAAAAAGAACTATAAAAAACAGAAATTATTTTATGTATAAAGTATGCAAGATATGCGGTACACTGAAAAAAAATAAGTAATAAAATATATTTTGAGTAGCGTAATAGTCAAAAACTTAAACTTAATTTAAATAAAAATACTTTTAACGTAAAAAAGGTTCATCTAATTGTATTACTTTTACGTTGGTGAACAACCGATATTGCAACAGAGTTTTCCAGTTCTGTAAGTCCTCTCATAAAAAGTTTACATTGCATGAGAGGATGGGAAGTTACGTTCTTGAACTAAATAAATTGTATGTATCAAAATTCATCGATGTATATTTAAAATTGCCGTAGAACCCTCGCTACGTTTATGTAGACTGGCCGTCTACATACGTACGGTGGTTAAGTTATAAAAATTTCTATGTGTTTTTATGTATATATCAAAGCAGGGCAAAACTCGGATCGGATGGTCCAGACCATTAAAAGAACCTAAAAAAATGTAATGTCATATTTTAACACGCTCAAATATGCAAAGTGCGTTGAAAGGAAATTTTAAGAGTTTTGTAACGTGATTTTATTTGTATTAAATCGGATCGGCTTATGATGACCACCTTCTCCAATTAGACTTATTATGGGTTCAAGGCTTTAATTTAGACGATTGTAGAATTCTGGTTTATATAATCGACGGTTGATATGATGGAAATTTACTAAAACTAATTTCTAGGATTTATTTATACTTGTTCTACTATATGTACCTTATAGAAGCTTTAAAACTGAACAGACTTAATTTTGTACATTATGTCTGGTAGGAAGCATTTAAAGCATTTAAAGACATTTAGAGCGGAAATTTTGAAATTATATTGCAACTGAACCCTGAATAAATAAGCAAGATTTTTAAAACTTAGGATCTGTGGGAGAGACATCCCTTATACAAACAAATATTACTTATCGAAAAAATACGATATTTCTGACTCGCGAGGTTAGACTACAGATTTGGCTTATCTCACCCGTACACTATAACGACTCATTAATTTGAGCAGAATCGACATTCATTTTTGCTGCTTCACACACACAAAAGCAAATTTAAAGTAGTTTGGATGAATAACAATGATCTATGGATCTATGTAACTATTCAAAGAGTTTAAGACTGTGAAAATCGGCGCTAAACAAAAAATATTTCCTAAATTCTAATTTCGGAGTGTCTTATCCTTGTTTATTTTATTTATTCTCCAACATTTTGAATTGTGTACGAAAAAAAGAGCTTAATAGTCACAATTAATAACATTTTGTCTTATTGATTAAATAATTTATCAATATATTATAAATTTCTTTGAGTGTAGAAAATATTATTCAAAATAGCAACAAGTAACGATCATAAAACAATTACCAAACACAACATTTCCTTAAACATATTTATTAAACCTGTCTAAGGGGAAAAATAAGTTCACTAAGAAACGATCAAACAATAACAACAATTTCAACAACAACAACAACAAATACTTGCACACACACACTGACACACACGTTGAAAAGAAAAAAAGAGAAAAAAAATATTTTAAAAACTTAAACTCCTCAACAATACTCAAGAGGGCATTTGCAAGAGTCAAGAGGGAGTAATAATTGTTGTTGCTGCCAGAGTTATCATGGGGGACAGGTAAAGTTAGTTATTTAGCAGTAGAAGACAACAAACAGACAGCAGCAGCAGCAGGTATAGAAGCATGAAATTAGGAACTTTATAAGGCTTTTAGTGAAGATATTACAAGCGATGCAAAACAATGAAACCATCAACATCATTATCATTATTATCATCATAATCATCATTAGGTTTTGGTAGCAAATGCTGCAACAATAACAACGACAATATAAACAGCAATTGTATGTAAGTAAATTGATGATATTAAACAATAACATTAGCAACAAAACAATCAGCTACCAACAATAACAACAACTACTACTACTGTTTATAATAATAACAACAACAGCAACAAAAAAGAAGAAACAAAAAATTTAACAAATAATGTTGTGAATACATTGAATATGAACTTCATAAATGCATAACGCACACACAAATACAAACTCACTCGTGTAGTACTACAACACAGTTTAGTACAATAAGGCTAACTAACAGCAGCAGCAACAACAACAAATACAACAACAAAAACAACAGCTACAATTACCAGCAATATAAAAAGACCAACAAAGAAGATCGTTGCTGCTGTTGTTGTTTGTTTGTTTGATTGTTTGCATAAACTTCTTGTGTTTGTTTGTTGCATTGTTGCAAAGTTGCAAGTAAAACAGTAGCATTTGCATTATTGTTTTGCTTTGTTGGAAACGTTGCAAGTTGTGTTGTGTTTTTTTTGTTGAGCATGGGCGCCTGCGTTTTTATGTTGTTACTTTATTAACGCTACTGAAAAATACAAAATACTACTGCTGCTGTTGCTACAGCTTATTCTTCTTCTTCTTTTTCCTCATCATTTTCTTTTCTATATTCCTGCCACAACTTTTACTTCTTTCGAATTGTTGTCGTTGGTCTTTTTTGTTTGTTTTTTCTTAAAAACTTAGAATTCACGTTTTCGTGTTCGTCGTGGGCGATACGAAAAAGTTGTATTCAAATCTGCTTATGTTTTAATAAAACCGAACGAACTATGGTGGCGCTTCCAGTTCCCAGCTCCTTGTTTCTCTCCGGTTTTTGTTTTTTTTTATTCATAAAAGTTATGCCGCTAACAAAACAAAAAAGAGAACAAAAGGATTAAATACATTTGTTTGTTGTGATGTGTTCGTAATCAATTCAAGTCCATATTAATCCGCCCAAAATTGTTAGTTCATATCTTTTTTTCTATTTTACTTTGGATTTCTGTGATACTGAAAATTTTGAAATTTTTCTTAAATATTGTTGGTTGCATTGTTGTAGTTGTTATATAATTTTTATAAATGTTGAATGTTTTATAATGCCGCACACATTCATAAATATTTTGCACAAATATCGCTACCTGAAATATAAAATATTTTAAGATTTATAAATTGGCTAAAACAGATTTAAAAAGTATTCCGAATTTTGAATACCTTTCACAAATATAAACTTTAATATACACTAATTCCCATACAACCCCACACCAAATAACTTATAGTTTTACAGGTGGCGCAGATCACTGCTTTCAACCATTTCATCACCATTAATTGTATTTCGTTCGTAATTTCCTGAAGCCCCAAATATTATAAATCGCTCATAAATCGCTCATTATGATATTTTTAATTTACACATCATGGAACTAAATTCTTTGAGAATCAGTCCATAACTTTCTATGACTTCGTTATGGTGCGTCCATCTTGTCAAACTTTAAAACTTTTTAAACATTAAACGGACTAAAACCATTTGAATTTCTACACCGTCTAAAACCACAAGTGATGAGGGAGGGTATATTAAGTTTGTAATTCCTTGTATTCATGTTTTTGTGTCATAACTTTATGAAATTTGGCCAATTTTTTATTTGGAAACTTAAAACTATCGGCTCATTTAGTGAAATGTTATAAGACTGATAACTCAGTTAACCTTAAAATTCTAGCGAACCGATAGACAAACGAGTTATGATTTTGATTTGGTGCAAAAATATATACATATTATGGATCCAAAAATGATTCCTTCTTACTATTTCTTAACATGTGCTATTCGAAGGATCATTAGAGAAATTTGAAAGTTAACTGAACTATTGGATTTTGAACACTACGATAACGATTTCGAAATTTTTAAAACTTAAAACAAAACAAATTTCCAATTATTTTTGTGAATTTATTAATTTTATTTTGCCAATTTTATGTTGTAGATCCATTCCATTTCTGTTAACGCTAATAATATTTTTTCATCATACAACAAGTCTCCCATCCAACAACAACTAACAAATGTTGGTGCAACATTATTCATACGTAAATAAATAAAATAAAGTAAATATTTTTGTAATTGTTTAAGAAAAAAATTTGCCATTGTTTTAAACATGATTTGTTGTTGTTTTACTTAATTGTATTCAGTTAGTACTACTAAATATGCAAAATACAACAATACAATATTAAAGCAACAACAACAACAAACATAATAAGTAAAAAATATTTACATGTAGTTGTGAAATTATGACAATTTCAACTTCAAAGTGTTTTCTTTCGCATTGTCTTTTTTTATTGTGCGATTTAATGTTTTTCATATTTATTTCGAAGTGCGTACAGTGATTAATAATTATATATTTTTTATCATTTTATCATATTATGGTAAAATTTTATATCTTTTTAAATTTTTATGATTATTTAATGTTATACAATTTCATCATATAATGTCTCAATAATACATCTTGTAATCACGTTTACACATAAATTTAAATAAAAAAATATTTTTAATCATTTAGAATTTTCCTTATTATATTGTAATTAAATTTAATCATATTATTATTAAATGGGGACATATTTTGAATATTGATGATGAACTTCTTTCTTTTGTAAAAAATACTTAAATTAAACATTTGATCCACATTTTTTATAACCGACTGTAAGTGTAATACCTACAAGAACCCAGTACATAAGTTTAATTTTTAATATTAATAAAAATAACAACAATAAGTTGGAACCATTTATTTTATTTCAAGAAGATTCGAAACTTAAAATATTTGAATTGTAAAATAAACCGAAATACAGGTCAACACAAAAGGAATTATAAAAGACGAAACCTCTAAACTTACGATTTTATTTTTATAGTTGAAATTACTAATGATGAAATTTTGATACTTTTTCGGAAAGCCTTTCTATCACTTTGCTCTAACAGGAGAAATCCGTTTAAAATCTACCCGCTGGCCTTAGCAACTCTGTCCGAGATTTTCATCTCTTGGTACAAATACATCATTGTTGTTATTATACCAATCAAGGGCTTATTTAGCATAGTGACAGGAGGGCCAAGTCAGGCCAAAAATAAGTGGACACATTATAAAGTCTTCTGAATGTAAGCAGCCTTTTTTGTAAACATTTCTTGTTGTGAATTTCGGTATTGAGAGAGCCCGTTGTAACAATGATTGGCTTTTTTGTCGCAACTGCATATTGCTTGCTATACCAACAACTTTTTCGGAAATTTTTACTACTTTTCGGTCTTAACACAAAATCTTTCACTAGGAACTTGGGAAAAAGCTCTTCCAGAACATACCAAAAATACTTTTTAGGAATCTTGACTTTAATTTCCTTTCTCTGTTTTTGTCCTCTAAATTTTTAGCAGCGTTCCTGTCGGGAAGTTTTTGAGTCTTGTATGCTTTTAAATATGCTTTAACTTTTTATACTAAATAGTCCGAGCACCATGCTAACGTTGCTGGTTTCCTATCGATTATTTTTGGAGCTTTTTAAAAATGTTTTCTATTTTTTTGGCTTTAGAAATAATCCTTCTAAATGAACCAGGTTGTAGGATAAAGTTGGGTTCTGTTAAAAATATTTAATAATTTTAGTATGCACTTTTTCCGGGCCCTCATTTTAATTAGTTTAACAATAAATTCATCTGCTTGACATTTTGTACAAAAGTAACCTGATCAAAACGTGTGTTAAATATTTTTTGATAACAGTCGGGAAACACTTGCGTCATTGAAGTCTTATATGAGTCCCTGCTCTCATGGATAACTTTGTCAATGAACAAGCAGATGAGTAATCCAGTTTCAACATCGTTGTAGATTCGGTAAAGTAATTAGTGGTCACTGGACTAGAAAACAATGCTAAAAGACAAGGAGGACCGTACAATAATTGTTGTTGTAAACTGAATCAAATGTCGTAATAATTATTCACGAAACATTTTCGTAGAACTAATAATTTTTCTTCAAACTGAAGAATTTGCTTCAAATATTTTTTTAATCAAAAAAATTTTAGTTAAAGTTGTTAAATTGAATATAAAAAAGAAAAATTAACGAAAAATATGTAATATCAACAGTTATTTAGTAAAATCGGCAATAACGCAACTTAAGTCAAATAACACGTAATTTAAGTTAATTTAAATAAAATTTTTGTAAATTGAATTATTTTTTTCGTCAAATAATTTTCTTTATTTTCTTTGTCATATTGAAATACGACAAAGAAAATGTGAACTGAATATAGAAATCTAATGGAAGATCAGCTGATCAACTAACATGAAAGTAACTTTTCATCAGAAATACAAGGCGGTCAGCTCACCACCGTCCTATTGACATTGAACTATTTTCAGTTGTCTATCATTATCAAAAACTAGCTTTTACCTGTTGCACATTGCTACACACAAATTCTCCTCAGTCCTAAATCTCGAAAAATGTCACATAACACAAATTGACGTGTATTAAAAATTGTAATTAGGACCAAATTCCCGCTGTAGTAGATCTATGTATGGAGATAATTCTTCCCTGACGAGTAATGTATTATTCAGATTTTATAATATTTTTTTTATTAACGAATTGAAATAGTCATATTGACAATTTTTCGTCAATTTGAAGAATTTACGAAAAATTAACAAAAATTTTCGTTATGGTGAATAAAGGTTTCGTAGGCTGATATTTAACCTGAATTACTTTAATTGTACACCCCCATTTCTTATATTTAGTACCTTTTTTTGTTCAGTGTAGCTACAAGTATATGAAAAAATATGGGGTTCCATGTTATCTGTGACTTCAGAACTTTTGGAGCAACGAGTCCTAGAAAAGTATAATCTAATTAATCTATGTGACTTATCATGGACAAAGTTTAATGATTTACTATGTTCTTTAACCTCAACTATGTTGAAAGTACTAAAATCTGATTTGGCAGAGAATTTCGATCAATCCGTACGTATCACTGACGAATCATTTAAGACCTTTTGCATCACATTAAAATCTGAGTGTATATGTTGTTATCCTGAGAAGAAATGTTTTAGACCGATATCTGAGTCATACTCAAAATGCCGAGATTTATTTGATTTTCAGAAAATAGATTATAAAACATTCATATTACACAGAAATATATCAAAATCGGTTCAGTAAAAAATGGGTTTAAGGAACTTTTTCAATTTATAGGTGTGTAAGTGTATATGTGTGTTCAGTTATATATTAAATGTAGTATAAATATAATATATTTATTTTATTTCGATAATAATATCGTTGCTGTAATAAATTTATTTTTATTTAATAAAAAAATATTGTGGTCGCAATATGTTTGGAAATATATTTTACTGATCAGAGTTTTATTGTTCTTTAACAGCCCGTTAAAAAGAAACTATTGTTATTAGGTGCATCTTATACGATGCACCTTGAGGGGTATACCTCTCTTACTTTTACTCCACGACATACCTGAAGTGATGGTGAACCCATTTGGATTTGTCATCAGACATATGAAATTTTTCGAGTTAAATGAAAATCTAAGAAACTGAAGGAAATTGTTAAAACGCATATGTATATGGTGGAAGAAATCAAAGTTAAATATGTTATCGATTTAAGTTTTTCTGATACTTTATATTCTTCCCTTATATAACTAAGTGACTCAACTCAAATTTTAAAATTCGCTAAAAATGACTGGAAAAAATTAAAATGATTCATAAAAAATCTTAATACAAAAGATGAATTATAATTATTTTCCGACTAAATTCAATACATTAAAATTAATATATGGATTTTCTATGTAGTTAAGGATTTGTATTATTTTTTCTAAAAGTCTGGACGTGTCTTCTTTTTTCCTACGTTATGCATTTTTAAGTGTTTTCACATAAATGATTTTTTCAACTTTCAACTTTCAACTTCCAACATCAAAAGTTACATTTTTGTATGAAAGTGTTTGATAGATATTTTTTGTTTGTATACAAAATAAATATATTCTTTAGATTGGATTTGTATTAGTTTTAGTATTAGAATTAAAGTGCCTGGACTTGTGTGTTACAATTGAGTCAATTTTATTTAACTTGATGATGTTTGTATCAAAATTTGATTTTAATTATTTATTTTTATGTAGAGATTGTTTTTACTTTAATTTTTGTTATATTTGTTGTTGTAATTGTAGTTGTTGTTATTATTCTTAGTTGCAATTATTTTTGATGCATAACATGGTGCATGATGATGATGATGATGATGATGACTGGCAAAAACAGTTAGTAGGCATCAGTATCCATCTAATGTATTGTAGAATTTTTAATTCATAAATACATACAAACACACACACACACACATACACATTCATAGACACTTTCTAATACATTTACTTATCACATACATACACACATTCAATTGTATATAGTTTGGGAAATAGACCTATCTGGGAAACAACAAACGGACTGAGTATATTTTTTCTATATTTTCATAGACACATTCGCTGTTCAACATGAATTTATGAAAGATGTACAAAAATATCTCTATGATTTCATCTGATTGACAATAAAAGTTTGTAAGTCAAAATGCAAATGTTTAACGTACCAGAATTGTCGTAGAATTCTATAATATTGAAAAGGAGAACTCACTCCTCCCCTCCTGGTCGAATGTTTATATATTTCTACATTCATCATATGAAACTGTAAGCATCCCATTCGGCTTCTTTTTTTGCGAAAACTTCTGCATTGGCCTATTCATCATTATTTCATTATTGTTTGTATGCATGTGTGTATTGCTTGTGTGTGTGTGTTTGTGTACCACGTTTTTTGGACTGTTTCGTTTTATATTTTATCGAATCATAGTTTTGTGACTTTTTGTCTATTAACTCTAATATTTTGCCATGTTTGTAAATTTCTATAAAAATATATCGATCCTGGTGGAGAAATTGGAACATTATTTATTCTTAGACATTTTCTTGTATAAAATTTCAGAACTGGTGACAAATTTTAGATAATTCAATTTAAGTTTCTTTATAAAAAACTGCGAAATTAATTGTTTGACATTTTTATTATTTCTTTCAATAAATTTTCTACCGGGTATATTTTGTATTTAGTTATATTATATCTGCATGTATTTGTAGCTACAAATTTAATAACATATGGGTAAAAAATATTTATGGATCTAGATGTATATTTTCTTTATTTCATAAGGATTCAATAAAAAAGATAATTTTATCGGCCAAATACTTGTTAAGACCGATTTCCGAAATATTCAACTTAATCATCCCCAAAACCATCCAAATGAGTAATCGACGGAGAAGCACGAATATACAATGCACTATACCATTACGGATCAACATCCTTTATACACATACACACTTGTAACAATAAACTACTTTAAATACATACGCAGAAAAAAAACATGAAGCAAAATCAACATTGAACGTAGTTGATTTAAGATTGAATATTTTTCAAGAATTCTCTCAATAATTTGTATTTCAGTGAAACAATGTAAAATAACCATTTTTTGTCAATGAAGCAAAATCATAACTGAAAAAAGTCAAATTATTAAATTCTATTTCAATCTGAAAAATAAATAAAAAAGAAAAATATTGTTTATCAGAATTCTGACCATATTTCAGATATCTGTCTGTATATGCTAATAAGGAATGAGGTAGAAAAATTCTTAACAGACGTTTTTCATTAAAACTTTTTCAAGAAAACCCAACTTGGTCTTACACAAAGTTAGCGAAGCATTCAAACGTTGTTAAGTTGTACCAGGTGAACTCGTTCGTCAGGTAGAATTAATGATCCTCAAACCAAATCCGGTAGTAAAGCAGCCCGGTTAACGTAGTACTCGAAATATTTGGTACAAAAAGTTAAAGCTAATGAAGTTTTAAAATCATACAAGGCTCAAAGAGTTACTGACAGGAACGCTGCTTAAAATTTAGGGAAATAAAAGTCAAGTTTTCTAAAACAATATTCTTGCTGCATAAAATTATGCCCTGACAGATTTTTCGCAACTTCCTGGCCAAAGTTTTATGTGGCTGAAGCTCGAGGAAATTTTTTATTTGCGATAAAGTAAGTCAATCATTTGTTACAACGCGCTCTATAGATTCCGAAATTTACATCAAGAAATGTTTACAAAAAAGTTTGCTTCAATTTATATAGATAATTCCTTTTCAATATCAAAAACTTCCAAGACATCTGTCAACTCTAATTCTAACCTCCAACCCGGATATGCCAGTATATTTTATTAAAATTTATTAAGATCATTTCTTTTGCCCATACACAATGTACATATATATACGTATGTATATACATGTAAATTTGTTGTAACATATATTTTTGTAAAATCATAGAAATACAAATTTATATCTAAAATACGAATGAGTTGGTCCTTCTATATAAATATATATTTTTGTTTGTTTTTATTTTTATGTTCATTCGTGTTTATACGAATTCGAAAGGACATCGAAAACATGGACCACGACAGTTATTGAATTGAATGTGTTGTGCGTTCATGATAATTCATTTGCTCATTATTTATATTCTTTTATAATTTGTTATTGTTGTTCTTGTTGTTGTGTATTCAAAAATTCTATTAAGGAAGTTCAAGTACAAAAATATGAGTATCTGAAAATTAGAGAAAAAAATACTAAAAAAAAACTAAAAATGCAAAATAAACATTATTTTCCAAACATTCAGTTAATTGCAACAACAACAACAACAAAAACTTCATTTGAAATACTGTTGATGTAATGATTTTTATTTCATTGAATGGGACGACCGCCTTAAAATTCTCCTGCTGATAAACAAATTCAGGGGAAAAATATTATAAACGAAATTTTTAGTTTTTTGGTACAGAATTTTATTATTGGATTCGGTTTCTTTTTCCATTAATTGATAGAGTATAATTGAAGATTTAACTCTTTTCTTTAAAGCGAAGTATTCCCTTCACTAATATGAAATTTTTAAAACCAGTTCAAATATCAGAAATTTCCAGATTAACGATATACAATAATCTGGAAAATTTGTATATTTGAAATGATTTTAATGATTTAATATAAGTTAATTTGCCAGCGAAGACCTTAAAAATCTCGTCATGTGCATAAGTTATCTTTCATAGCAGAGATATCAAAAAAGAGAGGGATAAAAAACAAATAATGTGAATGTGTTAGCGCTTTACGCTCTTATTACACAGAGAGGAACTTATGTATGATGTTGTTATTAATTCTGTATTTTAAATTTAAGGTGGAGACTTTTGTTAATCATCGTGTTATATCTGTTTAATAGTCGAACAGCCGAACAACTGAAAATACTCTTTACTCTGTTTTATAGTTTATGAGATATTTAGTTTCAAAAAAAAAAAAAAAAAAAAAAAAAAAAAACACTTGAATTATTGGCTAAATTGTTGTTGGGTTCTAAAAATTTCTTCTCTATCGGTTTTTTTCTATTTTTTTGGAATTACGGGATCTCTTTTAAGAAAAACAAAATATGTAATCAGTTTATTATCAAAAAATCTATTTATGTGTAGAATCTCATTAAGAAATATTGATTAACAAATAATTTATTTTAATCGGATGACTGATTTTTCAAAAGTTGACAAAAGTTTTTTGTCTGAATTTCGAGGTTGTCTCAGATATCGGTATACGGCTTCTTTGTTGCCAGTCAGATTTTTGTTAAATTTAAATAACGAACTGTTTAGGACAATAATATCGTGATCTTTATACATGACGCTTCTCACGATATGACGAACTTGATACATCCTCTATCACCTCTTTTGGTTGCTGAGAGGTAAAAAGGTACAATTTATCTAAATGTAATGCAGAATGAGACATTAGTCATCCCAAAAATTTTAGAATACGTAATTTGTTCCCCAAAAATATATTACATTATCCAAGATTCCAATTAAAATACAAAAAAAGATATGTAATTATTCCAGAGTTATGAGAAATCAAATATGTTTAAATCAGATTTTACAATTAAAAAACAAAAATACGTTTTTCTCTAGTGATAACACGTCAAATTTTAAATAAAATTTTGAAAAACATTGGAAAAAGTATTATAAACAAATGTCCTATTCAATATTATATATTCTACGATCTATTAAATATTTACAAAATAATTTCAAATTTTGTATTGCAAAATATCTAATTTATTTGCACGTTCCTAACAAAAAGATGGGGAGAACGAACCTCAACTAAAATTGCGAATTTTAATTTATTAAACATTAACTTTACATTTCGCAAAATTTCGATTGCTGTTTAGTTATTGTTGTTATTTTTTTATTAATAATTTTGTTGCTGATACATTTGTATGCAACATGGTTATGTATGTAGTGTAAATGGAGTTAGTTTTATTACACACACACACACACAATAATATATATATAAATGTGGCCGACGAGCCACAAAAATAGATAATATAGTGTTTATAGTTTTCTTTGTAAAAATTGGCAAATTTAAACCCCGCTACACCCAGTCATAGCTGTTTTAAAAACACATCTTCTCCGACACCTCTTCCCCTCCTCTAAATCCCTGAAAAACGAAAATAAATATAAAAGACCGCTCAGCAGAAACAAAGCAAATAGAAAAAAATGAATTAAAAACAAAATATAAGGCCGAGACAATGAGAGCAGCCACCACAAGCCACATTTGAATTACAACAGCGCCAGGATATAAATGAATATAGGAAACGCACAAACAACAAAGTCGTTTAACATCAGGAGGCATACTTTTTCACATACATATGATATGCACACACACACACACACAGATACAGAGAAATAAAGAGAATAATGCAGAAATCATCATCAGCATTGGCATCAACATCGTCAGAGTGCCACCATTGACTGCAACGGTCATATAAGGATCCTAAACATATAAAATGTTATACTTATGTTGTAGTCGTCGTATACGAATGTCTATGTCAGTCCGTCCGTCCGTCCTTCTAATCATTGCTAGAGATCCTACTGTTCAATATATGTACGTTTCCATAGCACACATATACACACACATACGCACAAAACCTTATACATTCATATTTTTCTAAAAACAAAACAAAAAAATTAAATAAAACCCAATTCCCTTCTTCCACCTCCAACCCGCTTAGAGTCTGTGATAAAACATTACGTATGCATGCAAAAATACTTGATTCGTAAATTGCATTCACATGCGAAACAAGGCGCAACAAAACGAATTTTCGCTTAGAATTGACATTAGAAACACAAAAACTTTAAACAACAAAAATATAAACGCATAAGCAAGCACCTCGACCATCTCAACATCCCTGACCCCCACCATCAACTGTAGCAGGCAAAATATCCAGCCACCCACACCCACATTAACACGACTACAAGTGCAACCACAACAGTAAAACTTTCAAAAACTAACGACGACTACGATGAATACGCCGCAATATATAAGCCCTCATCTGAATGTTCTAACACACAGGCACACACACCAATACATGCATACATATGTATGGTTGTTTGAATAGATAGAACTAAAACCGAAATAGAAAAAATTATAACAACAAAATATATGAAAGAATTAACAACAAAAATATTAGAAAAAAATAGAATTGAAAATTGAGAAAATTCATATGAAATACAATATTTGAATGTTTGTGTGCATGCGTGTGTGTATAAGTGTATGAATGTTACACAAGCAATATGAACAGTGGGTCAATACAAATGACTTCGAATACTTAGTTTTCTTCATCTTGAATCTAAAAGAATGGATATATAAGCTCTGGTCATTATATCAGATTCAATATAACTCTTGATTCTTCTTTCACTCTTACTAATGTCTCAATTTGTCCCTTTTATATACATATCTTCTGGGCGTCACTTTTTGTTTCTCCACATGTTCATCTCAGCAGAAAATTTTCTGTAATGCCTCTCAACTGTTCATGGATTATGTGGCCGATTTATCGTCATTTTTTATTTTTATTCCAAAAATATGAAATTTTGACTTAAGAAGGCAGTCGCATACAAATAATTGCGTCTTTCGCTTAACACTGGAGGTTACTATTCAAGTATTTTAACTATAAAAATTATGAACTTTCATTCGTACTGACGAGCTGTATTCGATATCTTTACCCGTAGATTTTAGCCTAACGGCATTGTACTTTAACCCTACTGATTTCGTCGCCATTGTTAAAGACCTGGCTGTTTGTATAAATGATAGTAGGTTTCTGGGACTGAAATCCAGTCCTCAATTGCATTGTCCCATCACATATCCTTCCGGAAGTGATATTCCAAAAAAATTAATTCCATGATAATACTCCACTATAAGCTTTTGCTCACACCCAACGGTACTCATAACATTTGTTTCAATGCAGCAGTAAATATGGTAGACATTGCCATATTAAGGGCTTTCCGATGTCATAATAGACTTAAGTCTATGGTCAAACTTCGAAGGTTTTTTCTTCCAGTTTTGTCACCAAAATCCTGTGTCTATTTTTTCATCTTACCTGTATCGCTTTTATTCACCATATAGACCACAAAAAGGTTTAAAGATTCAGGCTGAGACTTTTTGCTCTTGTCCAGGGACGCTGAGCTCCATGTCTGAAAATCCAAGACAATTTTAGGATCGTTTTTTTAAGAAATTTCAAAATCTTTTGCGGAAAATACACCATTTTCCAAGTCCACTGTCTTCAGTTTGCAGTCGATTCGTTTTAACGACATCTAAACAAGTGCACCAAATATGAACACACAAAGTAAATACAGAGAAAAATAAGGTTTTCACACACACACACACTCTTACACATAAAACTTAGACTATATGTTATCCTTCGTCTAAATGTAGATACACAACGTGGACATGTAAGGACGTGAGGATGCATATATAGAGACCTATAGATGATAGCAATAGCAACAATAACAACAACAACAACACACACTAGCAAACGCAGGAAATCAAGCAAAATACAAAAATACATTTGTCGATTCAAAAATAAAACGTACACTTTTTAGGTTTCCAACAACAAGAAAAACATAACAACATACACCAGAAACCTCTAGTAAAACAACTCCAGATGGAATAGGAAGTGAGGAGTTTGATTGTGTAGCAGTAGTGGTAGTTAGTGTCCAGTATAACAAAATCGTAAGGGAACTAACTAAGGAGAATCTTCTATTGAGGCACAATTTGTATATCGTTTCTTTTTTTTAATTTTTGCGTTCGTTAACTTAGTTAGGCTGGTGTATGTGTGTGTATGTGAGCTGAAGATGTAGATGTAGCGATGGAGTCAGTCTTGCATTTAAGGGGTTTTTTCTGGGTGCATAAATGCAAGTGTGGGAGTGCAAAAAACCTAAAGCAGAAGTAAGCAAAATATTCATTGTAATCTAAAGAGGATATTAAAATGTCTGTCTGTCTGTCCAGCTATAAATGCGTATCCCGAAAACCTTTGCAATGGACTGATACATAGGCTTCCTGCCATTTTCTTGCCTTTCTGCATTAGACTGTTTGTGTGTCCATATATGTGCGGGTGTATGCGTGTATGTGTTTGGTTTTGAAGTAGATATTTTAACTCCGATATTGTCTTCGTTTTCAACACCAGTATAAAAGAAACGTATCACGATGGAAAATTTAAATTAACAGAATTAACTAAAAAATTATTAACACAAGAGTTTTTGTGTTTAAGTCGAAAATATCAACGTATATTAGAAATGGATGCATACGATGCATTTGCCATCATCGCCAGGCATCAGAGATAAAATACTAAAAATAATGAAAGCATTTTTAGAGGACTGTTTAAATTCAGACAATTTTTGAGAATAATTTTTGGGATATTTGTGTGTATATCTTTACTAATTTCTATTAAATTTCGAGATATATTTCTGAAATCGAAAATCATACTCTTCACGGCGTTTTCCACATACTTTTTAATGATAAACGAAATATTGCAGAATATTGAAAACATTTCGAAAAGAGGTCCAAAGGGGTCCATAAACTTGAGTCTCAGTGCACAGTGGAGCAGAATCGATTATTTTAGAAAGCAATCTATTTAGCGGGTTTTAGAAATCAATAATAGATCACAAAATTAAAACCCAAATAAAGCAATCCCTCGTAGAATGTGATGCTGTGATTTGGGCTTTCATAAAACGTACTTATTTTACGTATATTATATGAGTATTACTATATTTGAGTAGATTTTCAGAAGTGGGGCATATACGAGACCGATAGGCCGATATTTGAAAGCTTTGGCACAGATTTTCTGTTTCTAGAAGTCCTGTGTTTTTTTTTTAATTTACGAACTTTAATTCAATTTTTGGTAGTGGATCAATGTGAGTGTTATGGTCATTTGAACATCGTTACCATCGTTACCATCCGATATCTATAAATTTGCGGACTTCATTATTTTTATAGGGGTGAATGGACTGCCAGCCAGAAGAACGGATGGGCATCGTAATGGTAGTGTAAAGTATTTATATATATAAAGTCGTATTTGTTGAACTTATAAGATAAAATGATTCGGAGATGGCATTTGCTTAGGAGCTACCTCATATATTAGACCCAAAATTTTAATCATTGGAATTGGGTAAAAAAGATTCCTTGAAAAAGATTTGAATATTCTCGCTGTTATAATTTTTCAGATGATTAAAATTTGCCTTGTGTGGGGGCTTCTATCGATCCCGCATTTTGTCTTGTAAAATAGTTCCTTGAAAAAGTTATTGGGATTAAATTTGAAAAATCTCGATGAAGAAGTTCTTTAGATATTCGATAATCAGTATTTATTTTGTATCATATCGAAATTTTTTATAGCCGATGTTACTTTCGGGTATATGAGGACTGTATATAAGTCTGTCATTCCGTGTGTAACGTTAAGAGGGAATCATCTCAAATCCCATAAGTATATATGTATTCTTACATCAAATCAAAATCTGAGACGATTTAGCTATATCTGTCCATATGTCTATTTGTTGTTGACACATCCACATTAATTGACAGAGCTCAATGAAATCTAGCCTTGTTACTTGTTATAGTCGTGAGAGGTTTCCTATCGAAAACCAGCAAAATTAGTTCAGTATATTAAAAGATATAAACCGATATCTGAGGTAACCTCAAAGTTCAAACAAAAATTTTCGTAAAATTTTAAATTATAAATCGACAAATTAGAATGAAATTTTTTCCGAAATATTAAGCTGTACGTTCTTCATTACCATTCCAAAAATTATTGAAATCGAATCAGTAAAACAAAGTTATATCCTAAAGTATAAGTAAGTTTATGACTCATTAATGTTCCTGTGTTAAAGTTAAGAAAAACTTTAATACATTTTGTACGTTTGTGTGTCTATGTGTGAGTATGGATGTACGAAATGTATTCGGATTAATGGACGCATTTGTGGTAGAGGGTCTTGAAGATTCGACATAGCTAACTAAAGCTTTTGTTCTTTCATAATTTTCTTATATTTTCCAATACAAATTTGCATAGAAATTCAAATAAAGTTCTTCAGTTCCCGCAAAAATATCTGTCTTCTGTAAACGTTATTTTAAAACAACCGACTCAGTTCAGTAGACAACTTAATCATTTGTTTTTGTTTTTATTACTTATTATATTTTTTTCTTTTAATTTCGGAAGATTTTCGAATTTTCTTTAATGCTTGTGGAAAATGTTTACATTTAAAGGAAAATTATTTAAATTTCAATTTGAAAATGATCTTCAATGACACGTTCGTTACTTTGATCTTTGACGTGTTTGTTAAAATGTGTACACATCAACACCAACACAACAAACAAATGCGGCAACGCACTATAAACATACAATATGGATACACACATACAACAATATCTACAAGAAATCCCCTTTAGATATATTTTGTAAATCTTTTATTAGAAAATAGAAAAAAAATTGAAAATTAAGAAAAAAATTGAATAAAATATACAAAAAAATATATATTTTTTAAATAGTTACAACAGAATTGAAATTGTTGTTTAATGTTGTAATGAATGTCGGAGAATGTGTGATGATAATATGAAAGTGTGTGAGTGTGTTTGTGTGTGTTTTATTTAAATTTGTTTATATAAGGCCACACACATACACACACTTATTTATGTCAATGTAAAAGATTGTACAGATGTTTATTTGTTATTTGTTTACTGTTTATTTCAACATGCAACATTTTTATACCAGAAGAAAATTAAACAAGAAAAAGGAAAAACTTAAATTAAAGAAAAAGAAAATAATAATATTTGTTGTCGCCTTTGATGCAGCCCTTTTTCGAAATTCAAAAATGCCTTTAATAAATGTAAATAAATAATTTTGAATTAATTTCAATATGAAGATATAAAATTGAAATGCGTTTAAATGACTTCAATTCAGTCAGATTTTCACTTTCAGCGAATTATTTGGAATTCTAAAAATTAATGAAGAAAAAAACAAAATTATAGAAATTAAAATAATTCGATTTACTTTTAATTCTTTTATTTAATAATTTCAATTCTCAAGATTCTCTGTAGTTAAGTACACATATGCACATATATACACATGTATTTGTTTAAACAAATTGTCGGCAAAACCCTTTGACTTATATGTTTGTACACAAATATATATATTTTTAATTTTTCTCTGTTTACAAATTCAAATGAATAAAAATATAAAAAATCATATTTTTATAAATAAAATAAAAAGAATAATAAAAAATCATTTAAAAATTAAAAAAATAAAAAATAAATTTATAAAAAAACTCAAAACAAATAATTTTCAAAAGTTTCTCGACAAAATCTAAATTATAATACAGTGGGACAGAATAGAATTTTTTGAAAATAAAACAAACAAAAATACTTTATTTTGCTAAGACGAATATTCAAAACCCTCCACCACAAATGTGTGTAAGTAAAAACGTTTTGCTTCACACATGCACACTCACAAAAGTACAATATATAACAGCTTTTCTTAAGTACAACACGAAACACTTAATGAGTCATAAAATAAGTTATATTTTTTGCTATAACTTTTTTAACCGATTTTAAGACTTTTTGAAATGATACATATACATGTACATATAACTTTATATTATGCCGGAATCTTATTAAATCTGCCAATTTCCAATTGACACTTTTGCGATAATTCTTCGCTAGAACTTAAAGGTTGTTTTAGATATCAGTGTATATCTTTTAAACCGATTTTGCTGATTTTAAATAGAAAACTTCTAAGAACTATAAAAAAACTCAATTTACAATTATCTGGTCATAATCCGTAAAAATATTCAATTAATTCCCCTTTATGGAATATTGTTTTAGGTACTAAGACATGGACCGATTTCATCGAAATTGAGACAATAAAATTGGCCTTTTAAATCCACGTTTCCGTAATAATATTTATAAGTATTTTCAAGATAATGTGTTAGCCTTTTTCAGGAATTGGAATTTAAGCTGATGAACGAATAATAAGTTGTGTAATATTTCAACTCATACAAATGTCTGCACAATGTCAATGGTTGAGGGCATCGAAGACACGGCACAACATTTATAGATTGTAGCAGTTATCGGTTTATAACATTTTAATTTTTCTTCAAGAAGTGAGAAAGGATATTTTATGTTTGTCATTCTTTGATTAACATCATAATCCCCATATTACTACATCACGAGGTATAACTGTTTCTTGATCTCGCACCAAATAATGATTTTTATATAATGTACACACACATTAATATATAAGTATGAATGTTAACAAAATTAATTTCAAATTATCATTATATTTTGCATGTGTGTAAAAGTCTAAAGATCCTTTTATTGACGTAATAAAAAGTATAGAAAAACTTTTTTCTCTTTAATTTTAATATGAAATCCACCATAAAGATCTAACGAAAAGATATTTGTTTAGATAAGTTCATTTACCTTTTAAGTTCAATCACACACACACACTCACACGCATACACTAACAAATATTTACATTTTATTAGTCCGTCCATGATGTAATAAAAATATTAATACAATCTATTTGTTATAGCTGTACGAATGTTTGTTGTAATCTTTTTTTTTTCTCTCTTTTTTATATAATTTTGAGGCCTCTGTTTTGGCCATGAAGTCTGGATGGAGTGGTTGGATGAAGTTGGTGCATGCCACAACAATGTTGCATTAATAGCATTAAAAATATAAATTGAAATAAAATTTGTAATAAACGAGTCGCCATTAAATGTTTATACATTAACTATAATTTTTTATTGCAAAGAAAAAGCTGCAAAAAAAATCATCATAAAGAGAGTTGCGAGAGGGAGAGGAAGAGGAAGAGAGAGATATAAAAAAGGAAAAGAGCCAGTTACTGAAACTGTCAGTAATTCAAACAGTCTGACAGTTAGTCATTTCTACCAGTTCGTATGTGTGTGTGTGTGTATGTGTGCGTGTGTATTTAGATGTATTTCTTAAGAAATGCAGCAATAAGAAATGCAAAAGAGTTTACAACGTCTGGAATATTTAATGCTGGAATTGCAGTGTGAAATTATTCTAAGTTTTCGGTTTTGTTTTTTGTTAATATTTATTTTGAATTTATAGAATTATTAAGAAATTGGAATCTGTTAATTAGTTACAATTTATTTGGATGTGAAATTAAATAAAATGTTGCAAATGATATTAAATGAACCGGGAATGAAATTCATCTGCAAAAATATTCTTTACGTTAATTTGAAATAAGTTGGATTTAACAATGTTATGACCGAAGTATAAACTAAGGAACATATATATACATATATGTTCCTAACCCTAATCCCTTTAAATATATCTGGATCTCTAATCCAATATGATTTACATTCTTTTGCATATTGGGAAGAGAGACTTTATATCTTCCTTAACAAGGTTTTTTTATAAATAACGGAAAATTCTTAACATACATATGTTAAAAAAAAGCTAAACCAACCTTTCACCAAGAACTCTTTGCGAGATTTTGACAACTTTGTCAACCTATATTTTTCTTCAGCATTCCCTCGAGCTTCAGCCAAATAAAATTTTTGACCAGGAAGTTGCGAAAATTTTCCCAGGACATACGTTTCGTCATTCATTATGCAACAAGAATATTCTTTAAGAAAACTTGACGATTAATTTTTTTGACTCTAAATTTTAAGAAGCATTGCTATCAGCAACTTTTTGCGTCTTGTAAGCTTTTTAATCTATATTATTTTTAACTTATCGTTCCAAATAGTCCACGTGCCCGTAACCGGGCTGCTTTTTACTGGAAGCTTTTTTCTAAATATTTTTTTTTTGGCCTTAGAAACTTCATGTGAACCATTCCTTTTATCTGGTCCAAGTTTGCTCAAAAGGAATAAGTTATATCGTTACCTTTAAATGCATGGCCTATATCAGAGACCTTAAGTTCTTCAAAAATTTTGCCGTCAAATGACATACCAATAATTTTTTCCTAATAAATTCAGAATCTTCAAATCTTTCAAAACCCACAGATACCAAACATTTGTGTAAGCAGTTGTTACCTCACCAACTTAAACTTGTCTTCCTCCTGCAAATAATCATTAAGATTTCCAAATTCTTTGGCATGTTGAGTTTATTCTTAAAAATACTTAAATTGACTGTCTTTTTCATTGTTTCCTCAATAAATTTCAAGATTTCAACACCGCTTGCCAACATATATTCCCTACACCATTATTCTACCGCCTCCCTGTTTTACTCTCATACGAGTTTCCTTGGACTAAGCAGATAATTTTCTTTCTACATATGAAAGTAAATCTGATCGTGTCAGATATGCTATATTTTCTTTTGTCTGAAAAAAAATTATTGCAGAATCTATACACTTTTGTAAATATTTTTGTGCTGTGCAAGCATTGTTCTGCTTCTAGTTCTACATATGAGATCCGCTAAAATTATTTGTAGTAGTAATATTTTTACTTATCTCACCGTTATAATTTTTTATAATTGTCAAGTTGAAAATGATTTTTAGCAAAATATTTTAAGGGTATCTACACTTTTGCAGTGCAAAAATATTTTCTTATAATTGAGAAATAAAGTAAAAAAAATATGTACAAAATTTCATAAAATTGTTTACTCAAATAAGGGTACCAATACTTATGCTTTACACTGTATATCAAAGAGAAATAATTTTTTAAATAAAATAAAAAAATGATAAAAAATATTTGCTTCCGAAAAATGTGAAGAAACCAAACGTGTTTTGGAATTCATTTTCGGTATCTTTTCGTATCTGTAAATTGATTTCATCTGAAATATAATAAAATCAATTAAAATAGAATTAGGTTATGTATGTCTGTGTGTTTGTGATGTGATAATGTAAAAAAAGTAAGTAGTTCCATGTTATCGATTATTAATTTTGTCATTTATTTAACATTTTATAATTCAAAATGAATTGATTTGTTTTTATTTTGTTTTTTTTATTTTTTAACTTTGACTTGTTTCTGGTATTTTTTATCAAATATTTGTTTAAATTATTATTTGTATTTTGTATTTTTTTATTATTATTTTTGTTGTTTTGCTTATCATCAACATAAAATAAAACAATTTATAATTAAAATACCGTTTTGTTTTTATTTTTTTTGTTTATTGTTTATAATTATTAATATTTTGATTGGAATAATAATGAAAGTTATGGAAAATTATTTAAGAATTGTTAAGAAAAATATAACAAGTTTATTTTACACCAATAAAATTACTAATTATTATTATAAATTGACATTTAAAATCTTATCGTTGCACAGTGGGTCAAATGGTAAATGAAACGGAAATGAATTTGTAACTTCGGCACAGGTAGTCCGATCTAATTGAATTTTCACGTATTGATAGTTAAAGTGTTTAAGGCTTTTAAGCGGGGGTCGAGGGTTCCTTATATCTAAGCCCCGATATCGGGGAGCAAAAAATTCTATTAGGAAACATTTTTCATTCCAACTGTGCGATTTGAGAAATTAGAGTATTGTAAAAAATTGGATAAATTTGAGAAACTCTGCTTCTCCCAAAATTTAAGAAAATTGTTTACATTACCCAAAACTTATAAATTAACCTTTCAGAAAAGTATAAATATGCTAAGATCGGTCAAAAAGTAAAATCTTTAATTTTTAAAACAAAGTATCTCTTAAGCTCTAAGATATAGCCTTCCCGTACGACAGGCAGAATCGATTTATATAAAATCTTTAAAGTCGGTTTAAATGCAAGGAATCGGAATCGCTTAAAATAGTTTTGTGACACGGGGTGACCAACTTTGGGAATCTGTGGTCTGACCCCCTTTAGGTTCACAAAATCCCAACTTAAACGCTTACACGTTTGCTATAACTTTGTGAAAGTCGCACTTTCTGCTTCCTTTCTGAAGTTATAGATTTATTTCCATTTCATTTTACATTTGAAACACTGTGCGTCTTTAAAATGTTACGCGTCAACATAAAGAATTTTTAACTTTAATAAAAATCATAAAAGACAAATTCAATTCCTCAGTTTATTAATAAATTATTATTAATTTTTTATTTATTATTTTTTACTTTTTATTTGTTAATGATAAAATCATGCCACCAACAATTTATACAAACTGATCATTCAGTCAGCCACTTTCGTTTTAGTCAGTTTGTCAAGTTACACCAACACTTAGCCGTCAAATCGATTCAGTCATCAGTCAACTAACAAACAAATCAATCGTTGTTGTTGATACTTGAATTGAACAAGTTTCAATTAGAAAATCAATAGATCAATAGATTGATCGTTGTTATTTCTACTGTTTAGTAGTACCGCCATCATAATAATAGTTTTTTTGTTATTGTTTTTGTTATTGTTATTGTTGTTGTTGTTTTTTTATCTAGAACCCTCCTTGTCTAAGTGGGGTGTTAGTTTTATTTCTGTTATTATTTTCAGTTTTATTTTATTTTTATTATAGTTTTTTTTCTGTTTTTGTCTTTAGTTATTCCGCTTTAACAAAATTAATTGTCTATTTTGTTCTTGTCTTGTTTTGTCTTGTCTTGTCAAGTAGACGGTCGTGTATTTGTTTATTTATTTAATTTTCTTTTGAAATTTGTTTATAATTTTATTTTAAACTCAAATCGTTTGTTAATTTTTATTTCACTGATACGAATTTCAAGTATTTGCTCGTATTGCCGTATCTTGCTAAAGTTATTATCGGAATCTAAAGCCCCTTAGGGAAGACGAATGTCTTAAGTTTTTGACAATTAAATTTATGAGGACTTTGATTGGCATTATTTCCGAATTAATTATTCAAAGTAGTTCAGAAATTTATTTAAGGGCCCACAAATATTTAATTTTTATTAAACCCGATTTTAGAATGTTTCAAGGTTCAAATGTGATAAACAAATTTCTTCACAAATATTATAAGGCCCCATCCAGAAATAGGGGTTAAAGCTTTGAAACTTTTGAATATGCACCAATTACATTACAATTGTTATTTAACAGGGTTTTTAATATGTGTAACAAATTTCACCAATATCGGCCCATATGTGATAATAGCCCCCATGCAAGACCCCTCAAATTTGTAAAAGACTTAAATATTTAGCAATTTTATTAAATTCGACAAAATTATTTTTTAACTGCCTTTAGTACTTGTTTATGAACTCCCATATAAGGCCCCTTCCCGGAAAGATATTTTAAGCTTAAATTTAAACCAATTTCATTGAAATTCGGCACATTATTTTTCTAGCCGTCCACAATTAATGTGAAGAATATCGATCCATATTTCTTAATAATTCTCTGTAAATATTCTTACCGGATTATAATTTTACGTTTATTTACTCCAATATCTGGTTGTAGGTCCCGTAGGAATTAAGTATTAAGATTATAAAGTCCTTAAATATAAAGCTAATTTATTGAAGTTTACAGCAATATATTTTTAACTTCTTTTCTGAGATATAAGTAAATAATTGCGTTAAATATTTTTTGAAACTGACTTCGAACAGTACAAGTAAAATCTGGACTCCTTAACATGGAACTACTGACTATTTTTTAAAGAAGTTTCACATGGACATGCTTGAGTTGTTTTTCCATTGGTTTAAATAGAAAATAATAAGGGTTCGGAGGAAATTTGATTTTTATCAGTTAATTGCAATTTTTAAAAAATGTTCATAATCATGCTGACGAAATTTGTAGGTCCACTCCAGAATCCCAGAACCCACTAGGAACATGTCCATCTCCAAAAAAATATCACTTTATGACTTAAGTATTTTTATGGATCTGGGTAATTTATAGATATTTATATAAATTATAATTCCTCTATTTAGTGATTTATCATTGGAAATTCTTTCATTTCTGTGGCAAATGATTTTTTTCAAAAGTTCTGATCATCATTAACTTTATGATTTTTTATGTTGATTCCTTGTGGATTCGTTAAGGTAAATTATATATTTTATGCAACAAAGTAGCTCAAATTGTGATGCATAAATGACCTAAAATGACCTTATTTAAATGGATTTCTTTTCCTTTAAAAAAAACTCTAAATGTATTTCACGTTGCCCTTTAGGAAATTAATGTATTTCCAAAGAACCAAACCGGACCAGAATACAACTTTAAAGTAAATTATAAAAATAAATAATAAAAAAAAGAAACAAATTATAAATTGAAATCTAAATAAACAATAAATTTATGGAGAAAAACAACAAAACAAGTTCAAGATTGTGTTTGTCTCACGATTTGCTTCCTTGGACAGATTAAACTAAAAGTATCTCAAACTATGGTTTTATGAATCCATTCGTAATATTTATATGCCACATGTATGCTGCCGTCAAAAGAAAATTATAAACATTTATTAATGTATGTTCATATGTTTGTATGTGAATGTTTGTGTGTGTGTGTGTGATTGTATGTGTATGTATGTGTATGATTGTATGTTGAGGATTTTGTTTATTATAATTTTTTTTTATTTCTTATTATTTCAATTTTTGTTTTTGTTCAAATTTATCTGCTTTTGTATAAATTTATACAAGTAAATTTTCAATATAAATTTATTTATGTTTAACTAAATGTATGTGAGTGTGTGTTAGTATGTATGTAAAGTAAATATGTATTTTATCAATAATTAAAATTTCACTTAAGCAACAATGTTGTGGCATATGTTTTTTTTTTTGCATTTAAAGAAAATATCAAGTTTCATAATATCAGCCTTAATAATGGCAATTATAAACAAATATACAAATGAACACATACACACATACACAAACACATACATATAATTACATACAAACACTCATCTGTATGAATACATTAAATGGCCAATTTATTAAGGAAAGAGACACTTTTGAGATTTTTTTTATTATTATTTTATAAATTAGAACAAGAAACAATTAACTACAAATTGTAAGGACTGAAATCGAAAAAATCTTAATAAATTAATTTAATTTAAACTTTTGATCCGAGTATCGTTTAATATATATTTCGATCAAGTTACCTTAATAAAACCTGTCAATGTAAAAAATGACCACTAAAATTATTAAATATTTTTTTAAAATAAAATAAAATCCAACTTGGTCCCACAAAAAGTTGGTCAACCACTTAAAGGTCTGCCGCTAAACCGTTTCTAATGTTACTAAACAGTACAGAGCAGCCCGGTAACCTCAATAATAGGACTTTGTGGTTCAAGAATCAAATAAATTCCTGACAGAAACGCGGCTTAAATGTTAGAGGTTAAAAGCAGAGCACCGGAATTTTAAGTCAAGTTTTCTAAATAAACAAATATTCTTGCATCAGAATTTTCGCAACTTCTTGGTAAAAATTATGTGTTGCTGAAGCTTCAGGGAATGTTGAATAAAAGTTTAAGGTCCAAAAGCAGTCAAAATTTACCAAAAAGTTCTTGGTTCAAGAACAATAATGAGGTATTTGTATCAAGAGAGGCGAATCCTTAAAACTGTCCGGAGCTAAAGCCAAGGAACAGATATGGAGTTTTGAGTGGTTAAAACTTAAAAACTATTTTGTTTGTAAAATGTACAAGTAATTTCAATCAAATAAAAAAATTAAATTGTAAATGAAGTGGTTTCATTGTTTTTAACATATTTGTATGTTAAAAATTTTTCGATCTCACTTCTAATATTCGATTTTGTCGAACCTTCAGTACCCACCATCCATACAGATCTTATTATTATTTATTATTACTCCGAGAAATAGAAATGATGTCTTCCTTTGCGATTAATAAATGTGTGGAAATTTTCTTGTAACTCTGCAAAAGTGTAGGTACCGTCCAAAGAAAATAAAATAGTTTTAAAATGCGAAGCTTAAATTATTCAAATATTTTAAAAAATACTTAGTAGGATATTCCTAAAGGTTTAGTATTTCACTTAAACGATTTGACATTTTTTTCAGTGATATTTGCTGTTTTTCAATCATAAGAGAGATTTTCAATTATATAAAATTTGGTGTCTTCGCAATAATTTTCCCAAAGGAGCCCACAAATTCTAACTTAGATTTATGTCTGGACTTCATGAAGGGTAATTAAGCACGTGGGGAGTATTTTAGGCAAGCTACGTCTTCACATCAGCAGCATTATGTTTGGGATCATTGTCCTGTTGGATGTAATAATCATTAAGAATTACTATTTTAACGGCACTTGAGGTTGTTCTAAAGAATATTTGTATTTGTGAATTTGTGTATTTGTTTGCGAAATCTATTTGATGTTTATACACTGGACAACCAGCGTTAGTTGAAGTTTTATGCGTTTGTGCAACAAAAAGCAGGTCGCAGTTTTAGAGATAATTTGGCATGTGCCATGTTTTACCCAGGGATGACTCTTTCACTTAATCCCCATACAAATGATTCATTTGGAATGGGGTTTAAGCCCCGAATGTATAGTAATTTTTGATAGCTATTATTAGTAACCAACAATATGGTGTAGGGTATTAAATAGTCGGGCTTGACCTTTGTTTCTTTTAACTCTGCAGTGATCGTCAGAGCATTGTTAAATGGATCACTTTTAATTAGTTTTAATTATATTTCCTATTTCTAATATTTTTTAATCGTTCAGATCTTGGTTTAGTTTCAATTCCGTTTTTAATTCTGAAATATAAATAAAAATTGCGAAGTTGGCAAAATTCGGTTATTGATAAAATAAATAAATAAATAAATAAATAAATAAATAAATAAATAAATAAATTATATTGTTCATATTTATTTGTGCAACCACTGTTGAAATTAATGTTAATACATATTAACGTAGAGAAATAAGTTTGTATATTTATATAAGTATATGTTAATACAAATAAACAGTTTGATTTGTTAAACATTTAAATATGTATTATTTTAAATATTTTATTGACAATAATATAGCTGATGTCTGAGCAACACAAGCAGGATCTCTCATACATGTATATGAAGAATAGATGGATGAATGTATGGATGGACAGATGGTTGGTCGGTTGGTTGAGGTGGGGGTAAAGAATGGACATGGTAAACAACGGACAAAAATATTATACAAATAAAAAGTAACAAAAAACAATAACAACAATAATAACAAGGCAGTCAACAAACAAACAAACAAATCAACAAACCAACCAAACAAACAAATAATCATCCGCCAGACAGACGTATGAAGCTCATCCAAACGAGTGGCAAACAAGCGAGCAGGCAGGCAGGCAGGCAGACTGACTGCCAGCAAAAGTAAAAGCAGCAGCAACAGAATACACAACAATGTTGCAAGCAAACATGCGTTTACATGTTGAAAAGCCGCAATTCTTTCGATTAAATCCATATTAATATGAGGTTTTAACATAATTTTTAATAAAAATGTCAAATATGCAGCAAAGAATTGTCAATAAATTGAATTCTTTATAATTAAAATGTGCAAAAGCTGCAGAGAAAAATACTTATTGGATAAAAAACAACAGCAACAACAACAATAACAATAACAAAGGCAAACTGTATAACAATCATTAAAAAATTAAAAAGAAAACAAAAAAATTAATAATAAAAAAAATATATTTAAAAATATGTTTATTAAAAAATACATTCACACTCACACACACATGCAACATATTCACACATTCTTTTCAACATTATGATGAACAAGTTACGATTATTTTGTTATTTTAATAATATTTTTATATTCCCTTCATCATCACAAGTGAATGATGAATGTGAATTTATTAAATATAACATTTCGGGTGTGATGTCAAGAAAAATCCTTTAAATTCTCAAAAGGACCCTGAGATCAAATTAATTTTCCGTCGTCTATGAAATTTACTCCCAATAATAGTTCTTATCTTAAATCTGTGCTAATCAGGGCTCAAACATTTAACACAATCTCAGTAAAGATTTTAGCTAAAATATTGTTTCGAACAATATTTAAGTCATAATCTGAAGCTCCTTCATCGGCGATTGCACTTTTAATAGAAATTTATCAATGCGATAAATTATCATCCATTTTTGATTGAGTGTAGTTTTAAATTCATTATGGCTGATTATTTTTATATTTTCACTTGTTTTAATTTCAATTTTTGTATTTAATTCTCTCTTTTATTTTATTTTCTTTTCTTTTATTACAATTAATGAAAAACGAAAAACGAAACAAAAAACGTTGTTATAAAAAAGCGAAATAATTAAAATCATAATCTCAATTCATCGATTTAAAAAAAATGTCAGTTTCATATAAAAATCTTTCAAAAAGTTTTTTTTACCATCAGAAAGCATAATAAGTCGCTCATTTCAAGAAAAATACTTTTTTGTGTCTCTGTACTATCAAATTAATTACGCGAATGAAACAAAACAAGGTTGAGATCGATATCTGATACATGGAGTTAATCATAACCTTTCATTAAAATGCTTATCTCTATTACTTGTAGTTACCTGTGAGAGTATTATGTCCCTACACTTTTTAGGGACAATAGACCCTGTATAATAAAAATATCTCTTAGGACAAACAATTAATCGCTATCAAGTCTACCGTAATGATAAAGTAATTTCGAACAAATATTTCTGAACTATAAAAGAAGCATTAGGTTATCTCCTAGGACAAGCCCATATTTGAACGATTAGTTGAGAGCAAAGTAAAATGATTATTGTTGTCCCTTTTATACTGAATGACTAGTTCGTGAACTAGTTTTTGGTGATTGACTTGAATGTACGGGTCAATCGCCAAAAACCGTTGGGTTGTATCATATTGTGGTTAAATGTTTGTCACTGTGTATAAAACACTGCAAACCGGAAAATACATATAATTATTTCTTTTTCTTTCTTAAATCTCTTTACTGGTCGAAGCTCCGGGCAGTTCGGAGGATTTTCCTCTCTTAGTACAAACAATTTATCGCAATTGCATATTGCATGCCAAAACAAGAACTTTTTGAAAAATTTCGACTACTTTTGGGATCTAAATTTTTCTTCAACATTCCCTGACCAGGAAATTGCGAAAAATCCGTGCGAACATAAGTTTCGTTTAAAAAACTTGATTTCAATTTTCGTGCTCTCTTTCTTGTGTTTTCTTTGTCAGGAACTTGTTGAGCCTTGTATCTTTTTAAACCTGCATTAGCTTTAATTTTCATATCAAATAGTCCGAGCACTGAGCTAATCGGGCTGCTTTCTTACCGGATGCGTTGGGAGCTATATTTTTCTATCAACGGACAAGTTCTCCCGGTACTGTTTAATAACATCGGAAACAGTTTGACGGCAAACATTTGAATACTTGGGCCACTTTTTGTGGGACCAAGACATTAAATAATCTTAGCACGCATTTTGTATTGGTGACTCATTGTAATCAGCTTTAATGTTTGATGTTTGGATCTTAAAAATATTAAATAATAATTGGGTTAAAAGTTTTAATGAAACACGTGTGTTAAGAATCTTTCGATCTCACTGCTTATATTTCAATATTGTATATAGTCTATTTATCTTTTAAAACCTGGACCTTTCTGATCAGACAATATGTACATAAATCTGATTTTTTCTAAAATTGTGGAACAATAATAAATTAATTGAAGAGTTAATTAGTTTTTTAAGAACCGTGTTTAATCGAGTTATGGCTTTTATCTTACGAATATATAAGGTGAAGTTATCGATGACATCAACTTCATTTTGTTATTTCATTAAATAATAACTGTTATTATCGATAAGAGTCGAATATCAAATTTATCGATTTCAAATATTTCACTATAATTTTTATGAATTTAAAATATTTTTAAAAATATTTCAATAAAAAATTAACTTTTTTTCATTTTAAGGAAGTTTAAAAATTTAAATTCATTAACTTTTCTACAGGATTCAAAATTAAGTAATTAGTTATTATTGAAAAAATCCGTAAATAAATTATATGCATGTTCATGCAAGACCTATAAATCAGATCAAAGTATTCAATCTTGAATGTTTGTCTTTGTAAATTATTTAACATTCTTTTGCCTGTTTAAATATTAAACTGATAAGAAATAGAAGCATTCGAATTGTATGTATGCATGTATTTGTTATTCTATGTATTCAATTTATTACTAATACGATCACACATATACATATATACCAAAACATGTACATGCTAGATGTATACACACACATCAATATATGTTTTTCTTATTTTTTTTATAAATGACCACTCCATGATGGTTCTAACTAACGGTATTGTGACAAAAAAAATTAAGACTTTCTTATACATAAAAGTCTATACGTACATCCATATATATATAGAGATATTTGGTTATATGCATGGATCTGGTCTAATATTTTTTCCGTTAAATTTTTTTCTTTTTGTTTTGCATTTGGAATATTGCAACATTTGCTGGTCTAAAACTAAACGTACGTACAACAACATACAACGAAAATGTTTTTCGTATTAATGTTTTTCTTTTTTTTGCTTCTTTTGCATATACAAATAAAATACACACACATATACACATACAGACATTCATGCATATCAAAATATAATGCATGTATGCGTGAGGCTTTATGCTGGTCATGTATTCAAATTCTAAAGGATGTTGATATGTATGTGTGTTTGTGTTTGTATATGTTTATGTAAATATATGTAAGTATGTATGGGTGGTTGTAAGTACGTGTGTGTATGTGAAAACTAACGCAAAATACACATAAAATATAATTCTTTTATGTTGTTGATGTTGTTTTTGTTACATTTAATGCCAAGTTCTTTGAATATGTATGTATATGTGTGTGTGTCTGTAAGTATGCGTTTCGTATTCTCAATACTCGTTTTAAGCTTTAACGATGTATATGCGATTGTTAGTTGTTAACCACTGAAATTTGTTGCCAGACTGGTGAAAATTTTTCTTTTCGAAAATTTTTTATTTTCAAATGATTTCAAATGTTCAGAATATATCGCTTTCTAACACACTTAGTTCTTTCCTAAGAAGCATGTAAGTTATGGATTTTAATTTTTTAATAAAAAAGAACAAATATATTGAAATGTTTTGTAATGAATTCACGATTAGAAATTTTGTGTACAACACCTGTCGTGAAACATTTAAGACTATAAAATCTGAGTCAAACTATCTGTCTGTGTAATGATTAGAATTCAGTGAATTATAATCTGACTATTTGTATGGCCCAAAAATCTATCTAAAGTAGCGAAAATCATTCAGTACCCCATCACCGAAAACTATTATTTAATCACAAATACTAAAAATCATTTTTTCTGAAAAATGTCAGTGTTTAGCGAACAAATTTTATTTATTTTTACTGAAAAATTTTTTAGCGGAAAATATTTTTCTAGTGTAATTTGTTATGAAAATTAAATTTTGGTGAGAAATTCCAGTTTTAGTAACAAATTCATTTTAATAAAAAGTTTAATTTTAATGAAAAAATTCATTTTTAAGTAAAAGAGTCAATTTATAGTAAAATTTTAGTTTTTAGGAAAAAAATTAATTTTTTAATAAAAAATTGAATTTTTAGTGAGATTTTTTTATAAAAAATGTATGTGTGAAAAATTATTATTTTAGAGAAAATTATTTTTAATAAACAATTAATTCTTGTGAAGAAATTCACTTTTTATTTGATTTTTTTAGTGAATAATTATTCTTTTTTTCTTAATTTTTAGTGAAAAAATACATTTTTAGTGAAAAATTAAATTCTTAGTGAAAAATTAATTTTTAGTGAAAAAATTTATTTTTAGTGAAAAACAAGTAGACCCGGCAAATTTCAGTTTGCCAAAAAAATTTTAATTCTTCTCGCTTTAATAGTTCTTTTGATATTCATTAATTAATATTTGCTTGGTATGGGGCGTACCTATTCCCCTGCTCATACTCGTCTCATCTATTGTGCAGTAAAACAGTTCTTGAAGAAAGTAATTGGGACAAAATTTGAAAACTCTTGCTGTAGTATGGAGATATACTCCACAGGTCCTATCGGAATTTTTATATCCTTTGTTAATTTCATAACATACATACTGACATAAAACATACATCATATACATACATACATACATACATACATACATACATACATACATTGAACATACATAGTGAAAACTTCAATTCAATATTTTTTGGAAATTGGATTTTTAGTGAATATCCAAATACAGTTAAAATATAAAATTTTCATTAATTAATCATACGCAATCCCCATGTTAATTGGTTTCTTAACGATGGCGTATGATTAATATTAATTATTAAACCCTTTCTATGCTTTTAAGCCTTAAATTGAGTTAAGTGGCAACTTTGCTATGAAAAAAAAATAATAATTTTTTCAACTTCTATACGTTGGCTGCTTTCGGTCTCTTACTCTTTCGTTTTCCGCCAACAACACACAACATGAGTAACAGTATCTACGATAGTTATAGATGTATATAAAATTCCGTTTTTTTTTTGTTCTTTTCATCACTTTTAGAAAGAATTCTCGATGCTCGTGTGTTTGCATAAAAGTTAACAAAAACAAAGAAAAAACAACATATATAGAAATGGAAATAGCAACAACAATAACAACAACAATATTACGACAAGAATACCAACAACAAATATCATAGAGAAAACACATCTTGGGATTAAGGAGAATAGTTTCATGTCGTTTCATCGTTAGTTTTTTTGTTTTTGTTATGGTGTTGTTGTTGCTGTTATTGTGTTATTGCCGTTCTTTTCCATGAATGGTCGGTCATTGGTGCTCACAATGTTTTGTCGATTTCCGTTGATGCTGTTCATCAGCCATTAGTCTTTAGTATACATCTTGTATATACCAACAGAAAAAACACATATACAGTCACACGCATTTAGGGACATACGCACATTTATACTTACATATATTAGAAGTTTTATATATGTATGTGTTAGTATGTTTGTGTAAATATAAATTCATATAAATATGTATATGGTGGATATATGTATAGGTGAATGTATGTGTGTGATGTGTATATATGTAATGGCTTAAGCAATAAGGCGTTGTTCTTTTCCTTTCGAAGGTTTTACGCATTTCTCCTATTTAAAGTCGTGTTAAAATCTCTATTGACCATTTGACGGCCATTTCGCTGATCAGCTTAAGACAGGAGCAAAAAAAAAAACTATTACATCAACATACATTGTATGTATGTATATATTAATTTATATTTAAGGCCAGAAAAGTATATGTTAAGAAACAATTATGTTATAAGATCCATAAAACGTCTCTACTTTAAAGAGTTAAATTTTTATTTAATTTTATTGTCAATAATTTTAGTTCAATAAAAAATTTTATTTCCTTGAATCATTTTTCTTAATATCGAATGAACGTGTGTAGCAAAAATTCTATAATGAAACGCTAAACGCAGCAACTAAACCGCCTTTAACTTATTATACGCATTAGACCTGCTCTAATTTTAGGGAAACGAAGTCAACACTTTATAATGTAAAACTGATAAATGTATTCAAATCTAACAAAATGTTTACCATGAATTTGAGATAATATTTAGCATGAAATAGATTATCTCCCACTTTTACAAGGGATATTAATCACATTTGATTTTATGTCTTCTAAATAAGTCATGACGTACACATTACTAGAGCTGAGGTGTTTCCGATTTAACTTGGAGCACCTCTAATAGAGTATTTTAATCCAATCGCAAAAGACATGTATGGAATATAACTAAATTTGTCTTAAGGAAACCTATTTTAGGTTGGATTTTCAGACAGGCTATAAACTGCTTATAATGTATTTTGTATCTATGAAAGCGTAAGACTTTAGAGATTAATAAAGAAAAGCAAGTGAAAGATAATTTAATTAAAAAAATATTATTAAATAAAATTAATACACTGAACCAAAAAAGGTAGTAAAAAGGGTGTTGGATTGTAGAAAAGTAGTTTAAATATCAGCCAACGAAATCTTTATTCGTCATAACGAAAACTTTTGTAAATTTGTCGAAATTGACGAAATTTTGTCAATAATTATTATTCAATTTGAAAAAAAAATTATATTGATGAATATTATTCAATTTGAATACCATATTTAAATTAAATTTACGAAATTTTGGTAGAATTGAGGAAGGAATTACGTAAAATTGTTGTAATAATTGATACATAAAACATTAATGATAAAGGAAAAGAGTACAACCCACACAAATCAAATATTGAATATAAATTATCTTAGAACTGTAACAGCGAGAATTTTCAAATTTGGCTCCAATGACTTCCTCGAGGAACTGTTATACTGAACAAAATGCTAGACAAATAGAATCAGGGGTGAAGTAATCCCCATACCCAAACAAATGTTGATTATTGAATATCTATGGGTCTACGCACCGGGTAAAAGCTATTTTTAAAAATAGTACAATGTCAAAGTTCGATGTTGAGCCGACCGGCTTGTATTTCTGATGAAAATTACTTACATGTTTGTTGATCAGCTGATCTTCCATTTGCATTGTAATGAATTTATGCAAAATGTTCCTTTAATTTCAATCACATTAATTAAAATGTTCCCTAAAATATTTTCCATCTTAGATTTCTATATTCAGTTTACATTTTCTTTATCATATTTTCATTTAATATGACAGAGAAAATTTAAAAATTATTTGACGAAAAAATAATTAAATTTACGAAAAATTTATTCAAATGAACTTCTTTTTAATGCGTAGAATTGAATAAATTTGTGTGTTATTTTAATTACGATGCGTTACTGCCGTTTTACTAAATACCTGTTGATATAACGTATTTTTCTCTATATTTTAAAGAACTTTTATTCAATTTAAAATATTTTACTAAAAATTTTCTTGATTAAATTTTTCTTCAATTTGAAAAAAAAATCATTAAAGTTCTACGAAGAATTTTTGTTAATATTACCTGCGACTTTTGGTTCAGTGTACCAATCAAAATTATTCAAGCCAATAATGTGGTGTAGGTATTTTATAGTCGAATTTAATCGACAACAAAAATTTCACTTATTTCAAATTCAAAAACTTTAAAACAAACTTCTTTACAAAACGCAACAACTACATTTTCAGTTTATGTTTTTGTAAAAATCCATATCTTTTGCCGCCTTTTAAACTGTTCAAATGAAAATCAGATCCGATATCTAAAACCACTCAGTATACTCGTTACTTTCGACTTGATCATCCACCATAAGTGGTGAATTTAGTTGTGACCTTCGGTATATCTCACGTTGATGTGCTCACGTCTAAAAATTGTGTTAAGAAATATAGACCGATATCTGATTTAACCACAAAAATCATTTACAAATTTTTTGTTTAAAGTAAGTAAATCGTAATATTTCTTATTTTTATTACGATTCATTCACTCTCATAACATTTGCAAAAGACTTATAATTTTTTTTAAATGATCGAACTAAGTTTTAATCACAGTTACCAATTTTTCTAGATTCATTTTATTTTTGAGCCAGTCTAATGTATAAGAAACGATTTATATATGCGAACATTTCTTTCTGTTTAAAATTTTATTCTTAACAAGGAAATGAAAGTGTATATGTGTATGGATGTATGTCATCTCTATCAAAAATGTCTAAAAACAAAAATTAATTCCATTTAAGTTTTTCTACAATTTTTTTCTATTTCTGTTGTTGCTGCCACCAAGACTATCAATATATTACCATTTTACTATATAGTCGTCGTATTCGTCGTTGTCGTCATCATCATCACCATCAGCATAAACATTGTTAGAACATATACAAACATACACAAATAAAATATATATATTCATGTTATAGTTCTATATATGTACATACATATGTATGTGTATGTATATATTGAAATGTATGAGAAAACGCATAATCAAGAACATACAAACGTAATTTAAATTTAGATGGATTTAAGGCATACAAAACACAAATGCACACACATGCACATAAATACACTAACTTAACGATTGTCCCTTCACGTCAATTTTGTCGATTACCCACCTTGTCAGCTAGTAGGCAGCCAACTAGTCATCTCTAAAAACCATTCTATTCTCTTTTTTTATATGCTCTTCTCTGGACATGACCGACTACTGGCCCACCATTCTCTTAAGTTTTGTAGTTTCTATAGATTTATTAAAATTTGAGTTGAGATGAGAGAAGTGAGCACATTTGTAGTAGTGTTTCGTTTACGCATTTATATTTTAAATACTTTATGTGTATAAGTGCACGAGTGTGTAAATGTGTTTTTGTTGCGAGTTAGTTTCCTCAATTTGGTCCTCCAAACAAATCAAAATACAAACATATATACATACTACCACAGCTATATAGTCATAGTTATACGACGTTATGCTGATGGTCTTTAATATATGTTGTTGTATTTTTTATTTTATTTCCTATGTTGTTGTTGTTGTTATTAGAATATGCGTTCTATTGTTTTAATGCTGCTTATATGCTTAACGAATGAATATACTTACATATACATATATTTCTATATTTACATACATAGAAAAATTAATACAAACACTCACATTCAAATATAAATTCACACATATACATACACTCTTCGATTCATACATTCATATACACAGTTATATTTTTTTCAGTGCAATTTTGAACGCATTCTAGAATTTCAATTAAAAATAAATCACACATACGTTGCCCAAGGCCTACAGTACCGAAAAATAAAATCTCTTGACAACTGAAAAGGCTTCGTTCGTAACGAAAATAATGGCACCATCATTTATTAGAACAAGTTGAGCCTAAAACGATGCATCGACAATAGTAAACACCTCCACCAGTGCACTGTGGGTTTTCAAAGAAAAAAAATGTTGGGAAATAAATAATGTTAATGTAATGATTTTATTACAGTGTAAAACATAAGTCTTGATACCCTTATAAAAAACTAATGCGTATAATAATTTATAATTTATTCACAAAATAAATTTAAAGAAAACCTTCTGTAACTCCATATTTATGCACTGCAAAAGTGTAGTTACTTTCACAAACATTTTATGAAAACGCATTAGCAATCTTGATTTTTAATTTAGTTTAATTAATAATGGAAAATTAAAATTGTGTTTTAAAATTAATTAATAAAATTAAACTAATAATTAAATATGTAATTTAATGTAATTTTAGTGAAAGAACTATTATAATTAATAACCATAAATTAATATAAAAAATCCGAAATTCCATAAATAAGGAACAGGTGTTAATCATCAAAACAGAATTGAACATAAACCAAAATCTGGATGTTCTATTAGAGAAGAAAGATGATCCATTTGAACGTGATCCATGGATTACTACAAAGTTATTGGGCAAAAGGACACAATAAGCTCTACAATAACGAAAGAAATAGAAATAAACGAATAGATTTTTTGATAAAGAAGAAGGAAAAAGAGAAGAAAGGATCAGACGGACGTACTTTAATATAGAATTCTTAATGATAATTACTTCCAACAGGACAATGATCCTAAACATAATACCGCTGATGTGGAGATATAGCTTTCCTACTGCAAAAGTGCAGGTACCCCCCATGCTGAATGCTCCTCCACAAAGTTCCATCATAAATACTATTGTGAAATCATTTGGAAAAACGAATTAATTCAACCTTATTAGGTAAACCATTTTAGTTCACTCAGGCTGTGCACTTTAAATTTATTTTATTTTCTCTTTAGATGGTACCTACACATTTGAAGTTTTAAAATATGTATTCACGAGAACGTTTTCTTTATTATACCCTTCACCACTACAAGTGAAGGAAATGTTAACTTTGTCATTCCGTGTATAACGCTAAGAAAGAATCATCAATAGCCCCCATAATGTATATATTCTTCCATCACATCAAAATCTGAATCGATTTAGCAAAGTAAACAATCTAAAATATAATTTCTGATTTACAACACTCTTCTTCTTATTTTTATTAATTTTTTGACACAAACATATTTTGGTTAACAACATGAGTGTTTACGCATATTTTTGTAGATCAAAACCATCAGTTAATTATAATACTGTTAATATTGTACCCTTTAGAAACGTGGATTAATGCAAAATTATGTTAAAATATAGAGGATCCGATTCTTTCTAGTGCACATTCGACAGTGAAAGAAAAACTTTTATTTAGTTTTCAAATAAGTCCTCGTACAATCAACGCCCTTTCGTTCAAATATAAACTATAAATGTAAAACATATGATTCAACAACTTTCGTAAATAACGAAATCCAAAGCGTGATAACCATGTAGATACTTCTTTGTAACTTCCCTTAAAGACGTTAGCATCGCAAATCTAATGCAGTGACTTATTTTCATTTAATCCTACTTTTCGGCCCACTGTGAAACGTTACCAAAGTCTATACACTCACACAAACAACAAACGCGTACATAAATGATGCTTGTGTGCGGAAATACGAAAAATGAGAAAATAACAAAAAGAAAAAATAAAAACGGAAAAAAGCGTACGAATGCGATTCGAGTGTAGGCTTAATGTTTGCATTTGTGTGTGTAAGTTAGAATTGATTTGTAGGGTCTGTTGGTCTGTTGTATGACTTTAGCCAAATAATGTTATAGATGTTGTTGTTGCATACGCACCCATTATTCTCTTATTTTGCAAACATACACACATACACATGTATATCTGCAAATGTTGTATACAAACACATACGCACACACGCATAAATGTACGCTGAGAAACTTTAGCTTCTACAAAAACCTCAACTCTACAGGCAAAAACACATACACACACACAGAAACTCACACGCATCTACAGAGTCATCTATCCAAAAAACATGGCTTATTTGAACATTTTCAACCGCTTTACTGGGACACACAGACGTGTGTAGGTAGGAGACGTGGCATAAGTAATATACGAATATACTTCGTATGAGAACACAAGCACAGGAACTCTTTTTTTCGGTTGCACTAGTTATTATTAGATCCAGGAGAATTCTACAATACACACACTTTCACACTCACATACGCACAAAATAAACTAAATGAGAATAATGTATATTTTTCATTAGAATTTTGTTTCTGGGTACTTGACGTTGGGCCATTTAGTAGGCAACACTATCATTATTTTGTTCGTTCGTTCCCTTGTATGGAGAGGAGTTGGGAGTTCTACGTATTATGATGATGATGATGGCGTTCGTTCTTATGCGTAACATATTAAATTGCATTATGCATACAAGTGAAAATTGTTTGCCACCTTGAATTCTCTCACTCCTCCTGATGTTGAAATACTAAAAATTTGCTTCATGTTCGTTCGCCCATTTGCCAAAAATGCAAAATGCAAAACCAAAAAAAATCCATATGCGAATGCATTTGAATTTTATTTCAGAATCGTATGTGAATTTAGTTTTTGTTTTCTTGCATTCAAACTTTCTAAACTAACGTCGTTTGCCGTCGATGATGCCTAATTTTGGATTTTAAGTCCTGGCAATAGTTGTTGTTGTTGCTTCTGCTGCGTATAGTGTGAGTAGAAATTAGATCTGTGGTAAAAAAACATGGATGCATTTGTATACTTTTTCAGTATCGATTCGTTGGTAAAATACATATAAAATGCCATGTTTTCTGCATTTTATATTAATAATACATATTTTGTTGTTGTTGTAGCGTTGAAATAAATAATTTAAATGCAAAAAGAAAACAACAACTCAACTATTTTGAAGTTTCGGTTTCATAAAGAACTAAAAATTATTATTTGAAAACTAAATTTTAAATCTAAATTTTGTATCTTAGCAACTTGCAAAATTAAAACAAATATATATATATTTTCGATAAAATATTAACATTGAACAAAGATTTATAAAGAATAATTTAATCGTTTTCAGAAATTGAAAACGCTGAAACTAATGATGAAAAGAAATCTGGAGTATTTCGAACCAACTCAAATTATAATTTTCTTAATTCAAAATTATTACACGTTTTCTATTTTCACTAAAGATTTAATAAAAATCACGAGATTACACGAAGAGACAAAAGTTGATCAAAAATATTATGGTTAACTGTTATGGTTGTCGCAAATTAAAATATGTTAAAGTGAGCATATAATATTTAATCATGTTGTGGTTGAGAGATATTAACCATAATTTGATTAACATTGTTACGGTATTAATTATTTTTATTTACTCAGGCTCATAAACGACTTCAAAATTACACACACAATGTTGAAATAAAAACAACCATATTATTGTTAAATTATCAAGAATAATTTTATTGCAGCAACAAAATTATAGCCAAGATAAAATTAATTCAACAATTATAATAATTACGATCGAATTAAATGTATAATTCCAAAATATTATTGTTGTGGCAAACATATAATAAACTTGATTTTTTGTCTATTGAACATTATGTGCTGCCACTTGAAAGTCTGTTATAGATATTGGAGCTGCTCAAGTAAACAAATTTTTCCTTTCACAAGCTGAAAATCAAAGAATGTATATCAAAACTTGATAGGAGAGTACATTCCTAAAAACAGGTATCCGAAAAATAACTGTGAGCACAAATTCTAATATTATTATGCAGATCAACGGCATTATTTGCAAGAACGGCGTTTGAAGGACGCTCGATATTTTTAACTATTTCAATTCATAATTCAACATTTTTTTAATGCTTTAGAACGTACACACCATATGATGACAGCGAGATCGACAGTGGTCTGAGTCCATCTAACAGTCTATTAAATGGTTGAGTATGTTATTAGTTAGGTAAATTGAAAGGATAAAATCATTATGGTCTCGAAATGAGTATAAACCTAAGAAAATCAACATTTGCGTGTTCACTGGGTATCAGTTACTCATTATAGTACTAAGTTTCTTCCATTCCGCATCTCTTAGATATATTGGCGAGTAGTTACATAGGAAATTGTTCTATCGTTTAGGTATTCACCCGACATACTCTATATACGTCAACATCCCTAAAATCAACATAATTAAGATGTGATTTAGGAAAGCGTATATCCTGTAACTCTAATTACTACTCCTTTAACCGTCTTCTTGAATTCCAGAACAACAAAATTGTGTTAGGCTTCTATAGGCTTCGATGGATTGTTTTTAGTTCTACGTAAAAAGTCCCAGTCTCTTCTTAACATCATGCTTTGGGACATAGCCAGGTATGCCAATCAATAATAAAAACCGCAAAATGTGCTTTCACAAACATAGTATGTACGACAAATACTATGTTTGTGAAAGCTGACACACCCGTTTTGTTTATCATAATATGCTTATGATTCAACAAAATATGATTATGATGCAATAAAATATGGTTGTCCCTCAACAAAATATGGTTGTGTCTCAAGAAAATATAATAAATGAAATAAATAAATTTTTAAAGATACTGAAAGTACCTGGTTTTTTACAAATTAATTATTTATTATTTTTTTTTCATTTATTTTACGACTCCAACATTTTAATGTTAATGCAGCAAATAATATTATTCTAAAACTAAATTTGATTCAGTACTTATTCAGTACTTTAACAATATTTATGTCCCTACCGAGTATTTTAGTGAATATATCCCAAATAGAAATATAAAACTTATTTTGAGCATAACTCTGAAAAAAAACATACATAACAAAAATATATCGATATTCATACACAGAACTATATAATTTAATTGAACTTTAATCTATGCAACAAACAAATTTGTATAAAGTCTATAATTTCATTTTTTATGTAATGTCTATGCATGTGTGTGTGTATTTGTGTGTATCTTTTCAAAGAACATTTATAAATTGAAAGCTGCAAAATACAGATATCGTTAAGATCACGAATAAATTTTTTTTAATGATAATAAACAGTTTGAAACGCACGAACCAATATTTTTATGTAGATATTAATAATATTATGAATACAATTACATACATATTAAAGGTATACAACATATCACAGCACAACATACAAAGATGGCATATAACCTACAAACATTCTTTTTTTGTAAATCCCTCTTCATACAGGATAATGTACAAAATTACTGCGTACAACAGAAGCTGCATGACGAGCTTGTTTGCAACATAATAAACATATTTTTTTGTTTCTGATTCACTACACAAAAAAAAAAAAAACAATAGTTGATGCAACCAATTCGTCTCTCACTTGTTGCATAAAAAAGTATAAGAACAATAATTTTGTTAACCTGCCAGGCAAACAAAAACAAGCACAGATACATTGATGGACGAAAGCATGAACACACAACACACATACAGCCAGTCAGTTAATCAACCATCAAGCGAATAAAGTCAGACTTAAAGAATCAAGGGATTGTTGTTGCAACAACAAAATAGTAAGAAATTCTAACTACTCATCAAACAGTAGTCACTAAAAAACATGAAAAGTTTTCTTTAACTTTACAGCAAAGTTGCTACAAATTGTCTACTGATCTGTGTTGGCTGACTAACTGCCACGACAGACAGGCAGACAGACAGACTGACTGACTTCACAATGCTTCATATTGCATTTTTAGTGTTAAGTATGAGGACTGAGTGAATTGATTGATCGATCGGTAGTTTTAAATAATTTACTGACATTCGTTGGCCAACACCAACAACAAGCAACAATATTAGAGGTCTGTTGTTGAAACGTATGTTTGTACGTTTTGTCTGTTTGACTAAATGGTTGTAGGGTCAGATGGTTATGGTTGTATGACTAGAATTATGAGCTACTGTTTTTTGCTTGTGGCATAAAACATTTTCGCTCTTCTGCTTCTTAATATATTAAAACATAAACATTTATACCCGCACACATACAGACATATAATCGTACTAATTCACATATAAAAATATAATGGACAGTGTCTATTATAAATGCGATATTATGGCTTATTTCACATAGAAAGGCTATGACCGCAAGTCACGTAAAAGGGAAAAGAGTCCTTTATATATGAGGCGCACCCTAACATGAAGCTTCATCAAGTTATTCTAACAAGACTTAAGACTATTTGCGCGAAAGTTATGTTCTTCCAAATTTTTTGTACATTTGGAATGATAAATCAATTTAAAACAAAAATGTAATAGTAACAAATTATAGTTAATAGAGAGACTACCATATTTTTGTTTGTTAAACAACAAATTTATGATTTGAATCATTATTAGAAAAAAGGAAATGTACATAATTAATTATGCTAGCAACCATATTTTTTGTTACACAACAATTTATGATTCAAACATGAACGCGTCGCGAAAATGTTCAATATTATTCGCTATAGGGTGGCGAAAAAGTTATTAACGTTGTAGTTGTGCGGAACCAACATACATCATGAATGTCGGTTCTATTAACACCGAGAAAGGGCCATTTTTGCACATGAAAAAAGATACCTTGAATTGGAGTCATTTTCATATCAGGATTTTAGATTTTCTTTTAAATAGAACTTTATTGCTTATTTTATAAGTTATGATCCAGGAAGATAATTTAACTATAATGCATTACTCTGATTCTTATCTGTTATATCACACACACACATATATGTGGCGTTTATTATTTATTCAATAAGCCCGCTGCAGCGTAAAATCGACTAAAAAATTATGTTAAATTTTTGGCACTTGTCCCGTTAGATCTATAAAATACAAAGTCATAAATATGAATGATCGCATAATGGATTATTGTGGCTTTATAAACCACTTTTGGATTTTTGTTCAGTACCCCCTCTTCCCAAGGTACTGAAAGGAAACTTAATTTTGTTTGTGTTTCTTTTTTTCCACTCCACTGTTTATGGCTCCAATGGTTATTCGGTTTTATCAAAATTGTAGTTATTTCGTCATTATAATTGTGGAATATGCCCACAACCAACGAATTTGTATTTTCTTTAAATTTAAGTCTTTTCTTCATTTTACTTTTGTTTAATTTTATATTTTCATAATTTTTTTTTAAGAATTTCTCTACAGTTTTAGAAGAAGAAAAAAATGCGTTTTATATTATAAAAATTTGATCAACAAAAGCAACAAAGAAATGCTTGGGAGCAAAACCAACCGGCAGACATGGAAGTTTTAAAGAAAATCGAAAAAAAAATTATCTTCTTAAGTATAGAGTGCAACATTCAGCAGCAGGAGCAGGAGCAGTAGCAGCACCTTTACCACTTTTTTCAACCAATACATCACTCAGGCAAGCAGGCAGTCAGTACCTTTAATCATATTTTCAGCAAATTATTATAATGTATTATTATATTGAAGATGTTGTGCTAAATTGTATTTGTTGTTTTTGTTGTATTATTGTGATCTGCAAAGTTGCAGAATTTATTATTTGCTGAAAAAGTTGAAAGTTTTTGTTGTTACACCCTAAACTGCTACATGAGTTAAATGAGAATATATTTAGTTTAACATTTCGTCAGTAACATAAAAAATAAGCAAAAAATAATATTATCGCCCAATGTGTTCGATATTTTTTAAAGAACGAAAATTAATAATTTTCATATTTCTTAACAGGGATTGAGGCCTCATTTTAAACATATTTTTGACCTTATCGATTTGTCCATCATTGCAAACATATCTTGTAATTGCTACAATGTAAATGTTAGAATTAATTTTATTTTAGCATTCATTTCGTTTCTTCCATAATATGATTGTACCATAAAAATAGTATGGACAAAATAAGTCTGTGTCATTCTTCACTATCTTAATATGGATGTGTCATCGTGTACCATGGAATGGTTCATCCATACAGTTTTCCCACAATCACATATATTGTTGTGGTGAAGCCATATTGTGTTGGTCCATTTTAAAATGATACTGTGGGACAAAAATCATAACAATTATAATCATAACAATTATAATAAATATTGTCTCTCGATCATGGTTTTCGCAAACAAGATCGATAAGGTTCCAGCCTTTTTCAGAAACTTTCAAATTAAAGTTCATAATATATAATCGATCACTTGTAGCATATTGATTTTATTCTTCGTAGTCTGACAGGAGAGAGGCAAGTTGAAGTTCCTAATGTTTCTACACGTTAAGAAAGTCATGTTACCAATATGGTCGTCGCAACTCAACAATTTTTGTGACAAACATTTATTGTTATCACCAAACACTTATTATTACAATATTTTTCTTGCCAAAAATCTATTGCTGATAAATTAACAATAATATGTTGAGAAGTATGTTCTGCTAAGGACCATGCAACAACCAATATATTGTCATTAAACTAAATTTATGTGGAATTTAGTTTTGATTATTTAAAGCTGGTTTCTGTTGTCAGTCAACGTAAAAAACTTAAAAGTTATTGATAAAAAGGAATGTATATATGTGTGTTATCTTTACAATCATAATATGGTTATGGTATAAACATATTTTCATGGAATATATTGCTCCTCGATTATGGTTACTACAAACATATTATATAATATGTATAATTACCTTCGTCTTTATATAGAAATCAATGGTACATTCATTATGGCAGAAGTGTCAAACATGAAAATTTTAATTCACACGTTTACAAAGTTGAATAGAATAAAGGGTTGAATTCAGCTGGAAAATATGGTTGCGATCATCATAATCGAGAGAGAGAGAGAGGGTAACTATTATCGTTGTCACACCACCATTACAACATAATATCATTGTACCAACATACAATATGGTAATCACACAATCACATTACGACTGTAAACGCTAAAATGCCAATATTTTTGATTAGAATATGATTATGTGGTTCTAATTTCTGGATTTGGTCTGTTGGCTCAGTAATATAAATATAAAAATTGGAAAGTACAGAATTAAACTACATTTTCCTCACGTTTATGTATGTGATATTTGATAGCAACGTGGGTCGGATGAAACAAAATTATGCTAAATAATATAAAATTTAAATAAAATAATTTAATAATTGACACGTTGGTGATAACAGTAAATGTTTGCCAGGAAAATAGTATTATTGTTGCTACGAACACATTTGATTTAAACGTATTTGGAATCTATTTTAGGCACCTTTTAAGAAGATTGTAAGATGAGAAGGGAAGGGTAGGGTTTCTGAGAGATATTTTATATAGATATAAGGGATATTTAAGATTCGTCCTAACCGATTTGAATACTCTCATTTGCTTTCTCATTCTTTAAATGAGAATAAAATTTTAAAGTTTCTTGTCGTTAGCAATAATGCGTTTTAATGGGTTTTAATATTGTTGTTGTTGTATTTTATAAATATTCTTTTTTATTTGTAAATATTCGTTTTTTGTTTGTTTGCTCATATTTATTATGAAATTCGAATTGTTTTTGTTTTTATTTAATATCATCCAATTATGGTTTACTTATGAACGTAGTTGTTATTTATTTAGTTTCCTTTTTTTTGGAGTTTTACGTAGATTTGTGGGAACGAGAAGAATAAAATAAATTTATGTTAAATTTTGTTTCTTTGTAACAAAAACAACAAAAAATTGAATAAAAGATTCTCTTAAAGTTCAAAAACCCTATTAAAATGTTAATACTTAAATAAGTAGTTGTTGGTCATAAATTGCATACGTTGTTTTTGTTTTAGTTTGTGTTCATATATTTATTGGCTGAATAAAGATGATCTTAAATTTTGCATAACAAATACATAATTTAATATTGTTGTTATTGTTATTGTTGTTGTTTTTTTTGTATTTTTAGTTAAAGATAATAAATTGTTGTGCTCCCATCCATTTATTTCTTTGACACAAAACTATTACCTTAACCATTGAGCCATATGCCTATTAACTCTAATGTCAATCTGAAATCCATTTTCTAAAAGGTTTACTTCCACATAAAGAAAAAAGTTGTGAAAATAAGGAAAATAATCACATTCACATAACTATCTCTATATCAGTGTATATATACATCTATATCCAGATATAGCAACAATTTGTATCTACATATATACGGAAATTTGCAAAAAATAAAAAAATAAGTAGTAACAAGTAAGAATGCTATATTCGGTTATGCCGAATTTTCAATACCCTCCACCACAAATGCGTTATGTTTACACTCACAGACATATAAAATATATAAAAGTTTTTCTTAAATTTAACACGGAACACTTAATGAGTCTTAAAGTTATTGATCATTTTTGGCTATAACCTTTTTGCTACTCAAACGATTTTCTCGTTTTTGGAATCGTCATGAAGTACATGTAGCGTAATATTAGACAAGATTTCATACATATTTTTTCGATTTACAATTGACAATTTAAAAAATTTTGTTGCTTAAATTTAGAGAATGCCTCAGATATCGGTCTATATCTTCTAATATATAGAACCAATGTTGCACCTTTTAAATATAAAACTTCTCAGGACTCAGCCAAATTTCAATGAGCTCTGACAACTATTGTGGCTATGACAGACATACTGACGAACATAGATAAATCGCCTCAGATTTTGATTTGACGCATTAAGAAATATGCATTATGGGGTCTGAAATGATACCTTCTTATACGGAATGACAAATTTAATGTACCCTCTTCACTTGTGGTGGAGGGTTTTAAAATAGAGAAATTGAAAGAAGAAAAATATATATCGTCTATGGAAACAAAGAACTCACTCTCTCTCTGAGTGGTGCTGAAGGTTAAAATAAGCTCCTGAGAAAAGTGTAAAAAGTCTAGTTGTAGCAAAATATTTTAGTTTTTATATCAAAGGAAATTTGTTTCTTGTTTATTTTTTATATTCATTTTCTTCTTTTGTTGTATTTTTTTTATTTTGTTGTGTTTTTAAAAATTATTTGAAGTGACATAAAACTGAACAAAAAAATAAATGAATATATTTTTTAGCCCATAAGAACATAAACACATATACGAGGGTTAAAAGAAAAAAATACATTTCAATCAGAAAATCAGTTTTAGAACCATAATTTAAAAAATATTTCGTAATGCTATCAGTTTTATTCGAAATAACTGTAGTAAATATCTTTTCATATTTGCTTTGTATGGGTGGTCCTATGTGGTCCTATCCATCTTGGGTTATGTCCAGTTCTTTGTGAAAGTAGTTGGTACCAAACTTTAAAACTTTCGCTTTTATAGTCTTTAGATATTCGATAATCTGTATTTGCCTTGTATGGGCGGTACGCCTCACCCTGGTTCTATCTTGTTGCTTTCGGGTATATTGAGATCATTCTGTGAAAATTTCATCCAGATTGGCCCAACCGTTCTGGAGCCTATACGTTACATATATACATACATGCAAACATACATACATACTACATTCATACATATATACACACATTTCACATTTTATGTATATATAGATTAAATTTTTATTAAAAATTTAGTTTTTTGGCGTAAATTTTAAATATTTAGTGAAAATTTATATTTTTGAAAATACAAAATTCGATTTTTTTTTTTTGCACTTTTAGTGAAAATTTGCATTTTTAGTGAAAATTTGCATTTTTTGTGAAAATTTGCATTTTTAATGAAAATTCGCATTTTTAGTGAAAATTCGCATTTTTAGTGAAAATTCGCATTTTTAGTGAAAATTCGCATTTTTAGTGAAAATTCGCATTTTTAGTGAAAATTCGCATTTTTAGTGAAAATTCGCATTTTAATGAAATTCGCATTTTTAGTGAAAATTCGCATTTTTAGTGAAAATTCGCATTTTTAGTGAAAATTCGCATTTTTAGTGAAAATTCGCATTTTTAGTGAAAATTCGCATTTTTAGTGAAAATTCACATTTTTAGTGAAAACTCGCATTTTTAGTGAAAATTAGAATTTTGAGTGAAAAATTTGATTTTATAGTGAAAATTTGCATTTTTAGTGAAAATTAGAATTTTTAGTGAAAATTAGAATTTTGAATGAAAAATTTGATTTTTTAGTGAAAATTTGCATTTTTAGTGAAAATTCGAATTTTTAATGAAAATCTGCATTTTTAGAGAAAATTCGAATTTTTAATGAAAATTTGCATTTTTAGTGAAAATTCGCATTTTTGGTGAAAATTCGCATTTCTAATGATAATTAGAATTTTTTGTGAAAATTAGAATTTTGAGTGAAAATTTGAATTTTTGTGAAAATTTTAATTTTTAATGAAAACTTTATTTTAATTAAAATTTTTAAAAAAACAAAAACAAAAATGTCTTTTTTTAGTAAAAATTTTTAATTTTTAAAATTTAAGTGCAAATTTGAGTTCTTAGTAAAAAATTTAAAATTTTTAGCAAAAACAAAATATTTATTGAAAAATAGAGTTTTTATCTGAAATGAATATTTAGCAAAAAGTTTTAGCGAAAAATTTTGGTGCTGGACAAAAAAATATATATTTATATCGAACTCAATTAAAAAATGAAGCGCAGTGAAATTCCATTACCGCACCTTAATTGTTATGATTGACGAAGTTTTGAATGAATAGAAAAAAATAAGTTAATGTCAATACACAAAATATGGTTATAGTGAAAACTGACAGGCCAAAATTTCGAACCATCATATTGTCGTACCATCACATGATTGTGATGTCTGATATTTTTTATTCAAATTAAAAATTTATATAACAGTTTTCAATTTCAAATTTCCGATCGTTTGTCTTTCACCTAAAACTATAGTTTTGATTGCTCATATAAATTCATCTATTTAACTATAGTTCTCGGGTCATATGATCATAATTTAAAAAAAAAGTATTTTAATATTTTAACTTTTCTTTTAAATTAAAAATTAAAGTTGTTAAACATTAATTTCACTGTCAGGTGCAATAAATTTTAGTTAAATTATTTATTTTTATCATTCAATTAATATTAAATAATTTTATTATCTTTTTACACATTAAGTTCGAGTGGCAATTTTGTCACAAAGTCCCTGATTTCTTTAATATTTCATTTTTTTTCTTATTTTTAAAAATTTCACTCATCACCAAATTTAGTTACCACAACGCTTGGTTTGTTGTTGTTGTTGCTGTTACCAGTGGCAAATATTTGGCTCTAACAATTATGTATTGCATCATATGAATACATATTTTTTTCTCAAACTTTATGTATGAATGTTATATTTTATGTAGATTGCATGTGTGTGAATGTGTTCAAGTCACATAAAAATCTAGAATCACTAAAATATATACAGCGTTTTTTTCTAGCCTCTTTGCAGCAACAATAGTTTTTATAGGTTGTTTTGCTATTGCATTAGACTGTATTCTTGGGAGTTTGTTGTCGTATATGCCACCAATGTCCATCTAAGCAATTTCTTGCTGTCTCTTCATAAGTGTGCATTGGAGAGAGAGAGAGAGAATAAGTTGAACGACTGTAAAAGTATGGGCAAAAAAATATGGTAAAAGTTAATGCAGTTAAAATATATGGTTAATAAAAAAGATATTATAAAATATATTAAATGTATTAAAATACTTTTTATCTTTTAAGATTAAAATTAGAGAAATGTTTAGTATAAGTGAACTACTAAATTCTCTTATACTAAACATTTTAGTCCCATTTTAGCTATCACATGTTTGTAACAACTTCGAAAGCAGCCGTATACAGGCAGAACAACTCCAACTTAATAGTAATGGTAGGGTAGGTACTTGGCTGACATTTAACACAGCGCCTTCAATAGATTGATTGACGTAGCGAGTTTGTTCGACAGCTTGCACTCAGCTACTTCGGTGACTGCTTGCAAATGGAAGCTTCGACTGAGTACATTTAACCAGCAACTTCGGTTGATTGTTACATTTTACTAACTCTGTAAGTATGCGACAATCGACCCATCAACCGCCTTCCAAGCAACATTGTAAACCGATTAGGATAATAACACAAAATAGTGTCCTTTCGATTTTTATTTTAAATTGAATATTTTTAATTGCAATTAAGTTTTTCCTCCATTGTGTTTTGCCCATACATTATTTTAGTGTTTATGGTTCTTTATTGTTGTATGGATTGATTTTGCATCGCCACTGAGTAACGCAATTCTTTAGATTCTTTTTCGTTTTCTCCATAGATGTATTTGCATAAACTTACATACATATGTTCCAATATATATACATGTGTACATATGTGTGTGTGCTGTAGCTGAGGCTGTTTCCTCTAGCATAAATACTAATAAAAAAATAGAAGAAATAGGCTTGAGTAAATGTGTACACGTATGTGCTTTAGTGTGCAATATGTGTGTGCGTTTCTCAGAAAGGACTAACCAACAATCCATGCATTTTTTGTATATGGAATAATTTGATAGTCAAAGGAATACAGTTTCCTCTATATTGGTATGTTTGTGTGAGATGCAACTTCTATTAGACTTTAGATCATACGGTTTTTAGTGGCAACTTTACCTTTACCACCAATATAAGTGTATGTATAATTACACACACACATATATATTGATACACATGCATATACAAGATGTAAACAGGAGTTGTGGCCTCTCTGGTAGAAAACTAAAATCCTGCCAATGTTTGTAACATATTGATGCACCAAAGGATTCGTACAATCTTTGTTTTTTTTTCAATTGTTGTATTCCTTTACTTTGTTTTTGTATGCGATGCCTCTGTGTGTACGCATCAACATTTTTCTAACGAAGAACTTTTTACTGCAAAGTCATGAGTTTCTTTGGAAGAGAAAATACAATAATAACAAAACAAAAAAAAAAACTTTTTCACTTTTGGATTGCATTACGACAGCTACTGTGTCTAACTGGGTGGCTGTTATTGATGCCTTAAAAATCATCATAAAAAAGCATAATATTTAGAAGCAACCAGACTCAGATGTGTAGAATATTACAACCAAAAAACTTCAATTTTCTCCCAACATTCACAAAAATCATCATCATCATCATGGAAAATACTCAAAAAAAAATTGATGTGTGTTTATATCGTTCGTTCATTGTACGCTCGTTGTGTCCTCTAGCTCTCACGCTATGGAGCCCATGTGTGTGTTTTCTTGTATTCGTACCGAGATCCATACGAGTATGTAACATTGTCTAAATGCATATTAAATTGAATCGAATTCTAAACTCATGTGTTAGTATGTGTGTATGTTTATTACGTATGTATATATATGTATATAGTTATACCTTACACTTATTGCCCCCAACCATTGAATTGTATTGCAAGCCAAGTAACCATCATCATCATCATCATCATCATCGTCATCGTCTACCATCCATCTAACAACCATTCATTCCATGATGTTGTTCTCTATTTTTCTATACTTTATTGTAGAAACGTCGTCGTAGCTAGAATAAGTTACGTTTAGAAATAGGCGGAGTTATCAACGTTTTCAAGTCTTTATAATAAAAATTCACCGTATACAAGTTTATGTTTTTTCTGTACATATGTATTCTTTAATATATTACTTATGTACATACATGTATACCAATACAAAATATATAAATATACGTCCATCTATACCTATTGATACGATATAACATAAAATAAAATCAAATACAGTAGCGTTTAGTTAAGTCCGAAATTATTTTTGTTATAATTTAATTTGTTTTTTCTTTTTTGTATTTGAATATTTTAAAATTAAAGAATATTGACGGAATATTTTAATTCGAAAACTCTGTAATACTGAGTAAATGTAGGTATGTCTCTCCGTCTGTTGGAAACATTGAAAGGTCCACAATAACGACCCGATTCTAACGATATTTGTCTTAGTTAACAAGTTAATAACTTTTAATGAGAGGAACAAGGTTAAAGACCGATATCTTATGCGATCTTAACATTTTGTAGAAAATCTTTTCTCAAATTTACAATAAAAAGTAATTAGTTTCAAACATGTAAACTTCACTTATACGCACTTCATGGGAAAAATTTATAGGCCAAAATATGCAAGATTATGATCAACTTTAAAATCACTCTGTTATATAGATGACTCACACATGTCAACAACACTATCGTTATTTGATTGTATTTAATTTACCGGAACTACCGCTGTCATGTTATTGTCATTGTATTGCAGCCAGAATGTACAGTTTTGGTAACCTAATTAGAGTAAATAATTTTATGAATTTTTTTCTTTTAATTTTTTTCTAATTTACAATAAAATTAAAAATATTTATGCGTTCAACTAACTTAATTAAATATAAGAGGAACTAAGAGGAACTGCACTGCAAAAGTGTAGGTACCATCTAAACATAAACTAAAATAAATATCAAATGTAATGCCTCAGTTTATTAATGTGTTTTACCTAATACGTCGTATTATATCCCATAAGTTTAAGTATTTTATTTAAAATAATTTCCATTTTTGAATATTCCGGTGATATTTGGCGATTTTTACTCATTAGCAAGTTTTCCGTTTTATTTTTGTTTGAAATTTAGTGGCTGCACAAAATAGGATACTTTGTGGAGGAGTATTAAGCATGTGAGTTGAGGTTGTTTTTAAGAATATCAAAATAGACTGTTCCTCAATAAATTCCAAATTGTTTATACATTGTGCTTATATTCATCCCCACGTTATTATACCACAACCTCCAATCGACTGTTTTTTCTTTCTTTCGATTAAGTGCTTAATTTTTTCTCTTCGACTGTCCGATCCAATCTTTGTTCTAATTAGTGTACCTAGACTTTTGCTTTTATCTTTATATATTTTATAGGATCTTAAAAAATACCTTGTGGAGGGTTTAAAAAGAAAATGTGAAAACGTGCGTTAAATGAAGATTGAGTTTCCTGAATGTATTCAAAGATGATTTTATTGTGAATTTATTTACAAAAAGTTACATCATTTTTGACAAGTTCGTCAAAAGTCACCAAAATCTTCTGCAACATGTTATATAACTTTGTTGTAAGTGGCTGAAATAAATGTTTATTAGAAGAGTACACAATTATATTGTCTGTATTCCGTACTCAGTTCGCTGATGATTTTTTATACTCGATCCACCCGAATTAAGATCTAAAATTCAATTTTCATTCTTTCTTCATTTTCGTTCGTCATAACTGTAGTTCATTTTTAGAAATTTTATATTTTAGAAATTGTGAGGACCCTCAAACCTCTCAGAAAAGGAGGAAAACTTAAATTCAATCACACATACTCATACACTCACAAACGTTAAAATATTTTGTACCCTTTTACGGAATAAAAAAAACATACATACACTCACATACATATGTACATACATATCTACTACTCGTACTTGTATTAATTTGTTTTTTTTTTTCAATATTTTGTTTTTGCTTTAAGATTTTTTCATTTGAAATTGTACACATTTGAATTTACACACACATACATATGCATATGTAGAAATATATGCATGTATGTATATATTTCTAGATATAACAAACCAACAACAACAACAACATGAAAATTGTATTAGAATATGGTGATTCTATAGATTTTTTCCTTATGCAAACCATTTATTTGTATGAGTTCGAGAAGAAACAAAAACAAACAAAAATAAAAATTATTGCTTTTACTCAATAGTACTTCAATACTGAGATGACGTTGTCGATGTTTATGCTGCCTGCCAATGTTGATGATGACGATAGAGGGAGGCAGAGACAGGGTGTGAGTATGATGACGTTATTGGAATTGGGTGACGGATAGGAGGCAAAGACAGTTGCGATGATGACGATTCCGTTGGTGATATTAAGTCTAAAAGAGTGTATCTGGTTGTGTTCGTATTTAGTTGTGGAGTAGGGGAAATATGGAGGTTCAAGTGTCTTTACTGTTATCGGTTCTAATATTGGTAGTGTTGACGGTTGCTACTCTATTGCTGCTAGTTTTGTTGTAGTTGTATATGTTGTTATTCATTTATTTATTTTTTTTTTTTTTCATTTCTGCTGTTATTTAGTTATTGTGAAGGTAGAAGCGAGACATTTTTGCTAATGCATTGATTAAAATTGAATTTTTAATTAAAATATATGTTGTTCTTGTTGTATTCTTTTTTTGTTTTGTTTTTGTTTGTAACGTTTTGTTTTATACCGCTGCTGCTAACTGTTGTTGAAATTTTTGTTACAACTGCACTTGTTACCTTTTTTATATTCTATATTTTATATAGATTTGTTTTTATCCCACACACACACACAAACATACATGCATACATATATGAATATATCAAGATGATTAAACAAGTACATATTTTAGATATTATTAATGTAGATTCCACCAAAAAATAAAAAAAAGAAGTTATAAAAGTTTTAAACTAAAGTTACTGTCTCTAGTAGTTGTTAAACAAATTTCAATTTGTGACATTATTGAGTTGTTTATAATTTTAATATTTTTTTTGTTTTAATTTCCCGAAAAAAAGTATTAAATATATGAAGGAATATTGATTAAAAATTGCGTTAGATAAACTATAGAATATAAACATCCAGAACTTATTATCCAATTTGATTTTTATACTCTCACTGAAAAAGAACCGCTTAAGATCCCAATTTTATATTTTTTCATAAAATCAAAATCTGAGTATATGTAGTTGTGTTTGTTCCTTTTTTCACGTTCACATCAAAACTAATTCCGTTCACCAGTAGGCAAAAGTTACAGCCAAAAGAATTTGAAAATTGAATAATTTCATTCTTAAAAATATCGAGCGGAAATATTAAGGGAGTCAAACAATAATTTTTAATTGTAAACGGTTTCCTTCATTCCAAAAAATATAAAAAAGATCAAATGAAAAATTTTGGATTATGATATATTAGAAGGACATTTATTGTATCATTTTGAATTTTCGAAATAAAAAAGCACAACGGCGATTAGAGTGAATACCATCATAAATTGATATCATGTACGGGAATGCCGCATATCATTAAGAAGGATGGCAGAGCTTTCGAACATTGCACTGGCATGGGATAACTTGATAACTGATAGGAATCATCTGTGTGGTTTGCCATTCACCCGCTAGTAAGAGAAATATAGAGGATGTGCTCCATGCTTGAGCGCAATATGATCCAGATTGAATGGGGTTGGAACATCATTCCTACTCAACAGAAGGAGCAGGAGGAGGAAACTATTACCCATCGAAGTTTGGAAATGTCTTGCTATCGGATTTGGCACTGCTGATTCGGTTTTATCCGAAACTACGACGTGATAGTTCCTTGATTTTTTTCAAATTCTCTGCAATATGAAGAGTTAGACAAAATATCTCTATTTCCTCACCTTTTCTAACTTGACTTCAACCGGACGTATTCTATTTTGCTTAACACAAAAGGACCCAACCTATTTCTTGAATCTTTCGTGACAGCCTGATGACCTAAACTAATCTTATATTAAAGATCATTAATTAGAATAAATTTTCTTGAAACTTTTATTCTTTCAAGTCTTTACCAATTTGCCGCAGTCTAATGTTTATTTTGTTGCATGATTGTAAGTTTTCTACCTTCAACGAGTACTTACACATACCGTTTGGATTAAATATTATTATTATTTTTAATATTTTTTCCCTTTCTATAGTTCTTTCTTCTTCCTCTTCTTTTAGTTATTTTGTTCTTTCAATGATTGAGTATATAGAATATTTATTATTTTCATTTTTCTTGTTTTATTATTATTTTTTATTTATTGTTTGCATCCAAACAAACAAACAAACAAATGAAATAAAAAATATATCTATATATAAGTACTAGAATATATATATATAAAATACATCTATACATACATACATACATATATAAATATTATATACATATGTATACATATGGATAAAAACATAAAATATTCTTAAGCGGTTTATATTGGAAAATACATTATTATGCATAAAGTTATTTTGTATCTGTATGCATATGTATATATGTACGTACGTATGTGTGTGTGTGTGTGTTTGTTTAAATATACATATTTTAATAACGAAAAAGATTTAAGAGTTATTCAAAATCAATAACTAGTGGATTGTATTTTAATAAAAATTCAAACCCGTTTCTAGTTATTTTTTTCTTTTTGCACAATTCTTAGATACATACACATGTACATACCTCTCTCTCTCTCATATATATGTGTATATCTTTGAATATGTATTCTTTTAATTAAAAACTTCTTTTTTCCCTTTTTGCATAAATTAAAATATATTCTAAACGAAAAGATAAAATAAAATTGTTTAAATATTTTCTATGACACAAATATGTGGGAGAGAAATTCAGTTATCACCTTTTTCCAATTTGAAGAAAAATTTATTTAAAATTTATATTATTAAAAAGATAATAATAATTATAAACAATAAAATATTATGCGTAACGTAAATTTTGTACGCATACTCAAAAACTATTACAACTTTTATAAAATGTGGACTACTTGTGCCAGTAACCTTGAGGAATTCCCTTGTCTTGCTAAATTGCCAACCAGACATATGCAAAATATATTAAACAAATATACACAAACACACACACAAACACTCATACTCACAAACACATTACTTGCAAGAAATTTTTGTGTCTGCTTCAATGTCTGGTCTGACAATCATATGAATCTTATAAAGAAGAAGAAAATTCCCACACATAAACATAGAAACAACTAAGACAGAATAAAGGGCGGACAGACATATAATGTACCAAAAGTCCTTGCCACATATTTTCTTCATTCATGATGATAGTAGTTATAGTAGTAGTAGTAGTAGTACTAGTAAACAAACATATACATTTACATACATTTAGTTAGACAACATGCTAAGTATGCATAAGAATGTATAAGTATTTGAAAAATATCTCAAAAAGGAGTTCAAAAGTTGCAACAGCATCTTAAAACTGAACAACAATGTGTACCACTTTTTCACACACAAACACACACACACACACATTCATATATAAATGATTTCATTCTTCTTACTTAAACACACATACACATTAACTCACTCATACTCTTTAACAAAAATCCATTCATTCATATGTAGACAAGGAAGAACTTTCACTTTCACACATTGTTTTTCATTCAAAAAAAAAAAAAACACCAACAAAACCAACAACAACAGCATAATTGTGTTGTGAATATGTTTCATATTTTGAAAATTATCTGTAATTTCTCGACACCAAGAAAGTGATTTCCTCTGAGACGTAAAAGAACTCCCCAAAAACTCAAATAAAAGAACAAGTAAAAGATGAAGAAGAAACGAATCGAAACGAAACGAAGCAAACAACTAAACCAACCGACATAATGAACCCACATGAGTCAAGGAGCAACTGCTCCCATGTGAAGGAAAATAATTCAAAAACACACACACACAGACACTCACATAATCATAACTAACCTACACAATATATTAAACTTACACACATACATACACATCAACAATAAATATATAGACAACTTTATAAGAGTGTCTACAAAAGTCATATAGACAAGGACGTTTTACTTATTTCTTTCCATCTACAGAAGTTCCTACAAGCAATCACACACTTATACACAAACGCTTACATATATATTTCTTTACTTACCATGTGCTTTTCGTAAACCCTCACACACACACACACACTCATACATATATAAACTTTCCTTTCCTATAGACAAGAATATACAAATACTTAAATTGTGTAAGAATAAGAAGACTAAAGTTCACATATTGGCAAACAACAATTCCAAAAACAAGCAACAACATGAACATGAAAGCACAATTGCCACAATTGAGAGTTCATCACACTACTTAGAAGCAAGTAGTCAAGGATGTTTATATGCACACGCACACACACACACACAACACACAAGCTCTCTTACTCTTAAACATTTACCCAAAAATAAGTACAATCATCATCATATGAAAAGATACTCAGACACACACACACATATATACACACATACACACAGAACAACTTTAAGCAAAGCAAAAGTATTTATTCATATTATAACTAGATTTCGTCCTTGTTAAGACTATTTTCTCTCTCTTACACGTCCTGACAAGAAGACAAGAGGTTATTTCATTGTGGCTGTATGGTTGTATGGTTTTGCTGGTTAGATGTCTTCCTACTTTTGTACTGCAAGTGCAAAATTTTAAGGTATTTTGCATGCTGTTTAACATTAACTTTGAGACGACTAACAACTAACTGCATTAGATTTGAGACGAAGGCGATGAAAGGCAACAACAACACACACACACGCACACCCATAGACACATATGCACACATATAAGTAAATGTGCTGCTTTGATTTATATACAAAAATTATATCTCAGCTTAGAAGTCCGAGCAAACTTGAAAAACGAACAAAAATATGTATGAATGAATGAATCAATGAACATTTAACTAAACACTTGTATCACAATTTTATATTCATTCATTCATATATTTAATGTAAAGCAAGACCAAGAAGTCAGAATATATTTTTTTGGTTTGATTTCTCGAGAGGAAGTAAAAATGCATACATTCACACATATACACACACATGTAATAATATTTCACATAGTTGCAATGCAAATGTTACTAAAACATTCATACAAAAGAGCATTAGATTGGTCCAATAGAAAATTTGAATTGTAGTTATCGAAAATAATATACTGTGATCAAAACTATGATCAGAACATATTAAAGAGGGACATATATAACATCATCTAAATATGTAAATGGCATTAGCGAATTTTTGGATTATCTGGTCAAACTTATGAGTAATTAATTAGTGAGATATATAAACAAGATTCGGTGATCTTCTATAAAAATAAAGCATTTTTACCTGAGCAAATATATTTTTCATTATTGCAAAACAAATTGTATGTAATTTATAAGGAGGAAAGTTATCTTCAAAAGAAGTGGCTTCTTCCCCTTAGCCACTTCAGAGGTCAAGTGGGCAAGAATACAAAGTATACAAAATATCTATGTCAAATACCATATTCCTTTTTGAGGAATAACAAAATTACCGGACACGATCTCGCCCTTAGCTATCGAAAATAATGGCGAATAAAATATCGAATGTTTCTGAACAGCTAAAGTGAAAAAATTTAAATGGGATTTAAATGTAGTCTTTCAATCTTCGAGCCTATATATATCTAAAGGCCTTATCTCTTGAGGCAACCACATAAATCTCCTCTGTTAAAAACTGACACTATATTGCACAGGTACACAGAGAAAAAAATTAATGCAAAATCAAAGTTGAACATAGTTGATTTTAGATTGTAATTAAACCCTTTTACGTTTATAGTGAAATAATATTGTACATATTAGAATCTTTTGACATTCAAAACTTTTGAATAGTAATATTTCAAGAATATTCTCAAGAAATTGTATTTACTGTAAAACAATGTTAAATTAACATTTTTTGAAATTTGTAGAAAAATAACAACTGAAAAATTTGTATTTTTTGTGTATATACGTACACATACACGTAGTTATAAGTCTAAAGACATGTTGACTAAATCAAAATATCATGTATTAATGAAAGGAAAAATGACTGCTTCGGTCTCATTTCGAATCATAAAATCGGAATTTACAAGGATTGGACCATAATTTTCATGCACAATGGTATGGAGTATTCTATATTTAGTCGGTCTTAACTGGCAATAAAATGAAATCTGTTAAGAACAGCAAATGAAGATGAACAGGATTTTAAATTATACTCGGAATTCACATCTTCTTCTTTCCTTTTGCATAGATCAAATAAAGGAGATCATCTCCGAAATAGTCAACGAAATGTTGAGATACCATTTGTTTCAATATTTTGCTACTCTCTTATTGGAGAAGTCTTTGACTAGATATCCATCTAAGAATTGTTTTATGAAAACTAAAAATTTAACTGATTTTAAATAACAATCAGTTTCGATGTGATTGTGCCAAAATTCAACGATTTCTAAAATTCTTCTTGGCGTTACACGGAATGACATACTGCAAATACACTCACCATTTGTGGGATACCTTTTCAAAAATATTATATCTGAGTCCTTAATAACTATATTTCACAATATCTCTTCCTTTTTTTAAGTATTCTTCAAGCCCTCCTAATGTATTTAAAAAAACAACAACAAAACTTACTTAACTTTTATTAGAGTGTTTGTATAGAAAAGAATTTTTATTTGGAAGTCGAGTTTGGATTTATATTTGTTTGTCTGTAAGTGTTTGTAAGTAAGTTGTCGTAGACGAGATGAGAAACAAAAGCATTTGTATATGAGTGTGTGTGTCTATGTGTTTGTACCATTTAGAAGAATGCCAAGACTACCACCACTACCAACAAACAACTACTACGAAAATGAAATAAGGGAATAAGTATGAATGTTTGACTGTATGTGTGTATGTGTATGTGTTAAAGAGTGTTTATTTGTTCTTGTGAATTTCCAAAGGATGCCAACTTGAGATGAGCTAATGCTGTTGCTCAAGTGTGTTTAGCATGAATACTTAACATTCATTTGGTTTCCCTTGCTGCTCCAGCTTCTGCTGCTACGTTGTTGTTTTTTTGTGTTGTTCTGTATTTATTTCCTTTTCTACTTTTACTTCTTGTTTAGCTTTGGGTGACCTTGATAATGACGTTGTTTTCCACTGCTACTTCTTCTTTTGCTGCTGCTGGTGATGTTGTTATTGCTGATAACGTTGGTGTCGGTGATATCTCACATTACCCAAGTGTCTTTATATCTGACTCTTATGTCTGTCTGTGGGATTCTTCTTTTTTTTTCTTTTTTTTATTTTTGTCTGTCTTTGGCAAGTGTCTTTCTTTCTATATTTCTTCCCAGTTGTATGTATTATTATCATTCTTGTTGCTGTTCGTATGTACAAATGTTTGTACGTTATGTCTGTATTTATGTCTGTCTGGGAACTGCTTTTGGGGCGTTAAGCTGTTGATTGCCACAACTATTGTTTTCTTTCAACAAATACTTACACTCAACGACCTTGTCGTATGTCCATTCTTTTTAAATGTACTCACACACACATAACAATAACATACATATACATTCTTATACATTTGTATGTTTGTATAACTAAATACAAGAAGTAAATATATTAGATGACTTTAAGTTTGAACGAAACAAACAATGGAATGGTATGATATGGTTTCATAATACCTTGACCGACTTAAACAGCTGTAGCAGCAAGAAAGAACAACAAGTGGTTAGAGGGAATGTCAAGGAGGAAAATAAAGTTTAACAAGAAATTATTCACATAAACATCCTGCACAAAAAAATCACTTAAGACAATTTACAATATGTACAATCAGACGAACATTTATATTATCACTTAGACAAATTACAAACAAACAAACAAACATAGATTTCGTCAAGCAATTTGTAACGCCTTTGTCTGCTTGTTTCCGAGATGTTTCCAAACATACCACAAATAAACAACAGACAACATTCAGCCACAAAAGAAGCAACAAATGACTGTCAAGATTACTAACCACGATACCAAATGACAAAGCTAGAGCTGTCTGTATGACAACACATGTTGCCAATACTTACTTCAACATCATCATCAACACAACACAATACAACTTAACTTGGGCATTCACACATACATACACACACACACACTAATACTTAGATATATTTTATTTTGCTTTAGTTTTTTACTGTCTTTCTTCCAAACTTGAATGACTTGATGTTTTGAATGCTGGAACTTGACTCTTGACCATTTTATTAACATCAATTTTTCTAATTATTTCGTTTACTCTTAACTGGTGTCAAGTTTTTTGTCTTTCTCTTTATCTTCTTTTCTCCTTTTATAAGGATTAACAATCAATTTGACTACAACTATTGTAACAACAACAAAAAAAACAACTATAAAACAAGCTGCGCTTATAACACTTTAGTTATATATTTGGTCAAAGTGTTAAATGCAACATGTCCTTGAAATTGAACCAAATATGTCAGCGGTTAAGCATTTAAATTAAAATCAATCAGGAAAAGATTTTTGTAAATTTAGGGAAAGAATTTGATAAGAGGATGAGATTAAATGATTTTAACTAAAATGAAAGTCATTTTAAAAGAGAAGAGGAATGAATCTCTGAATAGTGCCTTAAATAAATGTTTATATTTATCTCGTTATTTTTCAGTAAAATGTAATGCGATCCATCAGAATCATGGGTGATCAAGTATTTAATACCTGACAGAATTCTTACTACATCTGATGTTTGTATTCGAAATGACTTTAATAGATAATTCTTTTCATAAGATCCGCAAGGAACAAGTAAGAAATTTAATGTCAGTCAAGTCCGAATACGTCATATTATTACTTCTTGCCAATGGAAAATACGGATGACACAGTTGTTATTGTGTTGATTATATTGATAGTCGGTTCATTAAGGAATAGAGATCCAAATGTCTTGTTAACGACCAACCGTGGTTTATAAATTGTAACTACACGCGGAGAAACATATGATTGTGTAACCATAGTCTAGAGACAACATGTTATGATTGTTCCAACAGAAAATATGTTTGTCCCACAACCATATTTGGTTGTAAACACAGACACAAATAAAAATATCGCAACTTTGAATCGAGGCCAATTTTATGGTTACCAAAATAAAATGCAAATTATATTTGAATTTAATAAAAATAGTTTTGTTGAAAATTCGAAAAAGTATATGTGTGTGAACAAATTGAAAATAATATAATATGTTGGTCAGGTAAACATATTGCGACCAACTTATTGCTGTTAATTTATTGACAATATTATATTATTGCAGAAACAAAACTTTTCTCAAAATTTAATTCAATAATTGACATGTTGGTGATAACAATAAATGTTTGTCACGAAAATAGAGAAATTGCGACGAACATATTGGAAAAATGGCTTTTCTCTGTTGTTGTAACAGTTCGGGTGTGTCAATTATTCCTTTCCTAAGAAAAAAAATATCTTTGGCCGAGTATAACTTGAGTCGTTAAGGAGAAAAGGTCCAATTGCCGTGTGAATGTTGAACGACTCTCGTAAAATTTGGTTCTCTATTTATGCCATATTGTGAAAGAATTTATAATGACACTTACTTTTATGAATGATTTATTTATTTTAAAATGGTTTTCACTTTAATTATAAATTAACAAAAATGGATCCATATCAACAACTTTAAAGAGCATCATTCTTTACCCTTAAAAAATGTATGTGTCAATAGTTCATGGAGATACTATTAAAATTACAATATGGAGAAATTTCATTGAGTTCGGCTTATTCATTTGGAAGTGATTCTGTTTAGGAGTCGGAGATACCTGAACTGACACAGAATTAGAAAGAATCTACAACAAAGAATTCTAAAATCTTAATTGTTTTCGAAAATTGAAAATAAGAAACATTGAATTAAGCCTTTAATACGAAATGTATTTAATCCTTGAATAGAAGATTCAGAAGTGAACCCAAAATATATTCCAAATTATAAAAAATCGTTTATTTTTATTTATCATTCCATTACAAAAGTCCCAGAAAACAATGCCAACATTTTATATAAGATATGATTTTTTAACACTTTTAAATTGAAGAAACAATAATAAAAAAAGGTCGAGCATGAACTTCTTACCCATTTTACATCCTTCATTTTTTTCAAAAAGTGAAAACATTTCGTTGATCCACAATGAACAATTATTCTACAAGCGATTAACTCACTCAACACCAGCTAAAAAATTAAAGAAAAAAAAACAAAGAGAATAGAAAGAACATTTCATTGCGGTGCCAGTGATAGGCGACAAATATGCTTTAACTCTGTCATTCACTATACGATTTATAATTTCTACTGTTTTTAACTGAAACCTTTTTTATAAGAGAACAATAACAGACTTTATTATTTTGTTTAATTTTATGAAAACATTTAGCAACAATAAGAAGACTAAGAAAAAATAAAACTCGAGTGTTAAAAAACACTCAAAAAATTATGTTGGTAAAATAATAAAAAATCACATCAAATCAAAATCTGAATTGATTAAGCTAAGTCCATCTGTCTGTTCATCTATTTGTTTTATCTGCTTTTGGCACACTCACATTCACAATAATTGACAGAGCTCAATGAAATTTGGCCTGAGTATTTGTTATAGTTCTGGGAAATTTCCTATTTAAAACCAGAAAACCCGGTTCAGTAACCTCTAAATTTAAGCCAAGATCTTTCGTAAAATGTTCAATTATATGTCAGCAAATTAGAATAAAGTTTTGTCATAATAATAAGTTATATGTACTTCATTACCTCTCCGAAAATTTTCAAAATCGGTTCAGTAAATAAGTTATAGCAAAATATATAATAAAATTTAGATCCTGTGTTATATTTGTATAACATATTTATTTCACACGCATATGCGATGGGTAACAGGGAAAAATAGTACTACCACGACTTTTAAGTATACGGTTCGACTCAAAATTACTTGCTGAGTCGATTCAACGATCTCTTTCTGTCCGTGAAAACCTTGTGAACAAAATGCAGGTCGCAATTTTAGAGGTGTTTTGATGAAACTTGGCAAGTGTTATTATTTTGGAACAAGTCCAGAATATAAAGCAATTCTAAAAATATTATTTAATATGTGCCAAATTATACGAGGATCGGTCCATTATTTTTCATAGGTGCCGTACAACACCCCTTACAAATATTACTTTAATATGGCAAAATCTCACATGTACGTTGGTATTGTGGTAAGAATTTATAAAATAAAGATCGTAGTTTTTCGATGATCAGTCCATAATTTCCTCCAGCTCTTGTAGTATTTTCTCCTTAAAAAAAGACCTTTGAAAATCCACAAATCGTACATAAATATTAGTGCCATAATATATTGCACTCATAAGTGAAAATTAGAAATTATATTTATACGAGGGTCGTTCATTAAATTTTGGTAGCTACAATTAATAATATTAAATATCCGGGCTTGACTGACTATAACTTTTACTTGTTTTTATCAAACATTATATTTTTCACTAAAAATGTCTAATTCTCCTTAATCTTGTTAAAAACTAATTTTCTCTAGAAATCAAACTTTCGATGATCAAAATTTCATGAGTGAAATTCTTTCATTCAACCAAAACACAAAACAAACGAAATGTTGTTGATGATGTCTTTTATTTATATATTTTTTATTACATTTTATCCTTTTTTGTTGTTGTTGTTGTCTTTTGCTTTGGCTTGCTTGTGTTAATGTTAATGTGCTTGTTGTTGTGTGCTTTGTGTTGTTGGTCCTTTGAAAGGGATTCTATAATATTTTATACTTGTTGCTGTCATGACTACTTTATTGTTTTATTCACGAACGTTTAACATTTTTTTTGTATTCCTTTTGTTTCAATTCATCCCAGTTTTTTTTTCCATTCTACCGCAAAGATAACAAAATGTGGCTTAACAAAGTCATTCAGTCATTCCATCATTCCATACAGTTTGCTAATCTCTATTTTAATAATGTGATAAGCTTTTTATAACTCTATTAGTAAAAGTAATTGAGAAAACAATTTAAATACAACATCCTTTTGCTGCTGCTGCTGTTACACACAGACAAAAGGAAAGGCAACGGACGGACGGATATAAAGTCATACATATGTCAAGAAAGTTAATCGTGATGTTAATTGTTAGTTTTTATAATAAAACATTTCTAATGATGACGATTGGTGATTCTGTTTAAAACTTGTTTTATTTTTTCAAAATCTAATCACATTGATAAATGAAGAGTTCGATTATTATGAAGTTTTAAAACAGTTTCAGCTTCAGTGTAAATCGCTTAAAGTTGAATGTAAATTTTAAATTTTATTTCAATTGATAAAAATTTCCTCTTTTGCTATTTATATACACAGAGTTGCTAAAGTATTCATACAACAATTTATTTATATGTTTTGATAAAAAAATACAAGCACCGTAATTCATTAAATTAAAACAAGTTTTCTCTTTTTATCAAAAACGTTTCCATTATTTTTTTACCAAAACTTTAATTATGCCATTTATATATAATGAATCATATTATCTTGTATTCACTAATTAATCTCTAAAATATTTAATTCCTTTTAATAGATTTTCAAAACGATTTTTTGCTCGCGAAAGAAAGTACTTTAAAAAGTTCCTTAAATCCAATTGAAGTACCTAAAACTTTATCTGGTAATACAGATCAGAGGTGACCACCAACACTAATATATATTTGTCTTTGTGTGTAAAGCAGCAAAAATTAATTTTGGTCAATTTCACACTGAAAAAACTCTTCGTTTATGGAATCTTCTCTCTTATAATGTTGAGAAGGCAGCAGACATTTATATTCAGTGTTGCCCAATCGGAGTTTTTTCCGCTAAATCTGCCCATTTTTAATTTAGCGTCTTATGAAAGTCCTAAGGCGATAAAAATTTTGTGCTTATAAGTATTAATATACCAAATTATTAGAAATTAATCTGTAACTTTGGATTGACTGGTTGGATTAATTCGAAATTTGACATACCGAAAACAGAGGAGTGTAGCTTTATAACTTTGAAAGTGAATTCGATTTATAATGAAGATGAAACAAATTTTTTGAGTGAATAACAAACAAAAATTAGAATTTTGACACCCACTATGTTGTTCAGAGTTTGCAAGTTATAAAGCTGCACTTCTTCAATCCAATTTGCGCTAGTTGCGGCTTTTAACGTTTTTGGGTGCTAAAATTCGCTAAATTGACTATAATCGTTAAAGAAAAATTGGCAACACTGTTTAAAGTGTTGATGTGAAGTATGCTTGCTTTAGCATCGAAAACTGTGAATTTTGGGCATCTCTGACTTATACTGATCGAACATATAGCTTTTTAGCAAATCTGTTATAAATTTTTCCATGATTTTATATTCAACTAATTAATAAATAAAACAAGTAAGAAGTTATAGTTAGTTAAGCCGGACTGTTTAATACCCTACACCGTATTGTTGGTTAGATACCAAACATTAATGGACCACCCTCGTATAAAGCCATTTTTTAATTTGTGCTTAAGTGTACAGTATCTTATATTGGTTAGCGGGAAAAGTGCGTTCTAAACGGATTTCTTTTGCGTTACATAAGAGCTAGAAGAAATTGTTGGATCGACCCTCGTAAAATTTCGTACATCAATTTTTGCTTATATTTGCTTCGATTTTACCAATTCTTATTGCAGTACCAAAGTATATGTGAGGTTTAAGCCCTTCAAAGTGATATTTCGGAAGGGGGTTGTATGGGACCTATGAGGTGTAATAAAGCGTATAATTTGAGACATCGTTTTAGAATATTATTAAACTAATTTGTGTCAAATTTCATTAAAATCGATTGATATTTAGGACTTTTGTGATCTTAAAACCCTATTCCGGGAGGACATTTGTATGGGCGCTTAGTGAACTAAGGAACCCATTATCACCAATTACAATAGGCATCTTCCCTGAGCATGTCAAATTTCATTAAAATATCTTTAAAACTGCGGCCTGCATATTGTTTACAAAGTTTATATGGATAGCCAGACGGATGGACGGACATCGTAAATCGACCCAAAGTATTCTGGTCGAACGGTACTTAAAGGTGAGTGCACCACACTTTTTTCTGTATGTTACAAACATCAGCACAAACGCATAATACCCAAACCACCCACGATGATGCAGGGTACAATTATTCCAAAAAGGATTTTATGATCCGTTATGTTACAAAAATAAAAGTAAAAACCGAGATCTATGAACTTTTTTAAAATTCTAATTCAAATAACTCGAAAACTATAAGTTTCTTCGAAATGTGCTCTTTTTTTTGACTCATTCAGGAGTAAATTATGATGACATTTATGAAATAAATCGTGTTTAAAAATATGTTTGTTCGAGGTATCTCAACTTTGCGTCTCCCTCCTGAGGAGACGCAAAATTTAAAATCTTGAATTTCTGTCAAACCCAACCTGCCAATCAAAAGTTACCGATTTATTTCCAGAAGAATCGCAATATATAATCAGATATCGGACATTACTACAAGTTCCCAAAATAATACCTTAATTTTGTTGCTTTCGTGAACATATTAAGAATTAATTTTTATACCCTACACAGACATAATGCGTTTGTGCAGTTGTTTGTAACAGGCAGAAAAAATATTGCAACCAGCACTTCTAAGTATACCGTTCAATTCAGAATGACTTTCTGAATCGATTTAAAGCGATGTCTAATGAAATTGTTCATATACAATCCAACATGGGGTTCTAAGCTCATAAAACTTCCAATGACATAGTTCTCTCATGTACACGAGTCATAAAATCAAGTTTTGCGAGAGTCGATTTATTTTTTCTCATGGATGTTTTATGGTGAAGAGCATTATATAATCGGTCTTAAAGACTATAACTCTTAAGTTTTTTGTTTCGATCGCATACTTACTTCCAGTCTTAACTCATTTTTATTTATCTTTAACGAAAATAAAACAAAATTGATTTTATATATTTTTTTGTATCAGATATTTAACTGAAAAGATTTTTATTCACATTTGAAATGTTTTTGTTGTTGTTGATTTATTTTTTTTTATTTTTTATATTTTTAAATATTAATTTTTCTTCACATTATAATTATGAATTAAAGTTTTCTTTATATTTTACTCGTATAATACTAATGAAGGTTTTTTATCATTATTTTTTTTTATTTTTTATTATAATTAAACTTTATTATTTTTATTTTTCTCATAAACAAAATAATTTGTTGCAAAGAATATTTTTTTTTTTTCCATCTTCTTTTTCTTTATTTAAATTTTATTTTTATTTTTTTATTATATATATTTTTTAATTATAATTATTATTTTTAATATTTGTCTCATTTAAAAAATATGTTTTACTCGTATATCAATCATATAAATGAATGTTAAATTGTATTTTCTTTATGAGTGTGTGTGTGTATGGATGAGAGTGGGTGGGATAGAGGGATGTGAATGGTGGAAAGGGAAACGGGGGATTTTAATTGTTAAATAAAATATTTATTGTTTTACAATGCAATTCATGCTGTTTTTGTTATTGTTATTGTATTTATTTATATATGTATGCATGTATGTGTGAATGTCTATAGAATTATGAATTTATTTCAGTTTTATGTAATAGTAATAATATTTATGTATAATTTTTAATATTGTTGTTGTTGTTGTTGTTGCTTAAAAATAAATGGACCTAAATACAAAAATCTTATAACTACAATTTGTACAATTTCTATTTACATTAAAAAGGAATTAAAGAAAAATAAAAGAATAAAAGATAATTAAAACAAGATAAAACTAATAAAACTTAAAGAATTAATTTTATAACTAAAACATAAAATCTCTAAATAAAGTTCTTTTTTTATTATTACAAAATACTTACTAATAATAAGAAAATAATTCAAATTGGAAATTGCTAAAATGGTTTAAATATTGTAACCAGTTTAATGGAATTAAACTAAAATGAGTGAAATTTATTTCAATAAACAAATTCTATAAATGAAATTGGAATATTTAGCAAAATGTATAAGTATGTGTTTGAGTGTGTTTGTTGGTTTATTTGTTGTAAATGTCATTAAGGCCAAAATGTTTCTTTAAATTTGTCACAATTTTTTTAATTTATTATTATTTTTATACCCTACACCACCATAGGTGGTGGTGTATACCGTTCGATTCAGAATGAAAAATTTATAAGGATCGGCCCATCAGTTTTTTTTAATTCCCTCCCGAAAAACATTCTGTTAAAATGCATAAATCTCACCTAAATGTTACTTTAATAATAATCTATTGCTTACATGAGAATAAATAAGAAAAGCAAATTATACGAGGGCTGTTCACAAAATTTTCGTCACAGTAATTTCAACCAGTGGTGTAAGGTATTAGATAGTCGGACTTAACCGACTTTAACATTTTTTCTTTTTTTCTCATTGTTTTTATAGTTTTTTTTTAACTTTTATTACTCTCTTTAATGAATCATAAATTCAACTGAAATTGAGAGTAAATTTTCATTTTTTGTTTTTTTTGATTGAAAAATATATAATTTTAACGAGATCTTATTACTCAAGAAAAAGTGCCAGTTTTGCTGTTTGTTTTATGTTGTTGTTGCTTTTTTTATAAAATTAAACAAATTAAAGTTAATAATTTATTATTAAAATACTACTTTTGTTTAAAAAAAGGACATTAATTATTGTTTCACATTTTTACATTTAAAACTACAGTAAAAACTTTTGCCGTGTAAGTGTATGGGTGTATAGAAGGGTTTATTGTATGTATACTTAAGTAAGTGTTTATATATATGTTTGTGTGTGTGTGGTTATTATATGTATATACCTTATTTATATATTTTGTTATCAACTGATCTTAACCTACCAACGTTGGGGATAAATAGCAGTCATTTTTATGTTTTTTAAAAAACATTAATATTTTTTTTAATTCATTATCATTTTTGTTTTTCATAAATTATATTTACTATCATCTTCATCATTATTATGATACATCATCATTATCATCTTCATCATTAGCTTTAGCTTTATTAAAGAAATGATGGAGTTATGATTTTAAAGTCCTTTTTTACAACACCCTTGTTATAATTCAATCCTCATGCTGCAGTTCTGTGGGTTGATGTTCCAATTTGATTTTCATCAGATTAGTTTCTCTTTGTGCAGGAAAATGTGTTGCATGCGCTGATTCGGGACCTGTCATAAGATCATTCATATCTTGACCTTGGAAAAAATCTTCAAAACGCGGACTTTTATTGGTGGATTTCTGTAACAAACCATTGGCAATGGCTTCAAAATCTATACCCGGCGGTAAACTATCGAGAAAACGTTTATTGTAGGCGTAATTAGGATGTTCTTTCATTTTCATTTGGGAAAAAGGTGAAGCTGAACCCGTAGACTTTTGTGATTCTCCTGCTGCTGAGCCCCGCGATTGGTTACTGTATTGTCTTTCTCGTTCGCGTTCGCGTTCTCTTTCACGTTCACGCTCTCTTTCTCGTTCACGATTTCTTTCACGTTCTCGTTCACGTTCTCTCTCCCGTTCTCTTTCACGTTCACGCTCTCTTGAGAAAGCTGTTGGATTAGAATGCATTTGACTGTTGCGTGATGGCCCGGTAGGTATTACATTTAAACCGGGTAAACCCATTAAACCCAAAGCACTAAGATCGGGTAAATTTTCTGAACCTCGCCGCTCACCATGTTGTTTAGAGCCTACACCGGAAATTTGATCTTCAAGTTCGGAACGTTGTACATACGAGGGTGACTTGTACATGTTCATCGATTGTGATATTGGAGACTGTTGCTGTTGTGACATAATTTGACGTCTTAAATTTTCAGTCATGGTGGACAGGGGACTGGTGGATTCTTGACCAATGCCGGAATTTTGTGCAGCCAATTTGGCAGCATTATGAAAACCATTTGAAACTCCAGAGCCTCCGGGAGATGTACCGAAAATGGCCTATAAATAAAACAAAACCAGAAAATATGTTTTCTCAAAGATTTTGCTGCGGATAAGGAATTTTCCAAAACAATAATTCAAATATTTTTAAATTTCTTCAAAATAAAATTTCCCACTTACCACATGAGGTTGTCCATTTGCAAACGGTAAACCTGCCATTTCATCCTTTATTTCACGATAGTCTCTAAACACCACTGCCTTTATAACTGAACGTATTAGTTCCTCTGGCCACATACCTAACAATATTCTCTGTGGCCTCCCCCTGGCCTTAGGCCTAGGATCAGAGCCACCATCTAGGGAGGGACCTAACATATTGTGCACACGATTTGCATATAAAACAAATGTTGGATAAGGAATATCATATTTTCTGGCCGCCTGTGACAATGATAGACCTTCTTTTAAAACACTAAAAATTGCTTCTGCCATGGCTTCAGGACGCCATGATTTTAATGGGCCACGCTCACGAAATCTCAATTGTTGCACAAGATTTTGTTGATTAGTATTCCAACATTTTTGCCACATGGATTGCAATTGATATTGATAGCTGTCTGTTTGTTAAAGAAACCAAACGAGAGAAAAAAAATGAACATAAAAAATAAGAAAAGGAAACGGAAATTGACGAAGAAACATTTAGATAAATGGCAAAAGGATAAGAACGTCAATCACAAGTGTATAACCAATGAAAAAAATTACAAAAAATGAACAACAAGACAAAATAAATGCAAATTAAAACTTACCAGTTACGGAGGAGGTTGATGCACCACCCATCCAAGGATGTCCGCTTTCAATCATTTTTGCCTGCAAAATGGAAGAAAATAATGAACATAAAATAAATGTCTTAATTTAAATAAAGTCTAAATAGTTATAATGCAAATATGCCTAAATAAATCGTTTTTATTATAAACGAAAGAAAAAAGGTTAACAAATGTAAATTTTATTTTGTAAAAAACAAAAAACAACAAAAATGGAAAAAAACATTAAAAGAATAAATTTGTCATTAAATTAAAATTTATTAAGGAAAACGAGAGAGAAGGGAGAGAGGGGTGAATTGGATGGTTCATTAAAAATTGATATTTAAATGTTGAAGACGTTGCACAGTGGGAGCACTTTTTAAAGAGAGTTTTGGATTGTAAAATGTTTAAAAATTCAAAATAAAAACATTGTTTTGTGGAAATGACAACATTATGTCTCCAAATACGGATCACATTTTAGACATTAAAAAGTTTTGAATCAATCTGTCTTGCCAACATTTAATGTCATATTCTCAACATTTAAAAATTGAGTCAGATCTAATCTAAGTATTTGTTGAGTTAAATAACATCTCTCGTTCCAACATCCTCCTCAACCACAAGTGCTGTGACACAAAGAAGAAATTAACTAAAGTATATATAATTTGGAATCCGTCGACCTGTTGATGGTACCTTCAGTTCTTTACTAATAGTATTGCCTGGATCATATCACAAGTAAAAAGTTATACAACGATATCTGAGATAATCTCAAATTATAAACAAAACATTTTAATGAAATCTTTAAGTCTCCACATTAAGTCAAAAATAATCAAATTCGGTCGGTAGAAAAAAATAAACGTATTAAAATTTTCCAAAAAACATACAGGTGTTTTTCAATCTAAAATCGGACAACACTATTCAATTTACTATACATCCGATATCATGTCAACATGGGCTTATTGCAAGTGTTAACCTATCGTTTCATCTATGGTCTCTTAATGGTACATAATAGTGATGCATGTGCATTCTTATTGTCTCCCTACGAAACAACTAGTGGCGATGAAATGTTTGCTCACTGTATCCAACCGATACTGCCTCTTTACGTTACCTCTGTTAGCGTTGAAGTGGTTGAATACATTAGGTTATCTGACAGTATTCCATGGAAATTTATTTTCAAAGACTATTTCCACCTAAAAATTGTAGAGAATGTCACTACTGGTGGAGGGTAGAGAATATATCATTATTATGGTCTAATAGTTGGAAATAAACATTGATGTCGATCGCCCCCGTTCTTTCTGTGAAAGATATTGATATTCGAGAATAGTGCGACAGAAGATCCATCAGCTCGAATAATTATCATGCCTTCTCACAAAAATCACTAATGCAAATTTATATGCCTGCAAAGTTTAGCTGATTCCAAAGCTAAAGTTTGATAACCACTCCAAGCGTCATCAATCAACATGTACTGTTCGTTTTGATTGATCTTAAAAGTCTCTACAAATGTTTGATAATACTTCCTGTAATAAATTTCCTTTTTCTACTGTTTTGTCAATTTTTAAAATGATCGAATCGTAAATTGCAGCTGCTTGAGATTTTACTTAAAAGTGAGATGTCGCCAGCAAAAACTTCATCAACAAAGTATTTCTTTAAAAACAATTTTATTTTAGCACCATCAATGCCATCACTATCGCCATCTTTAGTTATTACAATAATATAGTTGATGTTATTGTTGCTACTGTTATTGCAATTTCTGTTGTTGTTGTTGATTTTTTTTTAGCAACAACACATTGCATTCATAAAAGCCAGCCAGGCAGCCAACCAACCCATGTTCAAATAGCAGTCATCAAGCCAAGCCCCCTACTATGGCAATAAAATACAAATATTCTCGTAAACTATTTTGTGTATGTTGATGTTAGTGTTAGTGTTGGTGTTGGCGTTGATGGCTCACTGGCTGGCTGGCTGGGCTAACTAACTGAGCTGAGCTGTTGGTATGGTATGGTGTTGACGATAATAATGACTTTGATGATGACGTTGTTGCTATTGTTGATGATGATGGTGATGGTGATGGCAGCAAACAGCAACAGTAGCTTAAGTAGTGGTATGATATAATGGAATGGCATGAATATATTTAGCCTGCTATCGCTTTTTTTATATTTTCTTTTCTAGTCTTGTGTCTTGTAGTTTTAGTTTGTTGCAATTTTATTGCTTTTACCTTTATTATTGTTCTTGTTGTTGTTGGCGTTTTAGTTTGTTGCTTTTATTTTTTGTTTTTTGTTTTTTTTCAACTTGCAGCCCAAACACGAAACTATAAAAACACTTCCGACTTTTTTTCTCCATATATTTTTTTAAAAATGCTTTTCATATATTCATTTTGTATTATTTTAGTTATTCCTCTCTACACACATACAAACATACATATGTATGAATATAGAATTGTATATACATTTTTTTCATTTCTTCGTCAATTATTCATATACTTTATGGCCTTTACCTTAACATGCATGTTCATGTCCAAGTACTACTTCTACTACAACTACAACAACTTCTACCAGTCAGCTACTATTTCACCATGTGATCATTGGACAAGAACTAAGACCAACTTAAATGCACAGTGGTTTATTAAGTCTATTTGCAATGAATAGTTGAAGCCCTGAATATCTTTTTGACCATTAAATATCACAAAATTTCTTCCATATTTTTTTTCAAAACAGAGGCAAGTGAATGGATGGGAGACGACTGAATGACTGTCTGGTTGGTTGTTTGATAAGTTTTTTAGTTTATTAAAAATTTTATATCTTCATTTTCATTTTAACTTGAGTCCCTTATTACCTTAAAGGTTTTTATTGTTAACTATAAATTTATTACTTTTCAACACCCTACATTATTTTACTGGGAAATGAGTGCATATTGAGTTTCTCATGACGTAAATGCTCAATGAGAAATATATAAACTTGGACAATTTTTAATTCTGCAGCGATTTTATATGTCTGGCAATTTATACACCGCCGATTGTGGACATTATCTCAGACACTCTAATAACCCTAATTAAATAAAATTTATCCAAATGGTCTCATTATTTGACGAGAAACAATTTTGTAAATTTATTTCATAAAAAATAAATTTTGAAAATTTTGAAAAATCTGATCAGAAAAAATAAGTTATAACAAAAACTTACTCACTTAATCACTTCGTTACATAAGGGCTCACAGTCGGGAGCATACAAAAGTAAGAATAGTACTCCTTTTTGGACTGTTGGGCGACAAATTCGGAATATTTATCAAAGTCTGCTTAATAGTTATTAAGAATTTTGCCTTCTATTTCAGACAATTAAAGCGTCTTCAATGTTGATGAAAGATATCTAATATTTATCAAAACTCTTTATAGAAATCCTTAGTTATTCCAAATTTGTATTTCTCTTATATTAACTACGTGTGTAAACAAGTGCCCGAATTTATGCTAAAGTTGTGCCTGCTTCCGAAACTTAAAAGTCCTCTATATTGTTTATAGTACCACTACAACAACGTATCTATTTATAATCCAATATAAAATTCAACTTAGTAATATATACTTTTAGTTAGTTACAAGTGTAAATAAATGTAATGCATTCAGGCTTAAGCAAATCACCCACTCTTTTCAGATATTTAAACTGACCAACCGACCAACCGCTAACGTACATGGAAGAGCATAAAAGTTTGTTGGTATTTTTTTTCTTAAGCGTCAAACTAAAGTTATATTTCAATCTGACACAAGGCAAACATCAATTTAATTTTTTTCTAGCAAACATTTTACTCCACCCAGTTATCGTTCTTCCTTTCTAATATGAATTAGTAAGGAGCTTTATTATGATGAACAAGTGATAAACTAAGTAATCTAGAAAGAAAGGCTGCAAAAAAAGCTTATCGATTCAGAGCTTTCAATTTATGTTTAGTATAAATTAAAAAGCTTTTTAATGATTTAAAACTAAAGCTTTATGTTTATAGCTTTTGATGCTGTAATGACATTTGCTTCTAATCACCAAATATTTTATTTTTCTCCCAGATTGATGCCTCCCTAATATACATAATATATTTATATTCTACCATATTCATGTTTTTTCCGTTGCAACATATATTTTTTTAAGAACAATTTTATTTTTGAACTTAACAGCTTGTAAGTGTCCTAAGAGATTGAAAAAAAAAACAAACACACACATACACACACAAATAAATAAAACTGTAAAAATATGAAATTAGAGTTTTTGTTTTGTTTTTTTTTTTTTTTTTTGCGCACGATTTGCTTGAGAGAAAAAGCTTGCAAATTTGGCAGCTGATCTAGGCTCCAGATATGAATTAATAAAATGTAATAAACATAATAAATTCAAAAAAAAAAAAAAACTTGCCAGAATATTATTTTATAAATTTCATCATTTTTATGAAATTATAAGTTTAGGTGGAGGTCAAAGGTTATTTAGATAATGTATTCATTACAAGTTGTGTGTGCGTATTAAATGACTGGAGTATGAACACTAATTTGCAGGTGTTTCAATTTAAATGGATGTAACTTCTCTTGCGACATAATTTATTTGTCCATTTATTTACATTTCCTTGATTCCGTGTTCGACAAGTTCCATAATTAAACAGCACATTAAAATTGTTGAAGCCTCAATTAAAAAATTGCATTACAGAATATTTTTTATCAAATCGGTTCTATAGAACTGTGAGAACATCAGCTAAGTATGTCTATATAAAAAGTCTTATTAAGGACGACATACCATCGTTACCAATAAATGGACAACTTAACAACATCATTTAGACAAATTTTGAATAACTCAATTTGAGGTTCAGATGACTCAAGTGATGAACCGTAATGATCACATATTATTTACGTAAAAGAACTTTGTTACACTCTCCACCACCACAATTAATAAAGGCATATTATATTTGTCATTTCGATTGTAACGCCAAATATAATTCTAAAATTATAATAAAAATCTGTGTCGTTTTATCTATGTCCATCTGTCTGTTGTTGGCACGCTCATATCCACAATAATTGGCAGAACTCAATTAAATTTGGCCTTAATAATTGTTATTTCCTATTTAAAATCGACAAAATCAGTTCAGTAGAAAAAGAGTTATAGAAATATATATGAGACAACTTCATAAAATTGAAGATTTAAAAAAATTGATTATGACTGAGCGGCCTTTCAATTTTCTTAAAATTTGTCTTTAGTGGAAAACATTATATTTGGATAGGGCGAGGGTGATATCTCCCTAACAAGCTAAATTATTTATATGGCATAACTGAAACTTATGAGGCAAGTTTCTTGATACTTAGCTTAATAACAAAATATTAAAAACTAACAACAAATTTTGTCTCTGAAACTGTTAGGGAAAAATGCTTTAAATTACAGACATAATTAAACTTTAATACGAAATGATTTGCAAAAAAATTTCGAATAGGACATTTTTATGAAATTTGGCATATGAATAAAGCGATAATGCCAAAACATTATAGGAAACGTGGTTTGCCACGGGGTGGTATCCTTTTATAGAGGGAATTTTCAATATGGGAATATTCAACATGGTATTATATAAGTCATTCTTTCTAGTTATATTTTTTTGTGTTTATCTTTTATATACATTTGCAAATATAACATATTTAATTCAAATTTAATTATACCGTTAAATCGTACCTTTTCCTGGCATCGCAAGAACAAGCCAAAAAGCCTTTTTCGAAGTACAAATTTAATGGATTTTGAATAATTCAGTCAGCATGATTTGTAGGTAAGAAATTGTGCTTGAAATATCTTTGAACCATTTTAAGCGAAACATAAATTTGTCATTCCTGTTTTATCTTTTTTTAATTCCCTGCATTAAATTATTCGCGTATTTGCAAAAAAATTTGCTGCAGTGGTATTGAAATGATATTTATGTTTTTGAGTTATAGCTATTTTGAAGAGATGTACAAAATATCTCTTATTACTTTTCAATTTGATACAATGAGGAGTTTTTTCAAGTTCAAAGTTATAAAGATATGGGCCAATTTTCAGAAAGAAATATTTATAGTTCACTATGCATAGAGTGAATGTCAGTTACTTGACTCTCAAATTTTTTTAATTTACCTCAATTTAGAAAGCGTTTCACCATTTTTAAGAAATAAGAAATCTTCAAAAATTATTCTCTTCAATATTTGCCGAATGTGATTTAAATTTAAAGTGAAATAATTTATTTTTATTTTTATTTCAAGTATAAGAAATATCGAATAAATACTTTTAGATACAAAAGTAACTTAAAGTTACAATCAAAATCTAAAGTCAAATTCAAATATAAATAAACACACACATGCAGTCATTTTCATACTCATACCTTTATATAATTTATAAGTGAATGTGTATGAATGTATGTATTTGATATTTATTTACACTTACATTGTTAACTAAGGTAACATCAAAAAGTATAAACATGGCGGAAATATTGAAATCGAAAATGAATTATAAATAAAGTGTTATATTTTTTATACCCTTTATACAAGTATATGTGTATAAGTGTGTGTTTATTTATATATATATAAAATATTAAATATGCATTTATTGCCTTTTCTGCACAAAAAGTTTATTTTCAAAAAAACACTCGAGAAAATTAGCACATAGTTAAACCTTAATATAGATTTAGGAGCTTAAAAAAGAATTAAAGTTTAAGCTTTTTATTTGAAATTATATTATTAGCTCGAACGAAGTTTTCTGAGCTACAGCTATGGACTGTGTGGACTCAAAGAACTCTACAGCATATTTGACATTTCTATGAACATTTATTTTTCGAGTGTTTTTCTTTAATAAAACTAAGAAAAACATAAGTTTGTTGTAAAAGAACAAGCATAAAAAATGAAAACTGCATTAGATACCGAGAATAAAGCGAGTTTCGAATAAAAAAAAAAACATAAAAACCTTCATTTAGTTTCGTTTCTGGTATGAGCGAAATCTTATAGTTGAAAAGGGCAAAAAGTTTTTTTATTTTTATTTTATTTTTTATTATTTTGTTCATTTATTTATTATTTTATAAACTAAAATTGTTCATACACTCATACACACATTCCTGAAAGAACATTTAAGGAAAACAAAAACAAAAGTAATAGAAAAATAGAAGGAAATTGCAAAAGTAAAATTGTCTACCATACACTCCACTCATACTCATACACTTACTTGCAAACATACTTGAAAATATAAATTGGCACATATACAAACGAACAAACAAACAAACACGTATAAACATTTTATAAGTTGTGTGAAGGGGAAAAAATAGCAACAAAATAATACAACAATTACAACAACCAAATAATCAATAAATTTTATAGAAAATTGTAGTTGCAAAGAAGAAAACAACAACAAGAACAAAAAAGTTAATTAAATAAATTATTATATGAATGGGGTGTGTAAAAAAATATCGTCCACAGTTTGTTAAAATCGTTAGCCTTTCTCTTGAGCACCATGTACCACCCATCCATTCATCCATCCAACCATTCCAACAGTTCATTTATTTATATATTTCTACAATCAAACCGACCAAACCACCCACTCTTTCCTAACACCCAACCAACCATCCAACACTATCACAATCTCTTCATTTCTATGTTCATGTATATATGTGTGTGAGTGTGTATGTCGTAAGTATTTGCATGCATTTCATATGTAGTTTTTGTTGTTGTCGTTGTTTCACCTTCCAATGCTGAATTTCGAATTGAAATGAATTGAATTCAAAAAAATGCGGCATGGAAAACAAAATAACACGATGAGTAATGGTAGATTACAATTAAAATATATTTTATATACATATTTATATATGTATGTATGTGTACATATTATATATAAAATATATCTATGCACAAACAAACAAACAAATAAATAAATATATATGTATGTATATATTTATTAATACTTATATTTTGTATATTTATAGATGTAAAATATAAATTTATCCGCACAAGAAGTATCTATAAGTGTGTTTGTTAATATTCTTACATATTGACATACATACACATATTATTGTTATTATTATTTAAGGTATCTAAAGAACAGTTACTTAAAAGTATTAATTGTTAAATTTATGATACAAATATTTAACTTTGAACTTATTTTTTTTTAGATAATTTTAGAAATTTTAAATTCAAACTTCGAATTCTCTGTTATTTATCATCAGTTTTAAGCAAAAAGTTGTTATTTTTGAAAAAAGTACTTTCTCCGATATCATACGCATTTTAAAGAAAAGAGATCAGTCTTCCCGAAAAGTTAAGTATTCCCCAGGAAGATGAAAATTTTAAATATCAAAATTTTAAAATTTAAATATCAGATAGTTAGACAGTTAATTATATACAATTAACCAAAATGTGCCCGTTTCCACGACAATTGGCTCTCAGCTCCAAAATACAATAGATCAAAGAATATCAAACTAAGCGACAGTCGTATAAACCGCGCGCAGAAAAAACTTGAAGTTAAATCATCGTTAAACATAGTTGATTTTAGACAATGTTATTTTTTCATTCAGTTTTAGTTAAACATTTAAAATTTGGGTGAAATAATAATATTGGGCATTAATTTAAAACGATATATTTTTTTGAAATTAGTTTTTAGTAGTAAAATTTCAAAACAACAATTAAACATTTCGGAAACAATAAAAATATGAATTTTTGAGTAGAGGAACAGATTTGTAAACATTTAATATTCTTAATTAAAGAGCTGAACCAACAAAATGCAAACATGTTAACCATATTATTATGATTAAAAACTTAAATTTATTTATTTTTAAATTTGACCTTTGACCGTGAAATATTTTGCTCACAGTTTTAAAGCTGTATTTTTCCTTTCTTGCATATTAAAATATTTATTATATCAAAAAAAAAAAAAATAGGCCAAACTTTTCCTTCATAACTTAAACAACAATTTGTCAGCATATGTATATCGTTCTAACCACATGTTCAAAAATAAAAAATTAAATATTAAATTAATTACTTGAATTTGATTAATTTAATTCTTTATAAACTCTGTAAGAGACAAACAGGCAAAACGGACGGACGATCGAAAGGACAGACGGACAGACAGACAGATATTAAAATATATGTCTGCATTTTGTTGGTTACATTGAAGGCACTCACTTGTCATGTGTGTTTGTATGTATGTATCTACATATTAAATTTATATTTACACATACAATCAACCATTTACAAATATGTTGAAAAATGTGGCTAAAGACATTCAGTCAGTCAGTCAGTGAGTGAGTTAGAAAGACCAACCGACAGACAGACCGACAGTTTGTCTAACTTTATAACGGCTTGAAGTGAAGTGTATCTACGCCTCTAAATTCAATTATAAAGTTTTTTAGTGGAAAGAGAAAATAAGACGCGCGTTTGTTTCAAATAAAATTAAATTAATTAAACCATAAAATAAATGAATGTTCAAAAACAATTGTAACTTTAAACAGCATTTTAATATAATTATTTAGGAAGCATTTTACAAAAACAAAATAAGTAAATAAATTAATTAATTTAAAAAAATATAAAAATTAAAAATTTAAGAAAAAATAATGAACATAAAAGAAAACAATTAAGAATATTATATTCCGCTATGACGAATCTTTAATACCCTACAGCACAAATGCGTACATATTTTACTGATACGATTTTTATAATTTTTAGAACGGGAATTTGTATTTAAATAGGAAACTTCTTAGGACTAAAGCAAACACGTAGCCTAATCGAGTCAAATTTTGATTTGGTGCAGAAATATATATAGTTTATGGGGTCCGAGATGATTTCTTCTTAGCGTTACACACGGAATGACAAAGTCAATACGCCCTCTTCACCACTAGCGTTAATGAAGGGTATAAAAACTTGGGCGTTGAAAAAAGAGAATGTCGTTAATGTTACAACATTTTTAGAAATTTTATATTAAAAATCCTTTTTTTGAAACCAGGTATTCGGTTACATTTTAATAACTTTGTAAATAGCGAAAAAGAACGCACCTAAATTTAGAAATTAGCACAAATTAGAGAAACAATAAATATAAATGCAATTTTTACTAAAAAAATTCACTTATTTCATTAAAAAATTTCCGTTTTTTTCCAATAAATGTCATCCAGTTGTTTATTAAGTAGACGTACACCGTCCGCATTATCGTTTAACATTAAAATGTTTATATTTAATTATTTATTAATTAATTAATTTATTTATTTTCCTTTTCTTTTTCAACATTCATAATAATTTTACCCCTTATGAACTTCATTGGTAACATAAAGCCAAAGTTTTCATAACACACATTCACACATGTCATGACATGTCAGTGGCATATTTTCAATTTTATTCCTTTTAGCTAAATTAATAGTTTTAGAAAGATTTTGTTTATATAGACAAAATTATAGACGGCAAATCTTTTGAAAAATGTCAATAATTATAAGTCTGCTAATTAATTCTTAATTAAAGTAACAAAACTTAATGGATTTTAACAATGAACTTTTAATAGACAGTAAAAAAATAACTTTAAGTTTAACCCCTCTTGAAAGGATTTTATGTTATGAAATTGGAATATTTACATTAGATTGGGAAGAGAGGAATGTGTGGATGGACTATAAATAAGATTCACTTTATTTGAAAATAAGAGAGAGAGAGAGAGAAATTCGAAATCATTATTTTAATAAATATTTTGTGAAAACAAAAAGGTTTTTTCGTACAAATATTTTAATAATTGTCAATTTATATTAAATAGACAAAATTTGGTCCAAATTCGAGATTTATACTCTGTTAGAGGTTAATAATACAATAATACACTTTAAATTTTCAAACAATTAAAACTTAAAAATTTCGATTATTAAAAAATTTAAATTGTTTGATAAAGAAAGTAAGAAAGCTGTATTCAGTTGCAACAGAAGAATTGTATCTTCCAACACATACTTGTATGAGTTTGAAATACACTTAGTTGAAAATCTTTCAAAAGTACTTAGTTTGATTGTTGGGGTTGGAAACTTCTTATCTGGCCCATGGTAATGTTGTCGTTGGAATAGTTCGGTTGTATCAAAAAGTTGTTTTGTGTAGAAAAAACTTTCGGTTGAATTAGTTGTCACTGAGTTGAAGATAACTCGGGTCGTTCCAGATTCAATTATCACAATCATAGGTAATTATTGTTTGTTACATAATCATAAAAATTAAATTTTTGTACTTTTTTTGTAAATTTTTTTCTGAAAAATTTATTATTTTTTAATGAAAATTGTGAATTGATTTTTTAATAAAAAATTAGATTTTTTGCGAAATTTTAAATTTTTATGAAAAATTTTTTGTTTTCTTTTTTTTTTTTTTTTTTTTTTTTGTGAAAATTTAAATTTTTAATAAAAATTTGGATTTTTAATGAAAATTTGTTTTTTAAAGAAAATTGATTTTTAATAAAAATTGATTTTTAATAAAAAATTGGATTTTTTGCGAAAATTTGAAGTTTTAGTGAAAATTTAAATTTTTAGTGAAAATTTGTTTTTTTCATGAAAATTTTATTTTTTAAATGAAAAATTTGATTTTTTAATAATTTTTTTTTTTTTTGAAAATTTGAATTTTTAGTAAAATTTCCATTTTTTTAATGAAAATTGGATTTGTTTTGATTTTTTGTGATAATTTAAATTTGAAAAGTGCACTTTTTGTAAAACATTGAAAAAAATTGATTTTATAATTATGTAAAATACCGGATCTCTAAAAGCAAACAATTTCTGTAATTCAACAAGAGCAACTAAAAACTGTGTTTTCTATCGAACTAAAACTTTATCCTTTTAAAAGTCTTCACCAACACTAATACACAAATATTTTTATGAAGATCTATTAAAAAGTAAAGTTTAGTTACTTTACTTTAAACTGCAGGGCATATTTACTTAAACTCAGGTCAAAAACATATTTTTTTTTCTAAATTCCTACTTCTTTGCATTTTATTCTTTATATTTTCTCTCTTTTTTCATTTTTTTTTTGGTTCAAAAGATATAACGAATATTTATATTTCTTTTGTCAAAACACTGACTGTAAACGCAGTAAATAATAAATATTTTTTTCTACAAAATGCAGCAGAAATGAAAACAAAGTTATATAAATTAATAATTAATTAACGACACACAAAACCCAAGAGATCCTTATAAATATAAAAATAATAAAAAAATACTTTCTTTACATTCATACTCATACTTACACACACACACTCATACTCATACTTAAATAAAGAAGTTGTTATGAGTTAACGTTACTATAAGACTCCATGATTTAAATATAAAATAACAAACAAAATGAAAAAAAGAAGAAGAAAAAAGGGAGATTTATGCATAGAAAACAAAAATGCAGGACGATTTTTTTCTAAATAAAACTGCAAAAGATTATAAGAGTGTAAAAAAGGAACAATTATATACACACATAAATATATATTTTTTTATTTTATATTTTTTATTATAAAAAATGCAACCGTTGCAATATTTATTTATATCATACAAATACACACACACACACTTACACACTCTGCATAGAAAGTTAGAAGGCAGCAACAAAAAAAGGCATAAAACATCTATAGAATGAGTACAAAGTATTTAATATGTTTCACTACCTTGAATGCGTTGAATGCACTACATAATTCTGACAAACGATACAATTTAACACAGAATAAAATAAATAAAAAGAATGCATTTATATACACATACACACGCACGCACACAAATGCATATAGTGTAAGTTTGTATATATTGAAGTTATATTTTAAATGTTCATATATAGAGGACATTTAGTAAACGTGACATATTTGAAATTCGCACAGGTACCTCCCTTTTACAAACAACAAATGAATAGATGACTGGTTAGTGCACATGTTTATTTTTTTGTTGTTTTTATACAAACATACATACATACATACATACATACATACATACATACATACATACATACATACATACATATTACACATATTTGGACATGTGCATATGTATGTAAATGTAGAAAATAATTCACTCATGAATCTAGTATACTAAAAACATACACACACACACTATTTCACTTACATTTATATATATGTATGTATGTACATATATATGTGTGTTAGTGTATATGTGTAAATAAAAAGAAAGAGTCTACTTCATATTATTTGAAATGCAGAATAACCCTCGAAATAATATTTAATATTTAGAGAGAAATAAATATTAAATGAGTGTGTTACTTAGAACACTGCAAAGGTATGTTGCAAGTTTTATTCGTTACGTATATATTAGACACACACACACACATACTTAAATATAAATATGCTTACATATGTATTTAAGTAAATATATGTGTCTGTATACACACATCCACACATATATATTCATATATATTATTCAAACATTTATACATTCATAGATATTAAGTAAACAACAATCATCAGTACTAACACACAGTAACGTTAACAATCAGTCAGTCAGTCAGTCAGTCATTCAGTCATTTAGTCTTAGCCAAACTTATTCTAAGCAATTGTATTTATATAATCGCAGTTATGCACACAAACTCACACACTTACACATAACAACAAGCTTTTGCTTTTTGTTGTTAAGAAGGCCTTAACTTTTTTAACTTTGCTGCGTGCCTTTACACAAATAGACTTAGATTGATACACACACACATATAGGCGATTGCATAAGAGCATAAGTATTAATGAGGTTGTCCAATATTTTAAGGATTAAATTATGTGGAAAAGGTATTTATGAGGTTAAATGAAACTAATAACAATTGTAACTTTTAAGTCAAAAACTTTATTCTCTAATAATCTTAAATAAAAAAAAATAACTTTAATATAAATCAATATATCAAAGGAAAGCTTTATAAGCTTTTAATTATCCTTTTAGCATAATCAAAAAATAGTTAATAATTTAATTAATTTATAATTAATCGATATTATACAACATGGAGCATATCAATGTTTGCATACCAAAGCTTTTAATATGAAAGCTTTTCGAATAAATTTTAATGAGTGCGTTAATATTATTGACTCTAACGACTATAATTTAATATTTGCTTTAATAAAAATTCGGAAATTAATATTTAAAACCTTATATGACCAACTCGTTCCCAGTAGCCGAAGTTTAAACGTTTTTTCACTAATATAACACGAAGTAAATAAAAACAAGTAAAAATTTTACATTCCACTTCATGTTTCATATTTATTATCTGATACATTGATACATACATTCACATATACACACAATGATAAATACTTATTCCCAGCAATTTTTAGTGATTTTACCGAACTCAAAAGCTAACAGTTTATTCGTTTTCTAAGGTTCCAACTAATCATTTTAACATGGGCCTGTCCTGTCTCTCTTGTATTCTCTTTGCTTTAAGTACGTGCTGCCTCCTTAGATAAACCTGGTGGCAATGAAGTGGTTGAACCCGTTAGGGTGTATTATCTGCCCGTATCTAAAGGAATTTTATTATATTTTCAGAGTTTTTTATTACTAAAAATCTAAAAGGTTGTTTCTCTCTAGCAGTTTTTAGTGACTGTCTTGGACTCGGAGAGACAAACTTAGGTAAATCGTCTCAGATTATAATAAAAGTACCCCCTTAATCTCTATTCATATATTCATAAACGCATATAAAAACTGCAAGGACCATCTTGATAGTTGGGCTGGTGCATAAAATGATAAAAAAGCCAAACGTTTCCTTTTCAAATAAAATTTTATAAGAATAAATTTCGCTTTAGAAAAGTTAACAGGTTTTCTATTTCTTAAAAATTTTCTAAGGTAAACATATTTAAAAAAACCCATACACACATACATAAATTACACAAACACTGACTTTACACACATACAAATCTACTAGATACATATGTGTATATATATATGTATTTATCTATGTATGCAGTAATGCGTATTTTCATTATTTTATTTGTTTACACAAAGTTTTTTTCTATTTTATTTCCTTTGGATTTTGATTACTTTGTCCTATAAAAAAAGTTCTTATTGCAATTTTTTTGCTTTGTATTTAATTGTACACATATATTAGTTTACTATAAATATATAAACATCCTTGCACACACATGCATATAATTATATGCATGTATTTATCATTGTGTGTTTAACCGAAATTCATATAAATTATTTAAAAGCGAATGAAATTTCTTATTTAAAATGTCATTAAATTATTTTCTTATTGTTTTTTTTTTAACTTATTTCAGTTGACAGTGTTGAGTTGAGAATTATTTGATATGAAATAAAAAAAAGTGTGTGAGTACTGGTGCGTGGTTGTTGTCTGCATGTAAATGTCCTTATAATAGAAAAATAACAAAAAAAAAATTGAATAAATATTAGTCTCATGTCCAACATTATTGAGACAATTTGGACAACAACTACTACAACAAGTAATAAACAAGTAAACGCTATAGTCGGACTTGTTCGACCCTACACCACATTGTTAGTTATGCTTAAGAATGCAGTACATTATGGTACTAACATTTATGTGGGATTTGTGCACTTTAAAAGGGAGAAACATTTATATGGAGTCTAAGTGAAATAATGGACCAATTTAATAGGTATCGTTTTTGGGCCAAAATAATGACACGTGCCAATTTTCATCAAAATCACACAAGGAAATCGTTAAATCGACTCAATAAATTATTCTAAATCGAACTGAATACTTAAATGTAAGTGGTAGCAATATCTTTTTTGTGCGTTACAAATTTAAGCAGTAACGTGTTATATCCCAACCACCTATAATCGTGTAGGGTATAAAGAGATCCTAAAAATTGCTGTTTTATATCATTTTTTTTTTTGTTAAAAAAAATATAATTTATTAAACATTTTTTAAATTTTTTTATAATTCTAGAATAAATTAAAATTTTTTTAATAAATTCATTTTTCGCCGTAACAATAGATTCGTGTGTAAAAATTTATTTTGTTTTATTATTATTTATTTTGTTTTTTTTTATATTTTTTTATTATTTTTTATGTTACACGTGCGCTTAAACAAAAATGTCAATAAGTTAAATTTAAACAGAATATTTTTTTTATTTTATATTTATATAAGAATATTTTTTAAAAAATAATGAAATTTAAATAATAATTATAATATAAAAAAGTACAACAAATCGAAAATAAATAAAAACACTAACACAAACAAACACACTCTGACGATCAATGACAAATGTCTTGTGATATTTATTTAAATAAAACAACAACAAAAAGTTTTTAAATTAAAGAAATAAATTAAAAAAAAAATTAAAGGAAATAATTAACAAATATCTGAAATTAATTGCATTTTGAAAAAGGTTATACGAAAAAGATTGTATTGAGTGATTTAGATAATTTGAGTTAATAATTTCATTACACATGTAAATAAGAACATGGTTACATTTTGATTTAACATTGTAAAAACTGCATCTTTATCTCTTGCTAAATAATGTTGAATTAACTATTTTCATATATGAAGCAAACTTGAAACAACTTTGAATATTTTAAAATCATTAAAATCATCATTTTAAAAACATTTTATGAAAATGTGAATTCAAACGGAACTGTATTGTGAAAACACATGGTGTGTTGCCGTTAACCACGACTTCTCGTCATTCCTAATAATTCAATATTTTACTAATTTCGAATTGATTCGCTTTAAATTTTTAACAGACTTTAGAGTACGGCCCTCTGATCACTTCCAGCGCTGCTATTTAAGTCACTTGTTGGAAATTTTCTTATAATTTATTAATATCAAAATATTTTCTGGGTTTTTAAAAATTTATAATAAATTTTGAAGAAATTAATTAACCTTTGACCTTTTTCACAAGATTTAGAATATTAGTTCAATTATTTTAAATCCAAAACAAATTTTCTTTAATGTTGAATATTTGAAAATCTAAAACTGATTTAAACTTTGACCTCTTGCATAAGTTTCTAAAAGCTTAAATAGTTTCATAAACATCAATAATTAATCATTTAAACTTTTTAAACCTCCAACATAATAAATTTATATTTTATTGTTCTTTAATTTAAAAAAATTAATCATATGTAACATACTTAACCTTTGACCTTTCAAGCCAGTGTTTAAGTTTTTTTTATAAAAATTTGTAGATTTTTAAAAAATTTGTATGACAATCAACTCTTTAAGGAATGGGAGCAAAGACTTCTAAAACTGTCAGACCGTGAAAAGATTGATTATTTATTTTATTTAATTTTTTTTAGAAACAAAAAATACTAATTTTATTTGTTATTTGTAGTGATCTAATTTAAATTTAAAAAACAAGTCATTTTGACTTCCTTAAGATACTTAATACATACAAAACATTTTTAATAAAAATATTGTATGGAAGCTATAAAATATTCAAATGGAATTTTTTATACATAGAAATTGAAACAATTAAAATTTGACCTTTGATCTTTGATTAAAAATAATTAACATCTTTTAATCATTTATTTTATTTTGTTTAAAAAAATATTCAAAGAATATTTAAAATTTCATAAAAAGAGTCAATATTTTTGAAAAGAATCCAATCACAGTAGAATTCATGTATGACCTTTGACCCTAATAACAAATATTTTCTAATTTTGAATATCGGTAAAGAATGCAAATGTATATTATCTCGTTAGAGATTTCTGATATATTTTTATATAAAACAAGTAAATTAATAAAATATATATAACCATTGACCTTTGACCTTAAGAAAAATAATTAAAATTATTATTTATATTTAATTAAAATGAAATTAAATAATTTGAAAATTTCTGGTCATAACAAAATATTTTCTTTTATTTCTCAGTCTGAGTAACAAATCTATATTTATCAGGAAATCGAGGACATATGAATTTTTATTAACGAAACCAACATTAAGCTTTATTTATTGTTATTATAACTCTTTGTTTAAGTATTTTAACGAAAATTAATAATAAAAAATTTTAATTCCCATAAATATATTTTTTTCTTAATTTATTATGAAATTTCAGAATTCTGAATAATATCCTGAATTACGAACATTTTTTAAAATATAGTTCTGAAAGTCATAATTTATGTCTTAAAAGTTTTAATTATTTTAATGTTTTGGTTTATTTTATTTATTATTTTTTTTTTTTTTTTTTTTTTTGATGAGTCATTGTGAGCGACGACCACCAACTAAATATTTTAATCCAGACGCAGATTTTTTGATATCAAATTTTCTTGAAATCTTAAAACGTTATTAATAACATTTATTAGTATTTATTTTACTCTCACGCTCTCTCTCTCTTTCTACCTCTCTATCTCTTGTAGCTTATTTATATATGAGAGTTGAAATGAGTTGATTCTTATTATTTAAATTGTATACAACTCGTGTTTAAAATTCGCACACTTTTGACTTTGTTGTTGTTTTTGTTGTTATTATTATTATTTTTTTTTTGTATCTGTTAGTATCTGTCAGATATCTTTTTATTATTATTGTTATTATTAATTAGTGACATTTTAAATATTTGTTTATTTATATTTCTTTATTTTTGTGGATGATGACTTTTTTTTTTTATTTTTTGGAAGCTTCTATACCCTTCAGCAGGTTTTGGCAAAATTATTAAAACGTTTGTAACCAATTTATTTTTTTCTTCAGCCATAATTTATGAAATTATACATTTATGGCGTATTTAATTAAAAATAAATAAATTAATAAAGATTTATTAAGCAAAAAAATTTCCATATTAAAAGAAAACAAATTTGATAAAAAAGTTCTTTCGTGTGAAATGTTTATTTACGATTTAAGGAACTGTTTACTATTAACTTTTTATTTAAAGCGCTGCCGTCAAAATGTTTCTAATGTTATTTAACAGTACCGGGAGAACTTGTCTATTGATAGAAAATCTGGTTCAGGTACAAGGCTCAAAAAAGGTTGGGATCTAAAAGCAGTCAAAATTTCCCAAAAAGTTCTTAATATTTATTCTAAATAAAGCAGAGTATTCGAAATTCGTGTTATACCGTGTTAGAGTGTTACGCATTTACACTCACACATACACATTAAGATATAAACAAATGTTTATCGGTTTTATATTTATTATTATATACTTCATAGCTTTAAGCTTTATTTATTAATTAATTTATGCAGACACGTTTTATTTTTATTATGTCAATTTTAACTTTTAAATATTTTTTGTTTTTGTTTTCTGTTTTTTTATATCAAAAATTTAATGAATTTATTTTTAAATTATTTTATTAATTATTTATTTATTTTAATACCCTAAAATAATCCTAAGAAATTCTATAACTCCATAAAGGATTTCTTGGATCTTTCGTTTCAATTTTGAAATAGATTTGAAATTGTTTGAAATTTCTTCAAATATTTTAATTTTTGATTTCAATCATAACATGTTTCGATCATAAAAATTATGTTACAAAATAAGATTTAAAAAATGTTTGAATATTTTGTTTTACGCAAGCGTACGGTACCTGAACCGAAGACTTTTTATATCGAATTTGTTCATTTTATTTTTAATATTTAAATAAATTAATTATTAATGCAAACAATAAATTCACAAAGATATAAAAACTGTTTAACGTTAAAAAAATATACAAAAAAATGTAAAAAAACACACACACACAATTATACACAAAAATATATTAAAAAAATTGAATCAAGTATTCAAACATTCGTAAATAACATGAAAATTAATAATAAAAAAATCAGAACGCACGTGTAACGATTTTTATTTAATTTTTTTTCAAGTTTGTTGTTGTTGTATTTGTATTTTTAAGCAGAACAACAAACAAAACAGCAATCGAAATTTATCTGTATAAATTCATATTAATACAAAAATATATATTTTTATATAAATTATATTTATTTATTTATTTATTTACTTAACCCCAGTTTAACGGCCCAATACAGATTTTTTATTACCAAAAACAAAATTAAAATAAGTAATAATGCTATGTTCGGCTGTGTCGAATCTTCAATACCCTCCCCGACGAATGTGTATGAAGTTAATACGTTATGTTTCATAAATGTACATTATACGCACATACACTCTCACAAACTCATATAATATATGAAAGCATATCTTATATCTTATACACAAAGAAATCTTAATTAGTCATAAAATTAGTTATATTTTTGACTATAACATTTTTTGCTGCTGAACGGATTTTAATAATTTTCGGATTAGCAACGAGGTACTTATATATCGATATTACAGCAAAATTTCATTCTAATTTATTGATTTATAGTTGACAATTTTACGAAAATTCTTCGATTTAATTTAGAGGTTGTCTCACATATGGGTCTATATCTCTTAACATACTGAACCGATTTTGCTGGTTTCATTGAGCTCTGTTTTTTGCGGGTGTGACCGTACCAACAATATACAAACACACAGACAGACAAACGGGTTAAGCCAAATCGACTCAGATTTTTATATAATTCAAATATATATACATTACATTATATACCATACACCACTATTTGTGTTAGAGGTGGGTATAACAAGTAAGAATATTCGATAAAAAATTTGGTTTGATGCAAAAATATATATACATTATGATCTGAGATGATTCCTTCTTAGCATTACAAACAGAATGACAAAGTCAATAATACTCTTTTCATCACTCTCGGTTATAGAGGGTATAAAAAATGAGATTTGATTCCAAAAAAATGTAATAAATTTTAAAACCAGACTTTGAAAAAAAGTGTAATTAACATTTTTTGTTAAAAAAAATTAGGTGAACAAATTAAAATGACTTTTTTATGTTCTAATTCAAATTCAATATAAATACTTGATCACTAAATTTCTCCTGATCCAAATCAATTATATTAAAAAATATATAGTAAAACACACGTCTGAAATTTAAAAAAACGAAATAACGAAAAATAGTTTTAATGACTTTCAAAATGTTTAGATAAACTGAGTTTAACGTTAGTTTAACTCTTAATAAATATTAGTTATTTAAACCTTAAGTTTCATTTAAAACATTAACTAAGATAATTTGCTAATTAACTTAATTTTAAAATTTTGAATTAAAGAGTGAATGATTTTTTGTTTAAAATTTGCTTAATCTTTATGCCTCCAAAAAATTCAATTTAAAAAATTTTACGAATTTTAATTATTAATGATCTGGGAATTTTATTTCAGACTAATTTTTTTTTTAATTCAAGGTTCAATAGCTTTTACTTAATTGCTCTTAATTAATAAATTAAGCTTTATCCTGGGCTTGGGAATTGTTCTTATATGCATGTTAAGGTTGAATTTTATTTTAAACAGTGAAAAATTTGGCCCAACTTAAGCCAACAATGGACAGATAGCAAAAGCCGCGAACTAAATCGATTTTTAGTAGGTCCAAGAATTCATGAATTTTCTTTAATTTAAAAAAAATATGATTTTATTTTAAATAAAAATAAGTAAGAAGGTCTGAATCTTCAATATCCTCCACTATAAATGCGTGTAAAGTATATACGTTATGTTTCGCACATACGCACACCCACAAACATATAAAATACATAGCAGTTTTTCTTAAATATTACACAAAAACACTAAATGAGACATAAAACTGGTTATATTTTTGGCTATAACTTTTTTATAATGAACCGATTCTGATAATTTTTTAGAAGGGAATAATTATATTTATATATTATAGTATATGTAACGTAATATTATGGCAAAGTTTCTCTATTATAATTGAAAACTTTACGAAAGTATCGACTCAGATTTTGATTGGATGTAAGAATATATATACATTATGAGATATGAGATGATTCTTTATCAGCACTACACACGGAATAATAAAGTAAATATACCTTCCTCATAAAAATTATTTTATATAAAAAAAAACATTTTTGACAAAATAATTTAAAACATATATTTTATGTTGAAATAATTAAAAAATACAAAATTTTTTTAACAAATATTAATTTAAAAAATTATTTTTTTTAAAAATATTCATTTTTTTTTAAATATTAAATTTAAATTTTTAAATTGAAAATTTTTGGATACAATTTCAGTTTAAAATCATTTGTAAAGCGATTTGTTTTTGCATACGGCCGTTAAACTTCATATATCTTTTGAATTATAATTTTTTGAGAACTAAAATTTTGAATATACTTTTATTTAATTTTGAAAATATTTTTTTTGAAAATTTATAATTCTTGTAATAATACATTTTTGAAAAAATATAAATCAATTTATTTTCAAAAACAAATTTATAGTTTGAAAAAAAGAACCTGATTGTTGATTTAAATTCAAAGTGAATCCTTCTTACAAAAAATCCCTAACAATATTATAAATTTCCCATAATCCGCCTTAAAATTGCTTAATACAAACAAATTACCCCATAACACCAAAATTATTGGAGTGAGTTAAAAATTTATGTCTTTAGTCTAAATTCTCTTGCTCTTTCCATTTCGATTTCTTTTCATTTCTTTTACAAACAAAAAAAAGAAATAATTTTTAATTAAAAAATTTATAATTAAAAATTGTAGAGAAATTACATACGAACCCCCTGCCATCTAATTATAATAACAAAAAATTAATAACTTTTTTTCTGGATTATAGTTATTATTTATTTATTTAGTTTTAATTTGTTTCTCTTTTTTTCTTCAGTTATTTCTTATTTCCTGCCACAAACAAAACAGAAAGTAAAAAAAAACTGTTTTAATTACAAATCAACGCCTTCAGTTTCACAACAATATTTACTTATATACACACATACACACACATAAAATCAAACATATGATGAATATAATAATTAAAAATAAAAAAATGCAATTGAAATATAATTTTTATTTTAATGTTAAACTTATTTTTTTACCTTTTCGATTTTAATTTTATTTTTTATTTTGAACCTAAAAAAATCAAAAAGGAAAAACACGCATTGTCATCATGACTTTTAAGAAATCCAATGAAAACTTATAATTACAAATGTAACAGAAGGCACAGACACACACACACACACTCATATATATACAAAAGTACCCTTATATGTATGTAATTAACAGAGACTCTTACATACATATTTTGTTTAATAAGAATCATATAAATAATGAGTAGAAAAAAATTATAACAACAACAACAACAAAATTATATATTAATTAAATGTATTGTATTTGTTGGAAAAATATTAAAAAATAAAAGAAAAATAAAATAATAAATTAATAATAAATACAGTACGAAACAAAACTATTGGCACAGCAAGTGTATTTTTCTTTATTCCCAATTTTTAGCCGTTTGAAAATTTTTCATACAAATCAAAAATGTATTTGGAATTATTTTCATCAATGTAATAAATAACGCAACAAAAGTATTGGTACACCTAATAAAAAAATATTTTACATATTATTTTCGTTATTTTTGAGTATTTAGTGGTAAAGCCTTTTTGCTTTATAACTTCATCCAAATGCTTTGGCATTGAATGGACAAAATTTTTTTGTAACTTCCTCCCCGATTTTTATGCATTCTTCCTTTAACACCTTTTAAATATACGATTTATTTAAAATCATGGGCTGAATGTTACTTTTCCGCACGGAAACACGGCCGTAATTACGAAATATATAAAATTTGCTTTCTCCTCTCCGAAATATATTAAATTTACCTCTGATTCCTAATTGTAATAAGTTTACTTTTAAACTTTCGCGCAAACCCTGAATGTTTGCTAGATTTCTGAAAATTTCAAAAATAATGAATATGTCCGACTGAGTGTACCGATACTTTTGTATGTTTTTTGTATTTATCCAAATAAGTGCTTTTGTATTAGTATTTTCTTCTAAAATTTGGTTATGATGACAGAAAATTTTAGGATAAAAAAATGCTTGCTGTGTCAATAGTTTTGTTCGGGACTGTATGTAATGTAAGTGTGTGTGTATGTATACAATAAAAACAGAGAAACAATAACATTTGCTCCGAATAATTTTTATTATTTTAATGCATCGCAATGTGTATAATTAAAAATAAAATAAAATATAAAAAAATAATAATGTTAATAAATAAAAATACAGTATTTATATAAATATGTAGGTATATATGTTTGTATATGTGTGTATGTTAGTTTAGTTATATGTTCAAATATTTATTAATACTTTTATATGAATGTATGTCTGTATGTTTGTAGTCTTATTTCATAGTGGTGTTCATCAACGCGGTTTTTTATTATTTATTTATTTATTTACTTTCGTCATTTAATTTGGAATTTTCTTATTTTTCTATTTGTTTAAATAAAAAAAATTAAATGTCACACATTTTATATTTTATTAAATTTAATGTCAAAAATTTGTTTATTAATTTTATTTATCAGTTTTCTTTGATAAATGATCGAAAATAAATATATCTTTAATACTTTTGTCACCAATAAAAATATCACTAATTTAAAAAAAATATCTTCTACGTAAGGTGGTCCAACCAAAATACACGATGTTCTAAGTCACACCATAAAATCTAGTTATTATTTATTTCAATTTTATTACACTTCATATTTATAAAGACTCATATTAAAACATATGGGTTAATCCCTAAATAAATTTTTAATTAAAAAACCCTTTTTAACAACGTCCATTTTTTTTTTTTTGCATGGAAAATCGATGTAACCAAGAAATCTGGGACTTAAGTTATCGAATAAAATTTGTTATGAAGCGTTATTAGAACATCCATGTTTAACCGATATTCTGAAAATTTTACTAAAAAATGAAAGAAGAGTTTTAACTAAAGTGATCTTCGTATTACGTAATCAATCCCTTACGTTTTCCCTTCTAAGATATGCGTGAATGGAATGTCTGGCATGCACACTCCGTTATTTTTGTAAATGAGGGTTTCCAGCAAATGTATTTTGCAATCCTGTGGAATTTGTATATCCGATTTAAAAACATACAAAAAAACAAGTAAGAGATATTCTACACCACATTGTTGGTTACAAATATTACCTACGACAAATTTCGGAAAGACGCTGATTTTTTTAAAGACTTTAATACATTAAACTGATAGTAACTTTTGTGTGAGATACATGTGTACGTTTTTTTTTTTTTTGAGTTATGGGAGCTATGGAAAACTAGAGGCCGACTCTAGTTAAATTTCGAACATCGTTTCCTGTTATATTTATATACGGACGAACATGTTTAAATCCCGTTAGGAAGTAATTCTGAGTTGAAAATTTTTAGCCATCATAAAATTTCTACATATATTAAGATTCGTAAATTATTGTCAAATTAAAAATAAAAAATATATCTTTTCGATGTTTCATATTAAATAGTTAAATTTTTGATGGATTCACCCATATATAAAGTTATAAGTTCTGTTACACATATGTCTCTAGGTACATAAGTATGCATATATATGTGTGTGTGTATGTATGTATGTATGTATGTATGTATGTATGTATGTATGTATGTATGTATGTTTGTATGTATACGTGTATAAAATTACACTCAATAATATTTTTATATTAAGTTTATTTATGAGTAATTAAGTTTTAATTACAAACGAAGGCGTTAATACTAAAGTTTGTTATTTTATTATTAATAAAATATATAATTTTTTTTGTTTTAATGGAAAATAATTTAAAAGTATAATTAAAAGAAGTCATGGTTAATTGAAAATAATAACTAGTTTTACATTTTCGAGAAAAAAGGGAAAAAACAATAAAAAGGCGCCAAATATATGAAATCCCAGCTATGGAACACACATTTCTGGAATTTTCGTTCTTTTTAATGTGAATTTCAGAAGCTATTTTCTTTATATCCAAATACTAATTACATCTTTTTTTTTGTTTTGAAGAAAAAGTAATATAAATTATTAACATCATAAACTTTGATATTTATTAGATTTAAAAAAATTCTTTTAATTTCTTATGAACCGAAAAAAATAGATTCACAATGAAACAAATGAAGGCACACAGTGGAGCAGGATGTTATATTTCACTATTACAGATATGGAAGTTAAGGTATTGATTATTCAGTTCAAAATTTTTCTTTTTTGCATAACCAAAACTGGAAAGAGATCCTTTGAAAATACCTTGATGTAAACCAAAAATCTGATTCCTTAAAATATAGATAGTGAAGTACTTATTTGTGCAAACCTGAAAGTAAGGAATGAGATCGAAATATTCTTAACATTCAAATATGGTAATATAAAATATTATTATAGTTTTTGTGAAACCCTTCATTAACGTTTCGTAATGTCTTTTTGTGCTTTCTGCCACACTTTCTCATATTTTTTTTTTCAACGAGAGCCCAATATCTTTCCTTTGGATAGTCGGATTTTCGTCTCTTTGTACAAATACCACATTGTTGTTTTTGTAATACTCAAGGGCTTGGTTATCATAGTAAAGTCTTATATATAAAAGCCTCCCTTCTTGTAAATATTCCTTGATGTAAATTTCGTTATTTATAGAGCCCGTTGTAAAAAATTATTGGCTTCCTTTTCTGCGACTGTATATATTGCTTGCCACACTAAAAGCTTTTGGGAAATTTCGAGTAATTTTGGGTTTAAAACTTTCATTCCTTCGAGCATCAGAACATAAAATGTTTGAACAGGAATTTGTAAAAAAACTGCTACCATTATGCAGAGTACAACAATTGATGTCTCTTCGAGCTCTGTTTTTGGCCTCTTAATTTTTTGCAACCTTCCTGTTAGGAAATTTTTAAAGTCTAATTCTAATACACACTTTTTTCTAGTCTCTACATTTTAATCAGATTAAGACATTAAACATTTAAAATCAAATAATACTTGTTTTAAAAGTTTTAATGAAAAACGTGTGTTAAGAATAAATTTTTATCTCGTTCCTTGTAAGAGTTAAATAAAACATATGTCTTTAGGTCCTATCGAAGACTCTATGAATATATAACTAAGCAATTTGAGTCCTTATGGTTTGAAATCAAAATAGAGTTTAATGTAATTTTTTGCCCTCTCTGAATTTATTTTGTTTTATTCAAAAACATTTCTATTTCTATCCCACTGTGAAAATTCGTTAATAAAAAAACGACACTAACGCGCTTAGACATCAAAGAATATTATTAATAATTTATTTGTAGAAACGAACACACACATGCATTTGAAATGTCTGCATTTTTTATTTAATTCTTTATAATAAAAGCAACAACAACAAAGAAATTAAAATAAACGATCTCATCTACAAATACAAACATTTACAGATGCAGCAAAAATAATGATCATAACTTTTTATTTTATTTTAGTTTTTTTTTTTTTTTTGTTATTTTCATTATGGTTTCTTTAAGATAAATCAAACAGGAAAATTAAAAACCAAAAACTACACACACATACACACAGACGTAGGCAATGTATGTGTGAATGTTTATGTGTATACAATTCTACGGGTTTGTGTGTATTTATATCTTTTTTATTTAATAAATGGATTTATATTTATTTATTTTTTTATTTTATTATATTTTTTTCTTCTTCTTATAATAAACTATTAAATATTGATGAATGCACAATGTAAACATCGGATATAACAAACACACATAAATTATTATGAGTATCTGTGTTATATGTGTGTGTGTGAATAAGATTCATTTATAAGCCTGAAACCAAAGTCAATAAGCCAAATGTAACTGCAGTCAATTCTCTTCTTTGGATCTTGTCAAATCAAACTAACAAAATGCACAAAAAAAACTCTCATACTCATACATACACATATATACGTACATACATAAGAACAAAAACAAAAATTCTTTTCTGATTCTTCTTTAGTTTTTGTTTTTGTTTTTTTTTTTTTTATTTAATAAATTACACGTTTTAATGCATTGAAGCAGCAGATGTGTTAAAATTCGTAAAGTAATAAAAAACAATCTGAGAAATGAAAAATGTAAACAAAAAAACAAACAAATGAAATAAACAAAACATCTCCAGCAACAATAGCAACAACAACTACACATATTTATAAAATAAAAAAATGGGTAAAAGACGAATTTATGGCATTCGCTTCTAAAATCTTTTTCAACTTCCAAACCGAAGGAAAGGAACGTTATTTAGATTTGAACAGATGAGTTCAATTAAATTTTTTATTTTAGTTTCGTTAAACGACTTGTAGGGTATCTTTTAGATATTATAGATTCATAAATCCATATACATATGTATGTATCTATATGTATAAGTATCTCATATTTAAGGAAGTTTAAGAAATCAAGAGAAGTAACAGCACAAATAAAAAGAGTTTAATGCTTTCTAAAAGGCCTGTCAATATTTTTTATGATTAAAGTACAGCAAACGAACTTCAAAGATTTTTTTATATAAACAATCATTTTATTGTGTTTAAATAAACAAGAACAACAAAAATATTTTTGTTTAATTTATAATTTCTTTCCGCAATTTTTATTAATGTCTTTTTGTTATACCCAGGCAATCGGGCGACATTCAGAAGTTTTAAACAATTTAATTTGTTTCTTCTTTTAATATTTAAAAATAATTCTCAATTTAAATATAAATTCCAATTGTGACAAAATTTCAGTTATTCTTTGTTAAATTAAATTCTAACCTTAAATTTAATGTCCAAAAGTTAAAAAAAATAACAAAAATCTTCTAAAAATGTAAAACTCTAAAGATTTTTATTAATCAAAATTGATTTTTCCATACGTGATGAAGGACTTTGTCATTGTATATGTAAAACCAAGAAGGTACCACTTAAAACTCCATAAAATATTCTTATCCTGAAACGTTTTCAGGGCAAGTTCAAAGTCAAAGTATATAGTTATATGTAATTCATCATTATAACACAATCAGTCGGTTGAGTAAAAAACATTATAGCTAAAAATATGAGAACATGTATGACCGTTCATCATTTATATTCGCGATTATGGGTGCATGTATGTCAGAAAGTATATGTCGGACATAATGCCCTAAAAGTTTTTTTGACTGTCTCGAACTCAAAAGGAACACCACTATTCACTTTTTCGAAAATCCTGATTGATCATTTTAACGAGAACATGATTTAGGAAGTAACCTATTGTCACCATAGAGACACTTGCGAGCACTTACTTTCCTCTTACTTTGGCTATTTTGTGGTTGTGGGAGACTATAGCTTACACAGTCGTTTAATCATATAGTGAGGACAAACAATAGTTTTTTACTGTTTTCCTACTACACACCTAGTGTCAACGAGTGTTAGCCGAAGTGTATGTATGTGTTTAATTAAATTTGGAAACTCGGAAAATAAAAAAGTTCCATCAAATTTTGAAATAATAAAAAGTATTTAACCTTTGAACTCAAGACAAAGATTAAGTTTCTGCAAAAGTTTAACCCTTTTTCTTTTGTATTTTTTTATAAAAAAAAGATTTTAATTAAAATTATATATTTTTTCAATAAACCACCGTATTCAATACACAATACGAATACGTATGTCTTTTGTAAATGTATATCATATCTATTATGACTGAATATGAATATCTATCTGCACATATGTACATATGTACATGTTCATATAAATGATGTATAAAAAAGCAATAAGTTCAAAGACCTCACCCAACAAATTATTTGCTTTGGTAAGTTTCTTCTATTTTATTCCTCTCTTTATTCCATATATTTATTCAATACAATTTAGAAAGACCGCCAGAATGAAAAAAAAAATAATTCTTTTACAAATAAACAAATTACTCATCTTAAAAATACCAAATACAAAATACAAACAACAAAAAATACAAAATACAAAACTGAAATGAAATGAAATGTACGCAGACCCCTTGCCAGAACACTGATTTAATTAATAAACATTTACAGGGGGCTGTGAGTATGTGTTTGTGTGAGTATATAAATTAAGGCGTATGTGTAACGTGATGCATGTAGTGGTGTTTACAAAAATAATATAAACAAAACAAATATTTATTAATAAAAGAAATCTTATTTGCCTCAACCATAAGACTTTACTTGACTTGACGATGATGTTAATAATGAATTCTTTTCGCTTCTTGTTTTTTTTTTTTTTGTTTTTGTCTTAAGCACAAGATGAAAAAATAAATAATAAAAATAATAATTAATATAAATTGCTAACAAAAACAATTTTCATGCACACAACTGTAGTTTCTGTTAAATACTCTTACAAAAATTTTATGAAAGAAAATTAAATACATTTTTTGTTTAATTTCAAAACATTTTTTATTTAAGAAAAGTGAATTAAGAATTAAGAAAAAAAAATAATATTATTAATTACATACTTATCAAGGCACAGTGGATTGAAATGATAGAAAAAACTAGCAAAATCAATAAGACATTTTTATACCCTTCACGACATCTGTATTATGTTTAAGAAAAACATTTTTATAATGTATACGATTGAAATGTATGTGTGAGTGTGTATACGCAAAACATAATGTATTTACTTCACACGCATTTGTGGTGGAGAGTATTGAATATTCAGCATAGCTGACTTGGTTTAATTTAAAGAATATATAGTATATATTATATATATTCTGTATAATTAAAATTTACATCAATATAAAAATTATTGTTTATTTCTTTATTAAAATTGTTTACTCTTTTTACTCAGATCTCTTTATTTATTCTAACCTCCCGCTTTTTTTTTTTTTTTTTTTTTGAAAAAATAAATTACTTTTGCCTTTCTCAACTACAGGGGAGCAAAAACCAAAAATAAAAATAAAATAAATTTTATTGTATCTTATAGATACATTTTCTATAATTAAAATAATTTTTTATACGTATATATATATGTATTTGTAACATAAAATAAAACAGCAACAACAACAACAACAAATAATATCTATTGTTGAGATACTAAATATAATGGTAGTAATTGAAATAAAATATAATTAAACCTCGCATAGTAATTGTTATTATTTTTTTATTTTATTTTTATTCAATGGAATTTCCCAATATAATTATTTATTACAAGTATCTCAACGGATATTAGACTACAACCGATTTAAAAAAGGGGGAAATGTGAAATTAAGTTGAAATGAAAATTTGAAATGAAATATGAAATAAAAGTTGTTTTTAAAATATGATGAATCATTTTTCCTGGCTCACAAAGTTGGACTACAAATTCAGATTGTTTCACTCGAACACTATAAACAACTCAATTTACTACTCACTAATACAAAGGCAATTGAACAATCGAGGCCACATTAATTTTGCTTTATCCGTTGTTTGTCTATTCTGTTATTCAATATTATAAAAATCAATTTAGCTATATCTGACTGAAACATTCTGAGGACAAATCTACTTGTCTGAAGTCAATATAGTAGATAGATAGAACTTGTTGGTTCAATAACCTTAAGATTTTAGCTTAATATTTGAGATAACTTTACAACATTTTTTTTTTCTTCAATTTTCAATAAATTTATTTTTATACCAAAATCGGTTCAGTTAAAAAATTGTGAGCATATATGTTAGATTGTACATGTGTGATATAATGTTCCAGAAGTTTTTGTTGATCGTTCGACCTAGTCTTATTAACAAAGGGCTACGACTTTACTAAGCTCCCAATTAGTCATTTTAACTTGGGCTTGTTCTAGAATTAACCTATTGTTTCTTGTAATCTCTTCATGATACACATTTGTGTTTTGTGAAAGATGCTACGAAGAGTTTCATATTAGATCTGTGTAATAGCCGAACAATTTGATAATCAAGAGTATAATTTGGTTGGCTTTGCTTTATAGATACAAATTAAATCGTAAGGAAGCAGTCAAGAATTTATCCACTACGATCGCAAATATATAGTAAATGCGTTAAGATGTAATGCGTTTAACTATTTCATCGCCCTAAGGTATATCATAGAGAGATAGTAAATGTACAAAAGAAATACTCAAAATATATAGCGAAGAGGTTAACATGTCTCTTTTAAGACTTCCTTTTGCAAAATGAATATCAATTGATTTAATATGCAGGAAAATGTCTTGAAAATTGTTGAATGGTGCAATAACAGTCCCTGTTCGAATTTCGAATATTCAATAATATTTAAAAATTATAGTCTGCCTACTTTCATCTTATATTAAAGCACCCTCCTAATAATAATTAAATACTAAATTTTAATAATAAAAAAACTTAATGTAAATTTGTGAACGTTTGTAATTTTTCACCATTTGAATCATTTTTTTTAATAAAATAAAATAAAATATTTTTTAAAAAATTGAAAGCAAATATTTTTAATTTAAATATTCACATTAAAATTACAAATAATTAAATTTATTTAAAAAAAATTATCTTCAATTAATTTTAGTAATAAATGTCAGGAAAAACAAAAACAGATAAAATTTTTGTTGTGTTCAACTTAAATACACGAACACACCTTATGTTTGCAAATAATTCAACTTAAAGAATTAAGACAACATTGACGCTGACAACAACAAAGTGAGCACAAGTGCAACACTTTATTTAGACCTCAAAAGATACAACAAACTAAATAACAACAACAACAAATTACTCTCATAATATTTAAGCCGCTACAAGTCAAACTCTCATTTAACCCAACAAACATTAGAATATAAAATATATAAATTATTTTCATTTTAATAAAACGTGTTAACTTTATTTGTTTTAAATTTAGAAGAAAACAAACTAAAAACTTCTTCAACAGGATTTTTTGAACAAAAATTTATGTAAAAAATAAATTTATAAGAAATAAATAAATTTTAAATGCAAAAAAAAATCGTATTTGAATTTTAAATGAACTCGTGGTATATAAAATATATTAATTATCATAATAAAAAATTAGAAGCTTTTTCTGAAAATGTCTTTTAAATTTTATATTTTTTTCCAAAATTAGTGGTGAAAGAGATTTTTTATAAAAATGATTTAAGATCTCATAAAATTTATAAAAATAGTTATGCTCATATAAAATTCAAACAACGTTTGGTCCGTAAGATATTTTTATTATTGGATAAACTGATATCGACAACTGATTTCAAATCATCCTTTTGCTCTATATATGACAATAATGGTAATTTTGGTAATTTGTTCACATATTTAAAGTACACTAGAGCCCCGACTTGCATCGTAAATGGGGACCGGTGAAACATGATGCAAATCGAATCAACTTTTTCTATAAAAATACATTGAAATGCAAGCAAAAATCGAATTTTTCAGATTTTATAAAGGCGACGCTAATCGGGACGGTGTTCTAGGGTAAATAGCTTTAAGTTTGGACTGTAGAGAGTTTTATTTTAAACTAAGCATGTTAACAACATACAAATGTCTAACTTTAGAAATGTATAATGTTAAATTACACTCCTTAAGTGTAATCATGAAAACAGTTACAAAACTATTAACATTTTAATAAAATTCTATGTTTATCATAATTTAGTGAATATATTCAAAATATCTCTATGAAATCTTTTCCAAACTTCTCTTTAATTCTCCTTAATTACATTCTATTACTTGCTGGGTTATGTTTGTATTAAATGTATCTCTAATGTGTATATATTTTTATTATTATTATTATTGTTTGTAAGTTTGTTTTTGTTCAGCTATGTAATTAGAAGGTAGAGTTAGTTTATTTTTGTTGTTGTTTCTCTTTGTATATTAATATAAAATAAAAAAAATTGTAATTAATAATATTTTTTTCTTTACACACAACTTACGTAAATATCGAATAATGTACTTTTGGTAGATGTGCGTATGAAATTAACAAAAAATAAGAAAATAAAAATATATAAAAATAAATAAAGAAAATATGAATGTAATTTATATTACATGATTTTAATATCAGCCATCATGTATGTATGTATGTATGTATGTATGTATGTATGTATGTATGTATGTATGAATGTATGTATTCATTCGCATTTGTACGTTTCGTTATTACTTATTATTTGTTTCTTTCTTTTTCTCTTTTTCTTATGATTTTTGCGTTATAGTTCATAATGCGTTTTCATGCGTGCCCCTTTTTAACCGACAGATTTGTAGTGCTGGTATTTTTTTTCTTGTGTGAACTTTTGTTTGGCTATGCAAGTCATAAAGTGTTGGATTTTTGCATTTTGTAAACAAAATATGAATTATATATTTTTCCGATAACCCAACAAACATGTAACATTTGACTACAAATTGAAACGGGATTTTAATTTCATCACAAGTGCTGAAGAGGGTATATTAATTTTTCCGTTACCCAGAGATTAGCCATTTATTCTTGCGTCAAATCAAAATCTGAGTTCCTTATATTGATGGTTTCATACACCAGATATTTTAGGACAATAATATAAAATAAGTTCAAATTCCATTAAGTTCAAACAAAATGTGAAGATGTAAGCATGGCAGGCAGACATAGGAGCGGACGTTATATCGACTCAATATTTAATGTCACAAGGGATCTCATATTACTATTAGAATTATCTTTTTTAAAAAATGTAAAAAATTAATGAAAAGATAATATTGTATATTCTTGAAATAACATTACATAATGTTAAATTATTAAAAATCGTTTAAAAATTTAGTTTTTTAGTAAAAAATAAAGATGTTCATTCCGATTTAGATAAAAAGTTATAAGTTATATGCTTACAATTATTTAACATGTACTCCAATGTTAAAACAACATGATATTATGTTGATTTATCATTATAAAATTATCGTTTTTTTATTACAAAACAATACTAAAATCACTATTCTCATTTATAAAAAATCGTCATCGAAATACTCTCGAAAAATTTAAATAAGGAATTTATGCCAAAAGAGTAATAAGCCAAAATTATTGAATACCTTTTTTCAATAAAAATTGTTTGCTGGTCTTCTAATAAATATTTTTTATAAATATTTATAAATTTTTATTATTTGTTAGAAAAAATGTGTGTATGTGTGTTTTTGAAAATTGTGCAAATGTTTGAAACTGTGTCGACGCATTCATGTTTGATTGTCTCTCTCTCTCTCTGTCTGCGTGTGAGTATTTTGTCCGTCTCTCTGTACGTCTATCTTTCGGTCGGTCGGTCTATCTATCAACAACATACTATTTATATCTTAAGCGTTTTTCATCTTTGTATGGTAAACAATAAATATAAATAATTACTTTGAAATTTCCATTCATTTTTTTCTTCTTCTTCTTCTTACATTTGATGTACATTTGTTTGTTAGTCTGTATAAGTAACGTACATTCATACGTATATTCATATGTATCTAGTTTTCTTCTCTATGAATAATAAACGAGGTTATGTAGATATAACGGTTTTATATTAACAAATAAATAAATAAAATAAAATGTAGAAAATAATAAAATAAAAAAAACTAAAATAAAGAAAATAACAAACAAACAAAGTAATAATAAATAATAATAATAAATATTTGGTCAACTGTAGATACATTTATATGTACCAGATAAAAGAAAAGATACAAACATAAAATTCATATTAATTAAAGTTTTGTTAAAGTTTTATTTAATTACAAGACAACAACAACAACCAAGAATAGTAATAAAACATAAAAATAAAATTATTTATAACAATTACATTTAAAGCATAACAAATTTCTAATTAAACTAAAAAAAAGATACAAATTTAGATACTTTAAATATCTAGAATTTCTATATAGAAAAGTTCTACAAATTCCCTTAAATTTTATATTAAACACAAAATGCATTATTGCAACCTCTTGTGCATTCTAGCATTTTGGCAAAATTTCCACAAAACATCCTTCCTTTGCATTTCATTTATGCATGTTTGCTGCATACAGATGCATAAGCATCTAATGTTATGGGGAGAGGGAGACAGAAAAAAAGACCAGGAATTTTTCTTATTTTCCGAATACAATTATATTCCTTCAATTACACAAATACACTGGCACTTGAAAATGTTTTTATTTTTCCAACACTTTGCAATGAATACCATTGCAAAAAACTTACATTCTAACAGATATTCCAACCGACTAACAGTTACTCACTCACTCCACCAGTCTTTCTTTCTCCAACAAACATATCATTCATTGATGTTGTTGATGTTGATGATGATGATGCATTTTTTCGCACTGGCCGTGAGTTTGCCTTACATTCTTTTGACTTGTATAAGGTAAAACGTCATAGTGTAATTTTACCCACAACTTATCCCTTCATATACATACAGACAAACATTCAAATAGACATAAATCTAAGTATGCCTGCGACGACTACTACAACTACTACGACTACTACAACTCTTAGAAATGTCTATTAAAAAGGTATTTACTTTTACTAAAAAATCTATGTTGAGAAAAAGCCTTTGATTATGCGAGTAGTTCATTCAAATATATATGTATTTATGAATGTTTGTATGTATGTTTAATATAAAACAGCCAACATTTCATATCACTCTGTGGTAATTGTGTTTTTATGCAAATGTAATTTTGTGGAAAATTTCGATAGGATGTAGAATATTTTCAATACAAACATAATTCCCATAATCTACACATACATACATACATACATACATACATACATACATACATACATACATACATACATACATACATACATACATACATATTTTTTATCTATTTTTAAGTGTAAATGAGATACATATGTTTGTATGTATGTATGTATGTATGTATGTATGTATGTATGTATGTATGTATGTATGTATGTATGATTTTATATAAGCTTTTATAACACTTATTTTTAATAATTGTAAAAGTATTTAACATACTTGATGATTACAATTACAATTTCTTTAGATATGGAATATAAGACAAAAAAGCGTTAAATTTTATTTCATAAATCTTAATATTTATATATAAACCGATATCTTAATCTTTTTAAATTGCTATTAATGAGTTATTTAATGTCATCCGATTTATATGATTTTTATACAGAAAAATTAAAATTCCAAATTATATTTCACAAGTAAAAATATTTTGTTTGCATGTAACAAATTTTTGATACCCTCAATCATACAGAAGATAACTTATAATGAGAGTTGTAAAATTGTCTCCCTTTTGGCTTTAAACTTTTTTCCTGGACCAATTTTTATTTTTATATACTTCATTACAAAAGTGGTGATAAAGTATATTAAGTTTGTCATACTGTATGTAACGTCAAGAAGCATATATATTCATGCATTATGTCCGTCTGTCTAATGGAAATATTACCATGGTCGCAATAAAAATCTAATTTCAATTTAAAATGGCCAGATTGTTTGTTAATGTTCTTAGCAGTTTAATGTTTATACACCAATTTGATAATTTCTGAAAAACTAGTTATCATATTTAAATTTAATTAACCTCTAAAATATTTTTTTTTTTTTTTTGCAAAAGTTGTGGGTCTAGAACTTTGATCAACTTATTTTAAATAGTAAATTTTTCAAGACAATTACAAATAATCTTTAGTAAACAAATTTAAATTAACTATTTTTTCTATAAAGAAAACTCATGACTGAAACAATGTTGATTCGTATTTGTTTTGATCAACACAACAGTTCATTATTTACTTTTAGGGCTTTAAAAACTGAAAATAACTGAAGCAAAATCATCGTTGAACATAGTTGATTTGAGATTGACTAACTTTTTTCATTCAGTTTGTGGTGAAATAATATTGTATTCATTAGAAACTTTCGATTCAAGGAGGAAAATTCTAAATAAATAGCATTTATTGTGTAACAATGTTGAATTAAAAGTTTTTATCTATGAAGCAAAATCATAACTCCATAAATGTTAAATTATGTCGAAATTAATAATTTTACATTAATTTATTCTCTGTGTAGTGTTATTTAAATTTTTTTTATTGTTTATTTGTTTAAAATCAACTATGTTCAACGTTGATTTCACTTGTTTTGCGGGTATATAGTGCATTTAATGCCGGTTAGTTAGATGTCTTTGGCGAAAAGTATTTCAAATTGTTTTTAATATTAAACATTTAAATTATATTTTTTTGAAAATACTATAATTTTAATTATTGCTATTATCTGTATTTATATCAATAAAATTAATTTATAACTAACAAAATACCAAAACATAGCGATAACTCTTATTTCACATGTTATAAATAATAAAAAATTAGTCTAGTTTTTTTTTAAGCGATTATAATTAAATACTTTGAGGTTCAACAATTAAACGTCTTTTTCTAATAATTCTGGAGACATTTTATATTTAATACTTAAGTGTATTTTTTGTCAATATTTTATTTAATTTTTGTCTTAACTTAACTTTTGATTAAATAAATAAGTAATTAAATAATTTTATGATAAGTAAACCTAATAAAATTAATATTATCGCTAAATAATATCAGAAAAATAGTTATATATACACAATATATGAAATATAATATAAATTAATTATAAAATGAAATGAAGAAAAACGAATATATTTTCAGTTTTATTACACATTTTATTACCCGAATATTTATTTTTATTTATATTTTATTATATATTATTTTTGTTTTTTATTATTATTTTTTTAATTTTTATAATTATAAGCTTTAATAGTTTAATCTTAAAAAAAAATAAATACAATTTAGAAAAAAAATATTCTTGATAAGATTGTTAACTTTTTTGTTAAAAAATATTTAATTAAATCAATTATAAAGTTTATATTCCAAATCCATAAATTTAATACCAGATTTTTTTTAAAAATGACAAATTAGTTATGAAATCAAGAGTATTATAAAATTAAAAAAAATGTTTAATAATTTTATAATAAAATCGATAATAAATTTATAAAAAACTTAACAATAGAAGAACAAGAAAAAAATTGTGTTATAATTTTTATGTTGATTAAATTAAAATAAAATATTTGGAAAGACTTATACGTGACCAGATAAAATAATTTTTGAAATTAAACAACTTTATTATTATGAATTTCTCTTATGTTAACAAAAATGTAAGTTTTATTTATACACTAGAGCTCCGTCTTGCGTCTTCCCGATTTGCGTCGCCTTTTAATACCTGAAAAAATCGATTTGCTTCAATTTGATCTCGATTTGTTTCGCTAAAGACAGTTAAATTTTTTACTGCAGCATTGTGGATTACCATTTTCAGCAACACTGATAACACTTATCATTACCTGTATAGCAAGTTTTTAAATTGCGTGAAAAAAATAGAATTCCCTTCACTTTGTTATATAAGTGGGGCTGAGATCAAGTGCCTGGTTATTGTAAGATTAAAGTGCGTGATTCACTAAAGTGAATTAAGGATTTAAAAAAGGAGTCAAAGTAAAAGAAAAGTAATAAGTTTGGAATTAAGGCTGTTAATATATGAAGAGCTCTTGGACTAGCATCTACAGCAGAAAGAACAATCTGTAATGGAGACTGTGAGACTCAATTTGGATATTTATTGGATTTAAATAAGCAAATAATGTCACTTTACGAAGGAAACAAAAAATAAAGCTTTTTCTATGTCCCCAACCTTAACAAAATAATGCATCTGTTAGTAAAGGACATTCTGATGACTTCGAAGCCAGCAATGGTGGGTTTAACTTGTTTTTTTTTATCAAAAATACAATTATCTTTGCCTTGTTTTTAATATTTCTTTCCAATACATTCAATTTCAGTGCATTTAAATAGAAAAAGTTTGTTCGATTTGTGTCAGAGGTCTCTGGACCCCATTAACGACACAATTCGGAGCTTGTAAGTTCAAGAAATATTTTAAAGAATAAAATAAATATAAATTTCACAGATATTTCTTTCGGTGTATTTTTGTAAATATATTATTATTTCAAAGAATAACTATACTTTTTATTTTTATTTATTTTATATTATAAATATTTATATTTGTTTATTTAATGATATCTATTTTTTATTTATTTAATATGAAAACCACAATATAAATAAATAATTAAATAAAATAAAAATAATTATAATATTAATGACGTCTATTTGAAATTTTTTTCTTGCCTTTTCTGAAATAAAAAGCTTAATATCAATAATTCCTTGGAAATTTTATTAACCCTAATAAAATTGTAATTTAATTATAATTCAAAATTAAAAAAATATATATTTTATTACTTGGCATTTTTTAACTATTATTATTTTAATATTATAACTATTATTATTTTATTATTACAAAAAAAACAACATTACAAATTATTACAAAAAAAAAACTTGAACTAGACGACTTCTAGATACCATATCATGCAATAAATTGCTTTTTGTGATAATTAAATTAATCAATAATTTAATAATATTATTTTATATAGTTTATATTCATATAATCTAAATCATAAACAAAATTAAGTTATAAATGCTTAATTTTGCTTTAATACATGAATTCGTGATTTAAATAAAATTTGACAAATTTTTTGTGTTGTCAAGTGAATTTCTAAGGAGTCAGTCTAAACGACTGCAGCTCGACGAGGTACCTATCTACATTACTATACATTTAGCTTTGTACGAGTGAATAAATGATCGCTCTGCGCAAATGAGATGAGAGAAAAGCAGTCATTTAAAGTGTATAGTTTATAGTAACTTGTATTTGGGCATTTCTGGTTTAAAGTTCGATTTCAGATCCAGTGAGTAATCAGATAATGAAAATATTATAGTTTTATTTGTTGCTAAAAACTGTTATACCGATTTTAAGAAATATTATTTCTTTAGCTCTAATCTTTATTACAAGAGATATCATGAATAAGATAAGGCTAAATGCAATCTCATTATACTGAAATCTTGGATATATACTTGATTTAAGATCTCTACGTACAAACTCTACTTTAATAGCGCAACTTTAAATAATAACATGCTGGAGTCATTTATTTTTCAATTTCATTAAATGTTCCCTTTACTCTCTCTTACTCTCTTACTCAAAATAATTAAATTAATTAAGACTTTAGAAAAGTCTCAAATACTTATCCATAAGGGATGTTTAAAGGTTAAAATAAAGTCGTTTAATATTGGTATTTCTTGGTAAAATAAATATTAACATAAGTCATTTGTATTTTTTTTAGTTTAAAATTTATTATTTTTTTCTCTCTATAATGCTTCGCTTGGTTGGTTGCTTTCAGCTAAAAAAGGGTCTCACAAAGAAAATAACAATTTGTATTATTATAACTATAATAATAAATAAAATAAATAATGTAATAACATATGGGTAAATCATAAATTAATTTATAATAAAAAAATTCAACCAAAGAAGATTCTAACTCGTTTAAATACATCGGTAATAATTGTTCTCATAAGTCATATATCCAAAGGGCTTTAACTTAGTTTTATAAAGGAATATTTTAAGCATAAAAGATTATCGTATAATTTCTTCGCTGTACACCAGAATATTTTAAAGGCTTTACAGTTTAATACATAATTTTCAATTTCGCCGATCGTGTCAAACTTTTTTAAAACTGGTTTAAGTTTTAAAGAATATACGATTTTCAAATTTTTTTTAAATAAATATGGAAAATATGTGATGAGTATTTAATAAAAGTTAAGGGAGTAAAAAATATAGATATATCATATATACATATATCATTATTATCTTAAAAATCATTAAAGCAGAAACAGTTCAAAATCAGTACAGAAACGTGAAAAATTAAAAAGTTATAACAGAAATCTGAGTCAACTTTAAAATTTTGGGGAGAAAAACTATTTCAGAAATTTGTTCTTAAAATTAAAAGAATTTGAACAAGATCTTATCATAACATGCTGACATAAATATATCATCATTATTTTTCAAAATCAGTACAGTTGATAAAAAAAGTGTTGAAAAAATTTGTTTCCCAGAAATGTGATAAATTTTATGACTTTAAGAAGCAATTTAAGCTCATTATGTGAGTGTGTTTGAGAAGTGCTTCAGGGAAGCATTTTTTATCTTGTACTTTTTAATTCGATTTTAAAAATTTACAATACCAAACAAAAGCCCAAAAACCCGTTTAAGGGTTAATAATGAAAACATTTCACTTTAATAGAATTCTACATCTAAGAATTGAAATTAATAAAAATTAATTACCTAAAGAAAATAATAAAAAATATATTTATAATCATCAGGCACATTAAGAAAATAAATATTAAATATAATAAATTACATTTAGATAAATTCTCGTTTTATACATATTTCGGAATTAGTGAAATACGCACGTACAATACAAAACTTATTCAATTTTATTCTATGAATTTGTGTAAATTCACACACACACACACACACACACACCAATAAATGAACAGTGATGATGAAAATTATAATATTTCAGCAAATATATTTAAATTTTAATTATAACTTTTATTTGATATCCTTGTTGAAATACATTAAATGCAAATACAACAAATACAATAACAATAGTTATACCGATATCTGCTATCATAATTTCATATTTAAGGAAATAGTTTTTTGAAAGGCATCATTTCTAACTAATGGAACAGTGAAAATATTATAATAAAACATTATGCTATTTTTCAAACCCCAACTGTTAAAAATTCTTTTCAACATATCTATGTATATATGGGTGTATGTGTGTGTGTGTACATTTGAATTAGTTTAGAAATAGGGGTGAAGGGAGAGTATGAAGAACTCATAAAAAATAATTTGTAATGTTATAAATAAATAAATAAATAAAAAATTGTTATTTTTATGTGTTTTTCTCTTTTTTACACTTTTATTAATATTTATTTCTTTTAATGTACTTATACATTTACCATATACATTCATACATGCATACATACATATGTTTATGTATTGTATATCCCCTTATAATTTGAATGAATTATTTAGCAACTTCAAAGGCAAAGATACCAAAAGACTTATCAACTTGAGGTAATAATTATTGTTATTAGTTTTTTAATATTTTTTTTCTTAATTTTATTTTTCTATAAATAAAAAAATAATTTATATAAATTTGTATTATAAGTTTTAAATGTGTATCTACATGTAGGATTTTGTATTAAAATTTAATGTATTCTGGTCCATTTTATATTATGACAGTAGAGCAACAAAATTAAAATCAAAAAATATTCATAATCTAGAAAAAGTGAAGTCAATTAAGAGGTTTTTAATAGCAATAACAATTTGTCGTTATAGGAAATTTTATATAAAATGGAATATGTAGTTATAGTGAAAAGTTTGAAGAATTAAATTATTCCGAAAAAAGTATTTATTTTCAAACTCTAAATCGATTTTACTAATTTCAACTGTAGCTGGCGCTCACACTTCCAAGATAAGGGTCATTGTCTCATAAGTGAAAATGTCCGTTTCGTACTAGTCATCATTATCAAGTGCAAAAAGCGCATTATTGTTCACTTTACTCAACTCCCGACAAGTCATTTTAATATGGACTTTCCAAGAGGTAATCTATTGTCTATTTATGGTCTCTTAACGACGATCGACTGGTTAAACGAGTCTTATCTCTTTTTACTATCTACTTTGTGATCGTGGACTACGATATTATGCTGCTAGAGTCTCCACAAAGTGTGTCACAAATTTTTCACTTTCTCCTTCAGACATAAGGTAGCAAAGAATACCTCCACCATAAATTCCTGTGAAAAAAATACATTATGTTTCGTATATATACAGTGTACGTACATACACACTTACATAAGCATACAATATATAACAGTTTGGCTTAAATATAACAAAGGGACACTCAATGAATTATAAAATTGAATATATTTTTGACTAAAACTTTTTTACTGAACCGATTTTGCTAATTTTTGAAATGATCTTGAGGTACATATAACATTATGTTATAGCGAAATTTTATTCTAATTTGTAGATTTTTGACTGACATTTCTATGAAAGATTTTCGCTTGAACTTAGAGGTTGTTTCAGATATCAGATTGCTGACTTTAAAAAGGAATCTTCTCAGAACAATAACAAGTTCTCATGTCAAACTTCAGTTTGTAACAATAAGAATCCATGTTTAAATAAATTCGAAAGTTTTAAAAGTAAAACTCAGGATTATTTTTGAAACATTAAAATTTCGTTTCATTTATTTTTCAATTGGAGCAGGAGAAGTAATAGCACCATAATGAATTATTAATTGTTCCTTATCACTAGCTTCAGAAGGTAAAATCCTCGTTCGATTCGATGTGATGGAAATTATTTAACATTCACCTCAGCCACATACAACATTTATACTTATTTTTAAATTCTATTTATTTTAGTTTTATTTATATTAATAAATATTTATATTTTTTCGGTATTTAATTGGCATCACTGAGCCTTAACGAAAGTCAAAGAACTTAAAGTTTTTTTGCGACGGCATCAACAACAAAAAAAAACGCCAACAATGTTTTCATTTTTCTCTGAATTTTTTTTGTTAACACACGTGTGTGTTGATACGTTTATTGGCATGAATGAATGAAATAAATGAGTGAGTGAAAGAATGAGGAGCAACAGCGTCAACCAAGAAATAACATACAATAACCAACAACCGCTTTCCAACATTTCCAATTGCCAATTTGCCAGGCAAACAGATTCAAATAGAAAGGAAACACACAAATTGAGACAGTCAGAATATACTTAAGGTCTTCTTTATGTTTATTTTATTTTATTTATTATTTTTATTTTTTTATTTTTATATTCCTTTAGCTTATTTTATAATTTTATTGTTGCTGGTTATGTTGCTATTCTTCCGCATACACTTTCATACATACATTTCTACAAACAACAAATATAAATGAAAGAAACAAAAATATAAAACGTAAAATATACGCGCGCGGTTTCTTATTGTTTGTCTGTCTGTCTGTTTGTCTCCCCACCAAAAATCAACAACCTACCAAACAATCAGTCACTGTCATTAAGTCTCTCTGTGTGTCAGTCAATAAGTCTAAGAGTTATACAGTCAGTTCGTCAACCAAAAAAAAGTAATAAAGACATACAACATTTTTACAAACAACAACAAGTTGAAGTTAAACTGAACTGAACAAATTTTTTGTGAATGAAAAACTGAATGAATGTGAAAGAAAATCAAGGAGAGAGAAAAAAGTGAAACGAAACTTGAACAGTTGGTTTTCTCGGTTCTGAACTAAAATTCATCCATTCAACTCAAGTGCAAATAAACAGATAAACAACAACAACAATATTTTCGTTTACTACGTAATAAGAAGGAACATTTTTCTGAACACATTTCTTTATTCTTATTAAATATAAATCGTGTATCTATTATATAGGATGGATGGATGGATGGATGGAATGTACATTGTACGTATGAATGTATGGTGTTTTGTAAATATATATTAATTTAAAAGTTGTAGTGAAATTTATTAAATAATAGGAGTTCAGCATTCACAGAATAAGAAATAGATAATCAAAATTTTAAAAATAATTTTTCTTGGTTTTATTAGAGATGAGTAAATAACGGATATTTCGACCGTATTAAAATTTTCAGGTTATAAATGATTTCACAAGTTAGGTAATAATGTTAATAATAGTTTTTTAATTGTTATCCAATTTGAAGGACCAAAATAGAGTTAATAAGATATAACTGGAGTTAAATATCAATATTGATTATAACATTCTTTGTATCTAATGGATTTAGTTATACATTTAAAATCAATTTATCTTGCTCTATCAAATATGCCGTTAACCTATTAATTGTATGAACAATTGTAAAGTAGGCATTCAGGTACGGTTATGATATGTTTAGGATCGTTTGAATAATGCTTATATTCAGCGAATTAGGTCTGTTTGACAGCGATTTTTCAAAAATAAATAATTAAAATGTTTTACCTTGTGATGGACATGACACAAAAGCTAAGAGTCTCAAAAAAGTTATAAAACTATTTTGTATGAATCATCTGGGATACAAACAGAACAATTATCCTTTCAAAATGTTAATCTTTTAGTATAAATGTTAATATTTTTTTTCATTTTGTTTACTCAAAATATTTTATCTAAAATAAAGAAATTTAAAAGACAACATTTTTGAAAGGACATTTTCATGTAAATATTCTCAATGATTAAAATAAACAATTTTAATTTGTTGCAGAGATTTTTATCTATTTTTATACAACCATATTTTTTAAACTTCAATATTTCCCATTTTAAATTCCATTTAAAGAAAAATCTGAACCGACATGTTAAATTTAAAAATACAATTTTATTCAGTATAGTCCTTAACTTTTAGACGGCTTCAGGTGTGTGCTTCATAGTTTTTTTTTTTGTGAAAGCTTCCTAAAGAAATTGCAAAAAAAAATAATCGTTAAAAAGATAACATTGTGTGGCAATTTCTACATCTCTAATAGAAATAAAAAATACATATTTTATTATTTCTACAACTAAGAAATATGTATCTTTCAGATATCTTTGGCTTTCATTAAAAATATTTTGACACTAACCAACGCTCACCCATACACATACACTCTTTTTAGTGTCAACCGAGAAAATTCCTGTAAATTATTTATAAAATTGTGGCAACCTAAAATGGCGCCATTCAACATTCATTCATATCAAATTAATTTTAAGGAAAAAACTAAAGGAATCTCTCTCTCTCTCTAAATAAGTTTTTCCGTTTTAATAAAATTTAATTTATTAAAAAAAACTAAGAAAAAATTTCAAATTTAAAATGATAATGAGAACGAATAATGTAATTGTGTGTGTGTTTTTTTTTAATTTATAATTATTTCTTTTAATAAAAATCCAAATTGAGAATATTCATAAGTTATTGTTGTTGTTATTTGTACTGCAAATGATTTTGTACTGAAAACGTATTCATAATCTTTTTTTTTTAATTTTTTATTTCATTTGTTTGTTAAATAAGTACACAAGTTAATTGCGTTTTCCTCTGATTTTATTTATGATTTTTTTAATTTCATTTTTTGTATGTTTTTTCATTGTTGTTGCATTAGCAACTTAAATAAATTGTTTATAATTTAGAAAATAGTACTACAGGTTAGTTTTTTTTTCATACAAACACACTTTTTTATTATATTTTTGTAATGGTATTTGTTTAGATGATGCACATACATATACATATACACTAAAGACATATTCAGTTTAATATGTCGATAAATTCATATTTTTATACCCTCTACCACCACAAGTGGTGAAGAGAGTGTATTAACTTTGTCATTCCGTGTGTAACGCGTATGCCTGTCTGTCAGGTTGTCAGAGCTCAATAAAATTTGGGCTGAGTATTTGTTATAAGCCTGAGAAGTTTTCTATTTAAAACCAGTAAATTCAGTTCAGTATATTAGATGATATAGACCGATATCTGAGGCAACCTCCAAGTTCAAGAAAAAACTTTCGTAAAACTCTCAATAATAAATCGACTAATTAGAATGAAATTTTGCCATAATATGAAGCCATATGTACTTCACAAGCATACCAAAATCTCCAAAATCGGTTAGTTATAGCCTAAAATATAGCTTATTTTATGACTTAAATAGTATTCCGTGTTATATCAAGGAAAACCGCTATATATTGTATATATCTGTGAATGTGTATGTACAAAATCTAACGTATTTACTTCATACAGACTTCTGAAGATTCGGCACAGCCGAATGTAGCATTCTTACTTGTTTTATATAATGTATGGACAAAAAAAATATATGTACTGCATTATTGGAAAAATGCATTGGGATGATTTAATAATGATGTATGAGCAGGACTATACATTAAACGGAAAGGATACTTTTTAAGGACAAGTTCCCAGTTATAGACTGTCCGTTAATCACAAATGCGGCAAGAATTCAGGATCAATCTAAATCGTCATTTCTTTGATAAGACGTTAAAAACTATTATTTTATATATATTTTTTTTGCCCATACAATATTAGCAAAAAGTCGCATGTTTTCATATGTATGTGTTTGTGTAATGTTTAAGAAAAGAAAAAAAAACGGTCTCTGTTAAAAACTTGAACATACTTTGGCGTGGCATTAAGTGCGTTAGTTGTGTGTGGAAATAATTTCAAGTTAATGACAAAATTACTTAAAGCAACTAACATTGTATGTCTGTCTGTTCCTGCCGTCCGTCCACTCGTACGTCTATCTGTCTGTCTCTCTGTCATTTAGTGTCTGTCTTTGAGTATTTAATAACAATAAGTAAATAAATAAGTTATTGAGTGTATGAGTATATAATGAATATAAAAACATAAAATTAAAATTTTTAAATAAAAAAAAAACAAAAAAACTAAAAAAAACTATTGTTATATCCGTCAACATGCAACAGTCATGAGGCAAATGTAAATATTTGCCAAGATAATTTGAAGAAAAATGAATTAAACTATTTATAAATGTATGTAAATTGCATTGATTTAATAATTTTCCTTATTTATTATTATTATTATTATTATTTTTCTTTTTAAATCATTTTAAAATGATTTTTTTATTAAAATTATCATGACAATAATAGAATTAAAATAATAAAAGAATTAACTCACCCTTTCCTCTTCACGTATCATTTCGGCAATTTCGGGTTTTATTTCCATATCATCATGATGTGAAGATGAACCAGCACTACTGGTGGGGCCCACCGAAGCTGAGCCAGCACCAGCTGCCGCCGCTGCTAATGAAGCACCCAAAGCACTAGCCATAGCGGCATGGGAATGAGCAGCATGTAATTGCTGTTGGGCGGCAAACTGTTGGGCAGCTGCAGCAGCATGATGATGAGGATGATGTGGATTTGCTAAAGCTGCTGCTGCCGCTACTGAAGCCGATGGATGCGGATGTATGGATATCTGAGGTGTTGTTGCACTGGTTGGCGATGTTAGAGATAAATTGCCGGTGCCGGTATGGGATGACATAAGCGAAGGTGAAAGACTCCTTTCTCGAGGACGGTAGGTAACCGCCGCCGAAGAGGAGGAAACCGAAGACGCCGAGATGGCCGATCCCGAGGCAGAACTCGATGAGGAAGACGATGTGGATGTGCCATTGTTGTTTGCTGCCACGGGTTGATTAGTGGGATTTGGGGAGGCAAAAGGATTTCTAACAATAGTAGAAGCAGTCATAACTACAGATGGTGGTGTGGGTGCTGAGGATGGTATATATTTTTCTGTATGTTGGGGAGAAGGTGAACGACTGAGTGCAGGTTCGGCTAAGCGATCATCATCCATTAATAAACCATCTCTTGAACGTTTACGTAATCTTTGTTCGGCCAATTTTAAATCAAGAGCAGCATTACTTTTGGGTGTTATATGTATTCTGGCACGTTTGGCTTTTGGATCATCAATATCATCAAGTTCGTTGCTATTAGCAGAATTATTCTTATCCATAATTTCATCATCTTCTTCATCATCAAATACCGTCATGCGCTGTTCCGGCAGCATTTGTTGAGCAGCCATATTACCACCTGTAGTGCTAACCTCGGCCAGACCTCGTATCTTTAACATTTCAGCCACTTTTAATAAAGGATTTATTTGATCTTGACTCACATTGATCTCACCCTTATACATAAACTCCATTAGAGCTTTCAGTTCTTGCCATCGTACATCCCGCATTATAACTATTGGATGTTGGCAGGGATTGTCATAAAACAAGGTCTGAAAGTATGGCGAGCAGGCGGACAAAATCATTTTGTGCGCTTTAATAGATTGACCCTCACAGGCCAATGTAACATCTACGAATGATTCATTTTGTAAGAGTTCATCAAAGACATTGGTCAAATTGGATTGATAATTATTCCAACGCAAACAAAACTGTTGATTGTTTTTGGAAAATGTCTCAGCATTGGGTTTCATAATATTGGGAATTTTTTTATCACCCATAACAGCAGATGGTTTGGTAGGGATATCCCTTATCTTGTCGGGTTTAAATGAGAATAGTTCAGCCATATGAGCTGCTTTTAAGTGATTGGGAGAGGCTGGCAAAGATCTTGATTTGTTTAGAACTACCGAGGGATCCAATTGCATTTCGGGATCTTCTAAAGTACCAATAAAACCTACAACTTCACTAGAAGTCAAGGGCCTAGGAGGCGGGGATATATCTCTGCCCACTGTTGGTTTTAATGTGGAAACATTAGCTGCATTTTCTAACAACTGTGGTGTTGTTGGTTTCTGTAAACGTTCCGTCGGTATTTTCGATTCTATTCTTTCTGTCGTTTGTTCTATGTTGCTTATAGTTTCTGTTGATGGTTGCATCTCTTGAGGAGTGTTGATATTTGTTTTATCTGCTGCACTAGATGTGCCAAATAGACCAAAATCAGTACCGCTTAACATTTTTGTTTCCGAACTTTTTATATCTGAGTAATCTGTTTTCTGGGTAAAATCAAGTATATCTTTTGTTAGATCCATTATTTATAATTGCGTTTTCTGGTTTTCACTAATTTTATTCAATTTTTAAGTTTATTTTAAAACTTGTCAGTTCATTATTATATTAAATGGCAAGTGGATACCAAGGAATTTAGTATTCTTTATTTATTTTTTTTATTAAGATAAAATCCTGTAATGAAAAAGATTTATAGAAGGTTTATATTACAAGGTGTAATTAAGAATATCTAAGACACAATTAATTTAAAATAGAAAATATTTATGAAATGTAGATTTTAGAGAAGAAAAAACTGCATTTTCTAATTTTTCATATCGAGATGGCATTTTAAGGGAACTTGAAAGCTTAAAAGACTAAACGATTTAAAAAAATATTATTATAAAATAACTATAGAAAATTAAAGATCATGGTATGGACTTTATATGAAATCTAAGAGTCTTAGGATTCATATTAAATTGTTCTTGCTAAATTTCTTCTTTTATTTATTATTAATATTATTATTTTCTTCTTTTTTTTTGTTAATTTTTATAAATTTTAATTATATTGAAATTTAACTGAATATCTGAATCGATATGGAATATCTGAAAACCCAGTTGCTCGCACTGAAGTCTCCACTTGTTTATTAAATTTTTTCCTATATGGAGTTTACTTTCGATTTAAATTGATCGGGTTAATGACAATTATTCTCTCAGGTATTCTGATTTTATTTATTATTGTTTATTCTACGGACTCTAAATTATTGAGTTGTTAAATGTTAACAATTTTTGCATACTTTTTTTAAATAAAATATTTTCCACATTTAAAAAGATATATTTACTTTTAAATAATTTTAATTCTAAATACTATGGAATTATTTTTCTTACCACAGAACTTATAGGAACGAGTAATATCGGAAACTCTCTCCCTGTTTAAAATCAAAAGCCTATTTCAGATAAAATTTTTCCAACAATTTTTTTGTTTGTCTTGCATTTGAGAAGTGCGTTTGATAAGTTTCGAATAAATAATTTTTCGAATTTAAGGTGGATATAACAAACGATACCGGAAGCTCTCTCTATCATAAATTCCAAAAAATGTCCAATAAAATTAGGATTTCTGGTAACGTTATATTTATTTCTTTATGAAAAATTTAAAAGGTTCAATTGTAATTAACGTTTTATTTTATTTTCAAAAAAATCAGAATTTCTTCTGAATACAATTTTATTTTTATACCCTCCACCACAAGTGGTGAAGAGGGTATATTAACTTTGTCCGTATGTAACGTTAGGAAGTATTCATCTCAGACCCCATAATTTATATATATTCCTGCATCAAATCAAAATCTGACTCGATATAGCTGTGTCGTCATAAATTAATAAAGCTTAATCAAATTTGGCCAAAGTATCTGTTATAGCCCTATAGAAATTTCCTATTGGAAGCCAGCCAAATCGGTTTAGTATATTAAAAGATATAGACAGATATCTGAGGCCAGTTCAATTGAAGAACTTTCGTAAAAGTGTACATTACAAGTCGGTAAATTAGAATGAAATTTTGTCAATTTATTCACACAAAAGAAACATGAAGCAAAATCAACGTCGAACATAGTTGAATCGACATAGCCGAATATAGCAGTCTTACTTGTTTTTCTTTCCATTTTTTAATCTTTTTTTAATTTATTTCATAGGATTTTTATTACTTCTCCAATAATATTAAATTTTTGAAAGAAGATTTGTGATCAACTTTAATAGAAAACATAAAATGAAAAATTCCAGATCCAAAAAAAGCATATAAAAGTGTGTTCCATAAACTCGGAAAAACACTGTAAACCGAAAAGTGCATAGTTAAAACTATTTGCACTAAATGCATTTTTTTAAATTTCTAATTAATTAATTAATAATAATTGTTATTAATTTCCTTTCTCAAAATTTCTATTTAAATTACTTTTCCACTTTATTAAAAATATTTTTTTAATATTCTCAACAAAAAAATAAAACTCTCAATAATTTTCAACAAAAAAAGAAAAATTAAACCGATTTTTTTTTCTTAATTTATTTGCTTTTGTTGAAACTTAAAATTAGGAAAAGAATCAAAATCTTTGTCTCTAAGCGAATCGTGGAATAAAATTATTTCCTTCTTTTTAATTTCAATAAAATTATTAGAAAATGGTAAGAAAATTTTTAGCTGACTGTTGTTGTTTATTTGAGTAAATTAGTGAAAAACTGCTGACTGGAGTTCAGTGGCAAAATACATACAAACGCACTTATACATACACTCATACATAAATACACTTACAAATATAAAATAAATAGTAAATACGAAAAAGTTTGTTGTTATACAATTTAAGGGGTGGTTTGGGTGAACTTTCTGTTATGGCAGTATCTCATAAATAATAAATTTATGAATACACGCGCTTTAACACACACTCACACACACACACACATACATACATATATATAAACAAGAATAAACTCGCATTTAACAAACACAATATATAAGAAATTTATACATTTTAATAATTTATTTAATTTAATTAAATTAATTTATTATTATTTTTCTTTTTTTTCCATTTTATATTATTTTTATTATTGTGTTCTGCTTACTCTTTTATACTGAGGGGATACAAATTGTATGAATGTACAAAAATGTTCTTGTGTGTATGTTTGTGTGTTGCTTTGTGCGAATAATGAACGCAGCATATTGAGCGCCATGCTTCATTTACGTGCTGCCAGAACAAACTATATGAAAGTTTCCCAGTAAACATATTAATAATAATTTATAATTTGTTTTTACTTGCTTGCTGGGATAATTGGAATGGAACTGGCTGAACTGTGTATGCGATGTAACGATGGCTTTGTTGTCTGGAGCTGTTTAAAAGTTTAATGTTTTTATATATAATTTCTATATAAGTTTTCTGAAATATTTATTTCTTCATACATATACACACACATATATATATTTAGTGTGCATGTATGTATGTGTGTTTATATATATTTTTTATTAATATTTAATGCTGCACGTCATAAATTATACAAGTGTCGACATTAAGTACTGCTGCAATGGATATTGTACGTATCTAAAGGGGAACCCAGACGTGAAAATTGTAAATCTTATATTTTATTATATTTATTTCATTTTATTTTATTTTTATTTATTTTTTTGTTTTATTTCATTTTTTCTTACTGTTTTCCAAAGTTTTGCATTGGTTTTTAATTTATAAGAACAAAAACAAACTAAACAAAGTCTTAAATATATGTTTGAATGTATGTATATGTGTATGTAAGGATATACACTCATACACTTACTCTTTGCAACACAAAACTTTTAATAAATTATTACTGTAAAGTAAGTAAACGAAATGTAAGAAAGAGTTTATGAATTGTCTACTCTAATGTAAAGCTAATTGCTTTATTAAAGCGATTGCAGAAATTTTGACAGACATAAACATGGAACAACTTTTTGAGTTATAATTTTTGTTTAATGTTAAGCGATTTGAATATTGAAGTTGTTATATAGATTTCAAACTTTAAATGGTCGCAAATCCTTAATTTTTCTTCTCTGCTGGAACGATTTTTTAAAACTTTATAAGTCAATGCTTTAAAAACGGATCCAAATGAATTCATTATTTGATTTAATTCATACTCTTGTGACTTAAAATCACTTGATTCTAAAACACTTTATTAAAAAAATCTGAACCTAATTCTTTCATATTTCACCATTCATAATATTTTGCTTACACACTTTAAATTTTATTTCGCCACCTTTAGAGGGGATATCTTTTCCTACTTAAGCCCACAATTTGAAATCTTTATTTTCTTATTATTATATTTTTTCCTTAAAGATTCTTTTCCTTATTTCTTTGGCGAAGGTATCTGTTAATAAGTAAGAATAAATATTATTGCGCGCGCTTTTCCAATTGTTTTCCTTTCTTGCGAATCTTTTAGTTTTTTCGGTGTTTAGATACAAATTTTACTGAGATCCTGGTCGGTGACTTCTTAAACTGATGCACGTTGTAAGAAAGTTAAGGAAGTTTTTTTTTGGTTTGTTTATTTATTTTTCGTTTCTTACAATTTATATTTCTACAACTCGCATACAAAATGCTCAACGGGTGACCAATTTTATTGCCACCCACTCATTTTTCGGCACGTCCACATACACACACACAACTGGCTATGGTTTGCTGTGTGTTTGTAGATTCTTACAAATGTCTATACGTATGAATGTATGTTTGTTTATTTGTTTGTTTGTCATCAACATCTCCAACAACAGCAGAATCAGCAGCAGCAGTTGTAGCAGTAATGGGAAAAGTTTTTATTGTGCGCTGGTGGCACGATGGGTATAAGCAAACAGCCAGCACGTTGTTGTTCATGATGACTCTTCTTTAGCAAGAAGTCGAGCAGGGAGAGAATCGAAAGGAGGTAATATTAAAGTAAGGAGTCCAACATGGAAGCAATAGTAAGCAGAAAAAAAATTAAATCGGAGGTTTGTATGGATGGTTGGTTGGTTGCTTGGCTGGCTAGATGGCTGACTGGTGTGGAGTAGTGTTATAAATTAATAAATTACAATTTATGTGTAACTGCTGAAGCTGTAAGCTGCTGATTTTACAGCGAAATAAAATAAAAACTTTTTCTTTGAGTTTATAACACGAAAATCGATTTTTTTTTGTTGTATTTTGGTGAACTGAATGAAAGAATGAATGTTGCAAGGAAAATTAAAATTTCATTATATAAAACAATTTATGAGCTTACAATATCTTATAGCAGTAAAGACCCTCTCCCCAACCCTATCACTAACACTACCAACAGTAGCACCACTACCACTACAATGACTTTAAATAAATTTTTCATTACTAATTAAAATTTTACACAATATTTTTTTTCTTTCAAACATTTGTAATTATTTTTACGATTTTTTTAATAAAAATTCAAAATATCATTATTACAATTAATTTTCTATAAAAAAGAAAACATAATTATTTAAATTGTTTTATTATTGTTAACAAATTTATACCTTTTTTTAAGTTTCATTTAAAATTATTGCAATATTTCCTTAATGACAGTTAATCAATTCAAATATTTATTCAAAATATAATCACTGTTTCTTCCTTTTTTTATTTTTTTATTATTGTTATTGAAATCATTCACTTTAACGTTCAAAACGTCTCTTTGTTATTGTATGTTTTTGTTATTTAATTTAAAAATGTTGTATTTACTATAAAATTATCTAAATCTAACACTTAGTTCTTTACTTTCTTTCTAAACCAATAAACTTCTTCTGTTTTCGTTATTTTTCTAACAAAAAAACAAAAACTTGCACATGCATTTTCAAAATGTTGTTATTATATGTGTGTGTTTGATTGTTGTTGTATTTATATTTATATTTCTACTCATTCACTTGCACTTTGTGTTGCACACGCGATATTCTATTTGAATTTCGTACACACGACGACGACGGTTGAATGTGGACTGATTGTTGTGCCATGAATGAAACTTGATTGTGGTCACAACACAGCACACATACAATTCATTATCTCTGTAGCAGCTCAGCCCCTGCGACGTGAACAGCATTAAAAATCGCTCTCTCACTCACGATTATGTAGTAATGTGCGTGAGTTACTGAATGCTTTGTATTAGTGTTTGTAAGTGAGTGGTAAAATGAGCATAAAATTTCATAGTTTTTGTTTTTAGGTTGTTTGTGTTTTTCCATCCTGTCGGGGGTGTGAGTGCGAGTAGATATATTTTGTTCCGGTTTTTCATTTCCAACAATTAAACTGATGCAATCAAAACCCAAGAAGAAAAATGTTGTTTATATTGTTTTTTTTTGAGTCACAACAACAAAGAAAATGAAACGAATGAATTTTCTTATTTTCTTGTACGAAAAATTGAGGCGAATTTGTTAAAATCATGAGAAAAGAAGAGCATAATTTGTTTGTTTTGCTGTTATTTTGAGTTTAAATTCGTTTTAAGAGAGTAAAAAATATATTTGTTGTTATTTTCTCATTTAATGGGAGCATTTAAATTTTGTGTGTTCGTTAACGAAATATAAGATATTAAAAGTTTAAATATCTTCTCAAGAAAAAAAATTAATTGTAACGAATTTTAATTATATTTTTTTGGAATTTATTTTAATAATCTTGATTTTTAAATTAATTAATTGAATTTCAATCAAACGAACTATAATAATTTCTCTTTTTGAAAAAAAAAAATATTTTTATATTTAATATTATAAATCATTTAATTATTTTACGAAAATAAATTTCATCATTTCCTCTTAATATATGATCAATTATTTTTTATGTTCCCAAATTAAATACACATAACTCATTTAGTGCGAAAACGTCATAAGTCAACGCCTATTAAATAAGCTATATAATTAGGGTAAAATTCCATGAAAGAAATATTCATTATATCAGACTTTATTGCCAAAAATATATATTCCTCATGTTCAAGAAATGTCTATATATACACGCAGTGAAACGTTATTTTTCAATATGTTCGTCGTTGTTATTGTTATCACTAACATAATTGAATTCATTTTATTTAGATAACAATTTCATTGCTGTAATAAAATTATTTTCATTTGAATAAATAAAATTGCGACCAAAACATGTTTGGAAATATGTTTGACTGATCTTAATTTTATTATTATTTAATAGACCGTTATTAAAAAGACTATTGTTATAAGGACTGAATATGAGAAATATTTCCTTTAATTTGTGTTAAAATGGAAAAAATACATATTTGAATAAATATTCTCATTGTTTATAAATAAAAAATTAGGAAATTAAAATAAATAAAATATTAACACATTTTCCAAAGGTCTAAAAATATATTTGTTGAACTAACAATATTCGTTATTGGAATAACAATAACGATGACAATCATTTTAGTGGCAATAACAAAACTATTGTTATCAATGCAAATTAGCTATGCAAACAAACATAATTTTTATTGAAATAACAATAAGTTTAGTGGTGATAACAATAACTATTGTTATTAATGAGAAATCACAATACGAATAAACATTTTTTTTTATTACGGTAACAATATCTTATAACAATAGTATGTTGCTTCTTGTTTATGGTTACCGCAAACATATTACATTATATTATATATTATTATATTATATATTATTATATATTATATATTATTATAGTTACACATTTCTCCAATCCAGATTTTTTGAGTTATAATCATTTTGCAACAAATGAGCGATATAATAATCAAGAAATTTTTACTTCATTTTAGCCTTCAATATCAGCTGTTTTCGTTTTGTCAGGACATGGTATATTATTGTAGAATTCATTTGCAGTTTATCTAATGAAATAGATATAAAATATAGATAAAGAAATAAAATAATAATAATAATAATAATAATAATAAATTCATTCATATATATAAAAATCCAAGAATTTATAAAAATTATAAAATTAGTTTTGCGATATGTAAATCTTTATTATATAAACAACTAAATCTGATTAAGATGAACTGTCAACTGCACCGAAATTTATTATTTATTTTTTATGAAGGAATTTGGTTTCTTAATTTAAAATACTTTATAAAAATTAAGAGTTTTAAAAAAATAAAATCTAAATTTTATATATTTATAGCCTACACCACTGTGGAGGGTTATGTATTATGCATTTGTGTATGCAATCAACGTTGAATATAGTTGATTTAAGACAATGTTAATTTTTTCATTCATTTTAATTAAACGTTTTTAAGTTTGATGTCCTTCAATCTTTCGATATTAATTTATAAAATTATTTAACTATAATTTTTTTTTAAATCACTTTATAGCACTTTAATTACAAGGAAGAAAATTTCAAAAAAAAAAAACACTTTTATTGTAAAACAATGTTGAATTAATTTATTTTTATCTCTGAAGATTAATTTAACATTTGTGCAGTAATGATTTTGCTTCATAGATTAAAAAATATGTTAAATCAACATTGATCCACATTAAATCTATTTTGTTGAGAACTTTATTCTTTGGCATTTTACTACTAAAAAGTAATTTTTAAAAAAATTATTGTCGTATAATTTTAACTGAATGAAAAATTTAGTCAATCTGAAATCAAGAATGAGAATTTCAAGTTCAAGTATTTTTCTGCAAGTAAAGCTGTTTGTAATAAGTAAAAAATATGTATTGTTATACTATGAACCTATTTTGGGCCGGTTTAATGGTGTCTGCCCTTGTGCCCGCCTGGACGTCTGCGTATTATGGTGGCCAAAATTTGTATGAAGAAAAGAATGTTCGTTGGACAATGAAAATCTTTCTACGCCAATTTGGACCATGTACAATTTGAGAATAAAATGAAGGTAGCAATTTTAAAATTATGTTGATTATTTTGGATTAAGAACGATGTCTACTAAAATTGGGTCTATTACTTCACCCACCTCCCATATAAACGTTTCTCCGGATTAAAATATTAAGCTCAATAAAGTCTTTAATATAAAACGATTTTTACCATTTGTTTAAATATGGCCTGAATAACTTTTGTAATATTTTCAAACTTTCCGACAAATTAAACGATATTCGGTATATTATTTCTCATTGTAACAACATTTAATTCAAATAAGGCAAATAAAACCAATTGGTTTTAAGAAATCTTACGATTCCTTATATACTTAACCCTAAAGTAAAATTATATCAAAACGCAAAAATCTCACATTAATACTTATAAGTACACATAAACAAACTATATTATAAAATGGTCGTTTCATGATTTTTCTTTAACAACCAACAATGTAATGTAGGGCAAGCTTGACAGACCATAACTTTACTACTGTTTATACCTTATGCCGCCATAGGTGCTGATACAGAAAATGGTGTTACACTTACTTTTATGCATAACATTCTACTCAGACTCAGTTGTTGAGTCGATTTAGATGGGATTTGGTAAAATTTACTATTTTGACCCAAGCACGAAGTTTATTGAAATTGGTCATATTCACTTTAATATTTCATGTACTCCCGGATTGGGCTCTTAATTTCATAATAAAAATGCACATGCCAAATTTCAAGAACATAGCATTTATGCAGACCCATATCCGAAAATCACTTAAAAGTGCATGAGTTTCCTAAAAATGATAGCATTTTTATAATCTTCTGTATGTTTAAGGTTATGCAATCAAAAAACTTCCTAACAAAATTTTCGAATATCGGTCCGGAATTTTCTATAACGCTCATATAAGTCCTAATTCCTTAGATTGTATAAATGCCTCCTATATGTGTTTGTGAAAAATATATATTAAATAAATATATTTTATACAAGCACAAATCGTGTAATAACATTTTACGAGGGTCTGTCAATAACATTTCCACAATGGTGTGGAGTTTTTATTGTGGACATCAAAAGAAAATTTCCATTGCGAAAAACATATAAATTAAGGAAGTTATATACGATGTGGTTGGCATATTTGTAAAGATGTATTTATGAACAGAATATGATTTCCCCATCAGAATGTATACCAACCAATTTAGAATCACTGAAGTAAATTTAATTCTACCAGTTAATCGTACCCGACTGACTTAATCGTAAGAAATTTAAATCATAAAAAAATTTTCATGAATTTTGCCATACACAAGTTTTCTATAAGATCAGTCCACAAAAGCCCATAACCATAAAAGACCCACTTTGAAAAATCACTTTAAACTGGATAAATTCCAAAATTATAAATGTTTTTATCTCGAAAAATTGATATTAAATAAAATGGAAACACAATTTTCTTTTCTTTTGTATAAGACCCTCTTCAGAAATTTATATTAGGAATATGGTCTGACCGATAAAAGATAAGGAATTAATGACCTCCTATTATTAAATTGAAATGAATCTTTTATTTGAATATAACAAATATTTTGTAATAATGCTTCCGAGGTTAAGGCTAATAAGTTTCATCGTAAAAATGGTTCTAATAAATAAATAAATCTCTAAATTATTACTGACCCAATCGAATCAATCATTGTTTATATCTTCCTTTTATACATTCAAATCAGAGATATATTTTTTGGACTCTTTGAATATTTGCAAATTATATATCAATCTGTTTTACTTATCTTTATCAAGCAATTAATCTTTAAAAATGTTAATTTAACGTTTTCAAATTCGTGTTTTGATATTAGAAAATGTGAGTTTAACACAAAATAAATCGGTGTCCATCAATTAATGGAATGCTACTATAATTAATATTAAGCTCACATACACATACCCATATAATATGATGTATATGAGGATATGTGTATATAGGAAAATTTTAGATACGCAGAAAAATCATTAAAATTGAAAAGTACCTGCTACTCACATTTCTTTTTAGAAATAATCAAGTGGCAAAGAACAGTCTTAAGATATTAATTGCAACTATTTTTTTTTTTTGCTTTTTTGGCCAATGGCTGGTTGTTGGCAGTGTATGTGTGTGAGTGTTTTTTTGAATAAGCTAAGTAAAAGAAAAAAGGATAGAAAGGGTTGTATAAATGTGTCTAAAATTTCTTACATACATACAAACAATTTATGCGAATAAATTGTATTATGTGCGTGTGTAAAACTGAATATAAGCAAAACTTGCATGTCGGGCCTAAATATGTAAATATGTGTGTAAATGTATGTGATATTCCTCTAGCATATATACGTATGAATATGGCTGGTATTTATGGGCAACATGCTACTGTTTGTACTTTGAAAATTCTTATCTCGTATTTGCAACAAAAGTTTTTCTGCCTTGCAATTTTTTTCCTGTTAACAATTATTTTGTTTGTTGCTAAAAAGGAATATGAGTGTAAGAGTGGAAAGAAAAAAGAAAATATGCATATTCACATACTTGTAAAGAACAAGTTAAGATTTAAGCCCCGCCTCAAAAGTAAATGTACACTCAAACACACCAATGTTTTTTGTTTGAAAGCTGTCGACAAAAAAATAACATTTTTTTCGTTTTCTTCATCTTTCTTCCCCATTCACTTTCACATTCACATTAAACTTATAGTTTCAGTAGCCCCAACCTATAAAATTTTACTAACACACACTTATATATATTTTTTTCAATAGTTTCATTCTCTTTTTTCTCTTTGCTGAAATTTCAAGGGAATGGTTCTCTTAAATTTATAGAAAAGAGTAAACAATTTCATTACTATAAAATTATTTTAATACAAAGAAAAAGAGTCATTCGTTATTTTATAGATTTTAGAAGACAAAAGAAAAATTGTATTTGCATTTTATTATATGGATACACTAACACACACAAACACTTAACCACACTACAACAAAAAAATATATATTATCATACATACAAACACACAAACTATGTATATGAATCTATTGTGACGTCACACAGAGAGGTGGAGCTAAATATTTGATTTTTATCGTTTTATGGGGCAAAACGGGTGTCCCAAATAGGACTTTATTATTAAAACGTGTACAAAGGATGATGGCGGTGTTTAAGAGAGTATATGTAACTGTGTGCGTATATAAGTGTGCATGTGTGTGAAACGCATACAATTGTTTGATAATATAATTTTTGCTCCATCACGTGACTCATGACCATACAATAACAGAAAAATACACATACACACACATACACATATAGAGACATAGAGTGAATGTAAATAGTTAGGCAATACATCCACATTTATATAAATTTATATTTTATTTCTCTTGATGACCTTTATATACAATTTATAAATATTTAAATGACAACAAATACAATAATATATTTACTTATATAGTTGTACTCGTACATGTTCGTTTTTATATGTGTATATTATTTAATTTGTTTATATTATTTTTAAGATACGTTCTTCGTATTTTATACACACATTTATACATTTATTGTATATAAAAATAATATAATGGCTCCTACACACTCACACACAAATAAACATGCGAATTTAAACATTCGTAATGTCATGTATATACAAACAAACATATATATATTTAGGAAAAAAATGTTGCAACCCACTTCTTTGTCATTGGCAGATCGGTAGAGGCCTACATGCGCCCTGAAATACACACGCATTTTCATTTAAATATAAACAAAATATTTATTAGTTATTTAAAGAATACAAATATATAAATATATCTTATAGATTAATCTTTTATATCTTAAGATCAAGAAAACTATTATAGACCCAACCCATTTTATCGTAACACTATCAATTGTGAATATTTTCTGTTTACTAGAATTTATTTCAACTTCTTTTACAAAATCTTAACAGATAAATATTTGCAAATTTGATTAATTAATTTTTTATTTAAAATACATTAATCTTAATTTCAAAACAATCTTTCAATATTCAAAAAATTTTCAATAAAAACAATATCGATCACTTACGATCGCTACAGGAATAAAATATCTTGATGACAACATGATTTCTTTTAAGCAAGTTCTGAAGAAAATTATTTATATCTGAAAACGATTTTCTGTTCTTTATGATAGAAAAGTTAAAATTTTAAAAATCACATCCAATATTATAGAAATATTCGATTTGAAACCATTTCTATAAAGCCAACAACATGATCAACTTTAACTTTTTATTTATTATTAGAATGAACTACGATCGAGTTAAATGATGAAGTTTTTTATATTTTCAAAGCTTCCGTAATAAAGATTTCTTATCTCAATCGTTGAAAAACGTCTCTATTCCATTTCGGAATTGCCGACAGTCATATGATGCCGAGTCAGATGATACAGTAAATTTTTTATAACGACATTTGTTTTCACATTTTTCCAAAGTGATCATGAAAATGAATACCCTCCACCATTACAAGTTGAGACGAGGGTATATTAACATTGTCATTCCCTCTGTAAAGCCAAGAAGGAATCATCGAAGACTCCATAAATAATATATATTCTTGCATCTGGCTCTATATAGCTTAGTCCGGTAGTTTCATTATAGTTACATCGCTCACGTTCACAGTTATTGTCCAAAAAAGTTGTCTATTTACAACCGTCAAAATTCGGTTCAGTAAAAATAAAAATATTAACAACAATTAAATGTTACATTAAATATTCATGGAATATGACACTCTAAACGTTATGCACTATAAAATTTTTGACTTGGGTATGGGGGAATGATAACCTTCTAAAAAATTAAAAATTTAAAGCTAATTTGTTGTAGTTTAGCAGGTAGAAAAGGCGCTAATAACAAAAAATTAGACTTACAAAATTTTGAATAGGACACGGACGAATAATATATCACACTTATAAAAGAAATTTTTAATGTCGTATATCTCTGAAACTGTAACCGGAAATTGAATGGATGAAAGAATAATAGCAAAATATTATAGACTACGAAATTTTGGAACAGTTCACGTGGGACTAGTGTTGTCTAAAATTACTTTAGAATTTATCATAGTTGAGTGTACTGAAGATTCGGCATAGCCGAATATAGAATTTTTATCCGTTTGGAGGTAATTTTAATATAATTATAGATGTGGTCTCTTTAAGTGAATGAAACTGTTAAGAAGTAATATAAATCTAAAATTGGTACTTAAAAATCAAAACCCATTTGGTAGTAACTATAATGTTTTAACAGAATTCTGTATAAAGTTAATTCTTATAATTTTGGATTAAATATAAGCCCACATTGCCCTTCATAACGTAATGGTTATTTTTATAAAAAATATACATTTTTCAAACATATGAGTTTATATATAATATTGTTCGAAACCTAAGCAACTTTTTCCCAGTAAGTATTTATTACTTTATACTTTTTACTATTTTAAAATATTCTTATTATCCGATAATGACAACAAAATTCGTTAGAAATTATAATACAATGAAAACAATACGAACTCAAAAATAAGCTGATCGAAACGTCAGTAACTTTTGACATTTTGTATGATATTTTCCGTTTCTCTTGAACTCAGCGCACATTCTGGGCATTGTGAATCATGGCCACTAATTGTGAAACATCCGTGAACGAAACAAGTATAATATAACTGAGAACATAACTTTTCTCTACGTACAAATGGTGAATGAGGCATATAAAATTAGGAATTCCATGTTGGACACCAATGTTCATATCAAAACTAATTTTCTGAATGTGAAGATAAATACTATAATTACTTCTTTCAATTTTTAAGGTTGTGAAAAGTTGCAGAATTACCGAGAAATAGAGAAACCTAGAAAGATCAAATAATATTTTATAAATTACGAAGGTACGATTCGAAGACAATGACGTATTAGACGGTCACTTTGACAAAATTATCATTCATTTGCAGAAAGCAAATAACTCAAATTGAGTAGTGATGTGAAGATCACCGGCAGTGTTGTTAAATTAGGAAATTTTCCCATTTTGAAGAACTTATTACTGAAAATATCATATGTATATGTATATATATATATATATATATATATATATATATATATATATATATATATATATATATATATATATATATATATATATATATATATATATATATATATATATATATATATATATATATATATATATATATATATATATAATTTTTCGATAATATTAAAAGTTTAGAAAATAAAGAAGGTCCAAATTCCTTTTATCAAATTTTAGAATCTTATGGGATGGAAAAATAGATGCATGTTTACTCTTATAAAATAAGTGTGTCAAAAGAAATATCAAACATTCCGGTTTACACACTCAAACGATGTCCCAAATATGTTAAATATATCGTCTACACTGAACCAAATGTTGTTGGTAATATTAACGAAACATGTCTGTCGAACTTTAACGAAAAAAGGTGTTAAATAAATAAAAATAAAAAGGTGTTAAATAAATTTGAATAAAATTTCGTTAAAAAATTAACGAAAAATAAGTTACATCTACAGATATTTAGTAAAAACGCATCGCAAGTAAAATAACATTTAAATTTGTTCAATTCAACGTACTGAAATGAAGTTAATTTGAATAAAATTTTTGTTTATTTAACTATTTTTTTTTATTTCGTCAAATAATTTTGTACATTTTCTTTGTCAAAAATACGACAAAAAAATCTAATTGAAACCGAAGAAGAAAAATATTTTGTAGAACATTTTAATTAATGTGAATAAAATTAAAAGAACATTTTGCAAAAATTGATGAAAACGCAAATAGAAGATCAGCTGATCATCAGAAATACAAGTCGGTTGGCTCACCACCATCCTATTGACATTGCACTATTTTTAGTTGTCTATTATCTTTTCTACACTTTTTAATTATTATCTAAAATTAGCTTTTAACCGGTACGCTTTGCTGCACAAAAATTCTACTCAGAATGTATTAAAAAAGCAATTGGGATCAAATTCTTGCTGTAGTAGATCTTTAGTTCAATATTTAATATTTGCCTTGTGTGTAGACTACTTCTCGCCCTAACCTATCCGTCATACATTTTGTTCAGTAAAACACTTCCTTGAGGAAGTCATTGGGGCCAAATTTTACAATTCTCGCAGTTACAATTCTTAAGATATTCTATTTGCATTTTATGGGGAGTACTCCTTCTCCTGGTCCTATCGGAATTTTTCATAAAATATTTTATACTTAATATTTTATATATTAATTTATTACAACAATTTTACGTAATTCTTTTCTTAATTAAACTACAATTTCGTAAATTTTACTTAAATATGGTATTTTAATTGAATAATATTCGCCAATATAAAACATTTATTTTTGTCAATATGAATAATGTATTATTCAAATTGAATAATATTTATTCAAAATTTTCGTCAATTTGAATAATTTACGAAAATTTAATGAAAATTTTCGTTATGATGAATAAAGATTTCTTTGGCTGATATTTAACCTCCTTTTCTTCAATTCTATACCCTTTTTCTTTATATTTACAACAACAAGAACGCTAAGACAGATAATGTGAAGAGAATTTTATTTATTCTTTAATGACACAAATATTGCAGATTTTTTCATTAAATATTTCCTTCGATCGCTACTTTCCTAACTAATTTTACTTGACTAAGAAAAACAAAATAATGAATTTAATTTCTTTTATATTTTCATTATTTCTTATGTCAACTAATTAAATTATAATTTCATTTATTAAGAAATAAAATGGTCATTTAAGATTTATTTAAAATATGTGAAGAAAAAATTAAGAAATTATTTGCAACAGTTCAACGTTCGTTCTGTTTCTAATATGTCTACACTCAAAGGGAAATGAAAACTGTTTCCGCCAAAAGAAAAAAATTTCTTCCGAAGAAGAAACAATTCAAGTAATAATATGCCAGGAAAAATACATCGCTAATGTATTGAAATATTCTTTCGTTCTTTAAAGTAGAAACAACATGACAAATTGAAATTCGACCAGATAAACTAAACCATAAAATACACAAGACAAGAAAAAAATAAAAGCGACATGAAGAAGAAAACAAACCAAAACAGCAAAAAAAAAACACCAGAAAATAACGACATCCGCGTCAGAAAAGAAAGAGTTGAATTCTATAAAAAATCACCACAACGAAAAAAAATATATTTACAGGAAGTGGACAACGCTTCCACATAAATGTAATATAAAGCAAAACCATTTCAAACAAGAACGTTTTATAAAGAGACAAAAAAAATAAAAAAATAAAAAAAAAACAGTAAAGAAAAATACAATTATTAATATTCGCAAATGGAAAAGTAAGAGAATCTAAATTGAAACAAAACAATGAAAAAAGAATTAAAATTCAAAAGGAAAAAATACAAGACGATATAAAATCGTTTTAATTCTTATAAAAATTGATTTTTAAAATACCAACAAAACGGCCACAAACACGAAGGAAGAAAAAGGATTCAAATTGAACTATTTATTGTTATTATTAATCAGTAAATAATCATTAATCAATCAATAATTACAATTTGATTCGAAAGTTGTGTTCTCATAAAAAACTAAGTGATCACAAATAAGGCTTCTTTCAGTTTCAGGCTTAAAAATAATTTTTTATAAAAAATCGAAATGATCTTAATGATTTTGATTTTCAATAAGAAATTTAAGTGATCTCAAATTTAGAATATTTTTCGATTTCAAAAACTAAGTCGATTTAGCTATGTCCATCTGTTGGGTAGGAATTTTGGGCTGATGTTACTATAGTCCTCTTCGGTAAACCCCGACTCTGTAAAACCCTACACTACAATTTTGTTATAAATTGTAGTTACGAAAAATTAATGAACGACTCACGTATATTTTGATTTTCTGATTTATGTCAAATTTTTGCGTTTTAAAATTAATTTTTCTGGGTTGTTATATTGGAAAGAATAAGAAGAATTATGGACGTATAATTTTGCACACCCATTTTTTACTTATAATTATCTTAATTTGACCAATTTTTGTACAATACCAACCTATATATGCGATTACAAAGGGGGCTTTCTATGAGTCCTGTGAAAAGCAATGAACTCTCCCATAAATTAGCATATCGTTTAGGAATATCATAAGACTTATTTTTACAAAACTTTTTTAAAATGCCTTTATATTTAGGGCTATATGAGCTAACCTCATTCCGGGTGGACATTTGTATGGGATGAATCTGAAATATCAGTAAAATATCTCAAATATTGCGATCTGTATAGTGTTCACATACATGTTTATATGGACAGCAAACCGGATGTACAGATGGACATCGTCAAATCTGTTCACAAAGTGATTCTTAGTCGAACAGTATACTTGAAGGTGGTTGTAACACCCTTTTTCTATATGTAGCAAACATTAGCATAAAAGCAGGTTCAGTAGGAAAATATATTTTAATTGATATCTAAAACAACATCAAAAATCAGAAAACATCTAGTTGTCCTTCATTATCGTACCAAAAATAATAATGATCCTAATAATGTAACCTAATTAACAAGTATACTTTTATTGACATTTTTTAAATTCATTTCTTATTTATAATAAAATGAAAATATTAATTCTTTTCTATTCTATTAATTTTTGTAACTCTAAAATTTTGCACTGCATAAGTGTAGGTACCATCTACAAATAAAATAAATTTAAGAGTATCAAAATGTTAATGTATTGTAGGCAATCCACATACTCACATCATTGACAGTATGTTTAGGATCATTGGCTTGTTGAAAGTAATGATCATTAAGAATTTGAAACGTTCGGTATTTTGGTTGAGTTTGTCCTTTGGAATATTTAAATAGGATGATTTGTTGATTGTTTCCTTAAAAAATTCCAAATTGCTCGCACCTTGTGCCGGCATACACCATTAAACTACCACATCCATGTTTTACAAGAGTTCTTTGGATTATGCGCTAACTTGTTTTTCTATGCAAAAGTACGTCCACCCAAGACAAAAATATATTTAGATTCGCCTCAAAAAAAATTAATTTCCTTTACCCCAAAAATCATTTGTGTTATTTTACATACATGTTTCCGAAATCTATTATTTTTTTCTATTTCTTTCGTTAATGTAGGGCTTCTTGCCGATATCCGAAAAATGCTTTTGCCCAATGTTTCTTTCAACTCTTCAGCAATTTTTGAAGTGCTTTTAAATGGATCTTGTTTAATTATTGCTAAAATTTTTCTTTCTTTTAATGTTTTAGGATGAATTCTGTTTTCTTTTCAGAAAGAATCACTTTTTGTATTGAGAATTTACATCATGTTCATACATGTTTATTATTAATGCAATTTAGTAGCATGAGTTACCTAATTGATGGTTAGTAACTATAATTTCTTATTCAATAGACGATTGTTTTTAATTTATCATTATAATTTTTTTAAAATGTTTTCCAATGCATTTTCGCAAAATATTTTAAGGAGTACCTATACTTTTGCTGCGCAAAAATATAGAGTTACCAGAAAGTTTTCTTTGTTATACTATCCACCATGGCGAAGGGGGTATATTTGCCTTGTCATTCCGTGTTGTACTATCCACCACTACAAGTGGCGAATGGGGTATATTTGCCTTGTCATTCCGTGTATAACACTAAGAAGGAATCATCTAAGACCATATAATGTATACATATTCTGGCATCAACTCAAAATTTAAGTCGATTTAGTCATGTCCATCTGCCCGTTTGTGTTTGTTATTCGCAGACCTCAATAAAATTTGACCTGAGAATTTGTTACTGTCTTAAGAACTTTTCTATTTAAAACCGGCTAAATCGGTTATAAATTATTGACCAATAACGGCAACAAACTCCTAAAAATAAAATAAATTTTATCATAGATTATGACCCACGACTTATTCAATTTTTTTAAGTAAAATGTTATGCACTTTAAAATATTTTGATAGATTATGGGGCAGAGGTATCCTCCCATAACTTTAAAAGAATTTGACAAGCATAAGACTATAATAACTAAATATTAATAATTAGCAAAATTTTGAATAGCACGGGGGAGTGGTATCCTCGTTACTAAAGATTTTTTTATTTAGAATATCTCTGAAACTGTTAAGGAAAATATCATGACATTTGAGTAATAAATAAAGCCTTTATAACAAAAAAAAATATTTCGGATAGGGCCGCAATATCTCGCTTACAAACGATGTATTTAATAATGCATATCTCTGAAACTGTTACAGGAAATTTAATGAAATTCTACGCATGGATGAATTTTTATATATCATACAATTTTTGGATAGAGAACGGGGAAGTTGTACTCCGTTACAAGAGGAATTTATATATACTAGAAAATACTATAATTTCGGATCGCTTAGATTTTTCTCTAGAAGTCGAAATTATTAGTGATTTTAAATATTTCTTTTAATTTTTATATAAATTTTGACTTCTAGAGAAAAATCTAAGTGATTTCAAATTATTATATTTTCGAGTAAATATGATACGAATTTTAGATGAGCTTTAGTAATACGTTTTAACTGAAAGAATGAATAGTTTGTTATTCATAACTACACTGGTTCATATTCTTTTAAATTAGAAAATATTTAGCGATCAAATATCATTTATATTAAATCTCCTAAACTTCATTTAAAAACTTTTAACCAGTAATTTTATCCATATTTCATTTTACTTTTTTTAACTTAAAAAACATTTAAGTTTATTAGCCTCTATAGCATTATTAATAATGGGATTACCTCATTATGATACCACTCATTATTTAAAAAGTTCAAAATCAACTTGCTTCCAATTTTGCTTTATTTTTTGTTTAAGCTCTGTTAAATTCATTATACTTTCGTTATAGGTATTATTTTAATAATAATATTTACGGGCCATGTATCTCCACAAATTCTCCATCGGGAAGAAAAGCAATTTCCACACCTGCGTTTATAGAAATATTTCACATAAAATAGCAACAAGAACATTTAATCGAATTATTATTGAATTGAAATGTAGAAAAAGGTAAAATTATCGTCTTTTTTCTTACTTGAATAATACTATTTTTATACCCCCCACCACCACAAGGGGTGAAGACTGAATATTAACTTTGTCTTGCCATGTGCAATGCTAAGAAGGAATTATCTAAGACCTCATAATGTATATATTCCTGCATCAAGAATCTATCCGTCTGTCTGTTTGTTGTTGGCATGATCACATCCGCAATAACTAATAGAGCTGAATGAAATTTAGCCTGAATATCTGATATAGTCCTGAGAAGTTTCCTATTTAAAACCAGCAAAATCGGTTCAGTATGTTAAGAAATTTAGACCGATTTCTCAGACAACCCCTAAAATTAAAAATTAATAAAATTATTAATTATAACTCGACAAATTAGAATAAACAGTTTCCATAATATCAAAAAATATATACCACATTACTATTCCAAAAATTATCAAAATCGGATATTTTTTGGAATAGTAATAATGAAAGAAATACTTTCATAAAATGTATGACTTTGTGAGTGTATATGTGCATATAATGTACATGTACGAAACATAATGTATTTATAGGGTATTGAAGATTCGGCAAAGCCAAACTCTTAACATAACTCATATGTAATGAATATATCCTGATTAATCAAATCAGAATAATGTGTATGCGTCATTAGAGTGAGTAGCAAAAATATATAATTTTTAGTAGAAAACTTTATAATTTCGAGGGAGATACACAATCACTCGTACAAAAATGTCCATCATTAAATTGATAGAAAAAAAGTTTGTTCTACTCAATGATGGATATTTCCATTAGCAGTTCCAGTCAAATGATCGGTCACTTCACTTTAGGATGACAACAACAAAGATTAAACAAAAACAAAGAAAAACATTTAATGTATTTATAGGAATATGCCTCAGTGTGTAACAAAATTACGGGTTCGTATATGATTGAAATTAAAAAAAAAATAAAGAACAATACAAATATAAAAAGGTAAAAAATATAAGTACATTCAAATATCTAAAAAGTTAAGTATACGATTAAGGGGTTTCCGTAATTCTTTGTTAAGTTTTCGTTAGTTTGTATAATATTTACAGTTTTCTTCAATCTGTTATGGAAACCCCCATATGTGGATTTAAATCATAAAAACTAAAATCAAATTTGCAAAAAGGATAGACAAAACTAAAATTACATTTTTTATTATGATTTCTATTATTCTTTCATTATATTTAGAATGAAGTTAAATAACAATAAAAAAAAAACTTTTATTTTTTTACAAAATGTTTTTATTTTATCTCAGAATTCATAATTTTTTTATTAAAAAAATAAAGATGAAAAAGGTAGATTATGAGAATCAGTTGATTAATTAATTAATTAATTAATTAATTAAAAATGCCATCTATTTAATCAAAAGAAATATTTTTTGTAAAAATGGTAAATTTAAGAAAAAAATCATTCCATCATTTGTTTTATTTTTCTGCAAAACAACAACAAAAACAATAACAACAAGCATTTTTCTTCTTAACCATTTCAGTGAAATTTATAGAAACTCCTCCTCCTACAACAAGTTTTAAGAACTAATATTTATGTCCATGTGGAGCAATAAAAGAAATATCAAGTGTTACACTCAAACACACACACACATGCATATACGCAATCCCCATCGATATACATACAAACATACAAATGTTTCTTTATATATATATGTATATACATACAAACAAACACTAAAAATATAACTGAAATAAGTGGGTGTGCGTAACGTTAAAGTGTCCTCGAAAAGAATATATTACATAGGAGCAAAAAGGATCACATTAGAAAAGTTAAAATTTCAAAGAAGCAAAATGGAAATAGAAAAAAAAAAAAACTACATGCAATTTAATATCCTGCCAGCATTTGACACAACGCAAATATAGACACACTGCATCGGCCCACTCCAAAAAAATAGAAGAAGAACTCAAGAAAACAAATATACAAATGCAAAAGGAAGAGATGAAAAAATATACAACAACAATAACAAAACAGATGCTGGTCTCACAAAGTCGCTGCAGTAGTAAGAGACGTATTTAATGGTTAAAAGGAAAATAACGTTGCTTTTAGCGTATTTGAAATTTAAAGAATTTTTATTTATTCGAAAAAAATGCATCGAATTAAAAAGTTTTCTAAATAAACTTTAGAAACTTTGCAATTTGGCTAAAATTTTTTTCAATATTACAAATATTTCACATCGCATATATATTTCGTTAAATAAGTCCCAAATCGAAAAAAAGTATCAAATTTGAAGATCACTTAGATTCCTCTCTAAAAGAAGATTTTTATACGAAAAATTTTGAATTTCTTAAATATTTAATATTTTGTTACATAAACCTCAAATCGAAAGAGTAGAAGCTCCTAAAGAGATCACTAGAAATCAATACATTTCCTGAGATCACTTTAAATTCTCACTACATATCGATTTCCACATGAAGGATTAAAAAAATCATTAGAAGTGAATGAAAAAATTAGCTTTTGTATGAACGTATTCGAAAACCCAAAAGCAGTGATTTTTCAAATAATTTTTAAATCGGAAAAATTAGATCACTTATATTTTTCATAAATTTTTATTTGAAAAAATTTTCAAAATCTAAAAAATAGCAAAATTAAGTGATCTTATAGTGTTCGGGATCGACTGTTATACAAATATAAATATTTCAAATCAAAAATAATGTTAATTCGATAGGGATCACTTCGATTCAACATCGATTATTGTATGAAAAACTAAAAAGAGACTAGTAAAAGCTTTCGTCGGTAAAGCCCGACTTTTTAATACACTACATTGTTAGTTATTAATGGCAGCTATCAAATATTGTTAGTTATTAATGGCAGCTATCAAATATTATTGCCCAACCCACGTATAAATATATTTTCTAATTTGTGATTAAGAGTGCAGCATTTTATGGTACTAATATACATGTAGGATTTGTGGGGCATAACAAGGGAGCTAGAGGAAATTATGGACCGACCCTCCTAAAATTTCGTACATCGATTTTTGCTTTTATTCATTTTAAGTTGAATAATTTTTATCACAATACCAACGTATATATGAGATTTAAACCCTTCAAAGTGATATTTTAAAGGGGAGTTGCATGGGACCAATGAGAAATAATGGACCGATCATCACCAATTTTAATAATCAAAATAATGACACGTGCCAAGTTTCATTAAGATATCTCTAATATTGCAACCTGCATATTGTTCACAAGGTTTACATGGACTGTCAGCCAGTCAGACGGAAGGAAATCATTAAATCGACTCAGAAAGTCGATCGAGATGATCGCTAGAGGTAGCAATATTTTTTTATGCATTACATACTTAAGATTTCTTAGATTTCTTTAAAAAAATCGATTCTTATATGGGAAATGTATTTACTTATATTTCATTAAAAAATCGAGAAAAACTCAATTTGAGATCAATTATAACCTCAATCTTAAGATTCTTAAATTCAGTTTTGTGTTAAAAGTTTAGTGATTGAACGCGTTAAATATTTAATAATTATAATCGATATTTGGGATCAGTAATAGTTCACATTACACTGAACCAAATGTCGTAAGTAATATTAACGAACAATTTTCGTAGAACTTTAACGAAAAAATATGATAAACAGATTTTTATTCTAATTAACAGAATTCTTCTTCAAATTGAAGAATTTTCTTCAAATATACTAAAAATTTTAATAAAAAAATTAATTAAAAGATGTTAAAAACAATTAACAAAAAATATGTTATATCAACAAATATTAAGGAAAAATACGGCATAATTAATGAAATATGACAAAGAAAATTTAAACTGAATATAGAAATATAAGGAGAAAAATATTTCATAGAACATTCTTATTAATTTGATTGAAATTAAAAGAATATTTTGCATAAATTCATTAAAATGCGAATCGAAGATCAACTGATCAACAAATATGTAAGTAATTTTTCATCAGAAATACAAATCGGTTGGCTCACAACCATCCTATTGTCATTGTACTTTTGAGTTGTCTATTACGCTTTTTACACTATTTAATTATTATATAAAACCAGCTTTTAAGCGATGCGCTTTGCTGCACAGTCCTAGATCACGAAAGAAATTTTACAAATCGACTTTTATCAAAAAAAGTAAAAAAAATTACTATATTCTCGCTGTGGTAGATCTTTATATATTCGATAATCAATATTTGCTTTATATAGGGGATACTCCTCCCCCTGATCCTTTAGCATTTTGTCTATAAAACAGTTCTTTGAGGGGGTCATTGGGACCAAATTTTGAAAATTCTCGCTGTTACATTTCTGCAGACATTATATAACCAATTTTTGCTTTGCATGGGGAATAGTACTTCACCTGGTCCTATCGGAATTTTTTATCAAAAATTTTATACTTAATATTTTATGTATTTATTTATTACAACAACTGAACGAAATTCATTCCTCAATTCAACTTCAATTCAAATTTACGAAATTTCGTAAATTTTACTTTATTCTGGTATTTAAATTGAATAATATTCATCAATATAAAGAATTAATTTTGTCAATTGAATAATATATTACTAACCGCATTTTTATTTACGAATTCAAATAGTCATATTGACAAATTTTCCTTACTTTCAAGAATTTACGATAAATTAAGGAAAATTTTCGTTATGATGAATCAAGGTTTCATTGGTTGATATTTAACCTTCTTTTCTTCAATTCTAAACACTTTTCAGTACAGAAATTAATATTTTTTATATATTGAAATTACCTGAAATTGTTAGTATTTTGTACTCAAATTAAACAAAAAAAACTAAATATTTGGAATCAGCTAAAAGTTTTCTTTAAAATTTTTTTTAATTCTTATTAAAATTTAAAGTTTAAATGAAAATTAGAAATATTAGAAATCGTTGATAGTTTGTCCACAAACAGAAAGATGAGTCCGAGATTTGAGATCTTATCAAAATTAAATTCTACATAAGAAATATATTTTCAAATAATTTAACGATTTGAGTTATTTTAATAAAGCAGCTTCAAATCAAGACGTTAAACATAATTTGGATTCAGTTATATTTTCCATTTTTGCAATAAAAATTCCTTCAGATTTCGTTAAATAAAGAAGAAACAACATTTTGCATCATTTAGCGATTTTTTTGTAAAAGTTGATTTTCATAACATTTTTTTACTAAAAGAAAATTTGAGTTTAAAAATTTCTCAAATTCCAAATATGTAAACTACTTTCAGAACATTCATTTAAAAATAATTTTAATATTTTTTGCGATCAATTATATTTATATGAAGAATTTCAAATGTCTTACAACACCAATAATAATTCTTTTAACAAGCCTCAAATCGAAAATGGTAGATTATATGAAGATCACCTGGACTTTCTACTAAAAATAAAATTTTGCGTCACAAAACTTAAATAGTTTATATCGTTAAATCAGCTTCAAATTAAAACAGAAGAAAATGTGGGATCACTTAATTTTCTCACCTTAAATGTATTTTGTGGAAAAAGCTTAAGTCTTTCATATTCATAAAGACGCAAAACATGAGAACCAATCATCAATATTTATTACACTCAAATCAATATTTATTACATTCAAAAAATTATGTAGGTAAAATCAAAAGAAAAATACTTTTAAGATAAATGGAATTTCTTTTGAAAAGCTTACTGCTTATATTTTCATTTAAAACAAATAAATTTGTTATTTATTTTTTAATGTTTATTTTTCAACTGATAATTTCAGTAAAAATAAATGTTTTTTTTGAACTGAAGATTTTTCATTTGTTTTAAGTTTTTCAAAATACTGTTTTATCATTTTACAAAAAGGAAAATACGTTAAAAATGAATACATGAAAATTTACATATGGATTTTGATATCTATTTATTACAATAATATAACAAATCTGTAATTTTCTTAAAGCCTTATAAAAATACCAGAAAACTTAAGCAATACTTAAACTATATTTTTGAATTGTTTTTATTAATAAATGAATTTGATTTCTAATTTTTTCCCTTCATATAGATGTATTGCGGTTCTTAAGTATATGGATCGTGTTATTATCATGAATTCGATTAAAATAGTCTATTTGAAAAGACAATTATCAAAATATAATTAGCATTTCTTATCGTGTCTTTTGAAGTAATTTTGACTTTTGGGTTTACAACACTGAAAATTAAAAATTTTTATATCTGTTTTATTTTTTCTCAAATATTTTTTGTCTTTTTTATTTTTTTGATATAAAATAAAAATTTATATACAATTTTTCTGTATACATTTTATATTGAAAATTTTAAATGTTACCAATGTTAAATGTTTTTCAATGGTATGTTATTTTTTCAATAACATGTATAAAAAATGTAAAAATTATTTTTTCCGAAAATAAATGTATTTTAATTTATTTTTAATTTTTCGAAAACTTTTTTAATAAACTACAAAATGAACAAATTTTTTGAGTGTATCAAATACTGAAAATATGATTATAAAATATAATTTGAATTTAACACAGCATATTTTTTAACAACATCACCTGATAATGCAGTATCTGTCTGGAAATGTCATTGATGTGATCATCACCTTATTTAGATAGTCAATTGTGAATACTGATATAGTGGAAATAAACTTAAATGAACTGCATCAGTGTAACAAAAACAATGAAAAAAATCTTAATTCGTGAGCACTTGCACCTTTCACAAAATCTATATTAACAATTTTAAATATCTTAAGTCATCGATATTTAATTAAATAAATACGAAGTCGAAGAAGAAACAATTTTGGGAATGACTTTTATATAGCTAATATTTCGTTAAGCAACCATTAAATTAAAAAAGATTCGAAATTAATTATATTTATTTGTACTCACTTTGTTTTCTTACCGAGAAAGTGGTTTTCTATTGGATCGCTTCATGTTCTTTAACTTCTTTAATTTGTAATCTCTTAAATATTTCATCTGTGTTATCAGTAAAACATTTAAATGCACAACATTATCTCACGGTATTACCTACCATTACACAGTATTATCGTACTTTATATAAATGACATTGTGGTTCGTGTCTGTAATAATAATTCTGTTACAGCGCCATCTACTCCTAATAATTGTATTTGAAATCAAAGGCATAATTTAATTAATTTTTAATTTTTTTTCGATAGGGTGCGTTCACAGGAAAGAATTTCCTTTGGGAAATATAATTTTGTAACTTTTAAAACTTTGGAAATATCGTAACGAGTATGTTGAGGAAAAAATCATGTAAAAATTTTATGAAGGACTTAACATTTCAAATGAATATAACTAATAAATGATAAATAAATAACACTCTGTTTATATTGAAAGGAATAATGATACTTGAAATACGATATTCGGAAATACACAAATTCCTAATCTGTTTAAAAATTTATATGTATATATATATATATATATATATATATATATATATATATATATATATATATATATATATATATATATATATATATATATATATATATATATATATATATATATATATATATATATATATATATATATATATTCTTTTTTTTCATTACATTTTTTTGCTATTTAAAAAGTATAAAACATATCTTTTTCATTCGAATTATTTTCCCAAATATCCGATTATTCAGAAAACGATAATGTTGCTTAGAAATAAAAGATCGGTCACAAATATTTTTGCAATCCACATTAAATTGATGCTTAAAATGGATTAACAATTTTTGGACATGAATATATCTCAAACTATAAGAGTTAAGCACATTTTTAGAAATGTGTGATCACTTTATTTCGTCTTACATCATAAATGCAATTTTACGAAATTTTCCAAAAATTAAAAAAACCAAATGGTCTTTTTGCAAAAAGTATTCCCCTAACAATTGGGGACAAGTAATTTTATAAAGATAGTAGTAGTAGAGCTTATTCATATATGTAATGTGAAAATATGCTTTAATCATAAGGATTCATACGATTTCATACGTCTTTCGTTTTTGATGGTTTATTGATTTTTCACCATTCGTAGAGTTGACAAAATCCAACACAATTTTACCAAAATTTCTCAAAGCAAAGTTCACTTATGAATAAATGAGCTTTATCGATTTATTTTCATAATATGCTGCTCGACGCCTAATCAGGCATAATAATTAAAATTAAATTCATTTATAGGTGTAATTAGTTTCGCTTTAGAGATCAAGTATTAAACTGAGATTTTATTTTGAAGCTTCCATGTTAACATTTTGTTTTTGTTTTTAATTAATTTAAACTTAATAGAATGTACTTATTTCGAAAAACATCGGAGCAAACTAATGCTGGCTTATCAGTTTAAATAATCACCAATAAGCAAAGCGGGAGAAATATAATATATGTTTATATATGTATGCATATATGATTTGATCTTTGAGAAAATTATTGGATTTTAGAAAATTTACTTGTGTTTATTCAAATGATCTCATCAGTCTTAATTAAATGCTTTGAGAAAACGGAATAACGTTTTAAATTGAACGAGAAAGAAGTGTGTGCAAATTTAGAATTAACGGAATTTTCAGAACAGCTTGAGAATCAGAGCGAAGTACAAACATACAACAGCAAAAAAAAAAGAATACCTAAAAAGGACCAAGAATAAGAAATATAAAATAAAATCAAGGGCAAATGTGTAGACAGATTTAAATGCTTGTTAGTGTAATCTATATAATTAAAAACAACAGCGACCTCTAGTCGTAAGTGCGTTTCAATTAAAATACAATTGAGGTATTTTAAAATTTTTTATAATGAAAATAAATTTGATTTTATTATTTTTATATCAAACAGATTAGTTTAGGTCATATTAGATTCTGATCTGGTTTTGCTATGTCCTTTTGCCCATTGCTTTCATTCCAACTTATAATCTGTTCAAATTTACTTGCAATATCAGTTTTGTAATTGTTTGCTATGTGTAATGAGATTGTAAAAGAAAGAGTTTCCGACGAACATATTTTTTTATAAAAAATTTAGTTCTGATTCGATTTAGCTACATCCGTCTGCCAATTTGCTTTTTGTTTATTTTTCTTCTTAATACCGGTCCTGTCGGAAAAAAGTAATAGATCATTATCAACACGAACCGGAACTTCGGAGATGCCAACTCAATAAAGTTGCAAGAAAATTTGTGGAATAATTCCAGGCTAAAATTGTTTTCTCAAACCATAGTAATAAGAGATATTTTGTCGCATAACTCTCAAACTATAAGGAAAGATGTCTTCCCGTATAATTCTGTGTATCAATCACTATTATAATGAAAAAATATCTATCTGGCACTTCCTTCACATAAAACTTTTACTGATGAAATCTAACATTCCTTCCATTCCAAAAATAATTTCTCAAATATCGGTGGAGATTGGTGGAGATTATTTAGGATTATTATTTACTCGTGTGTGTTCCCTATTGAAACATCTAATTTAGCTTATCAATTTCAAAAATAATTTAACAAAAATATATATAAAAGACCATAATTTATGTCGGACATGCATTTTTATGCAAAAAAATATTTATAAAAAAGCACTTGGATTTGAAATAATTTTAATATTTTTTTTTTGTTATTTATTTTTCTTTAGACTTTACGTCAACGTTAAGTACTTTTATAAAAATAATTAATAAATTTATTTGCAAAACGAAGAGATGTCACGAACCGTCAGGTAAATAGTGATAAAACAAATCTTAATATATATTTTTTTATTTTAATGTCATTTTTTTATTCTTCAGATATTTCAAATTAATTTATATTGTGGCCGGAATTCTAATGAGTAATGCGGATATCTGTGAAACAGTAGATCAGATACAAATTACTCCACGTGTTGACCGAAAAGAGAAAATTCAAAAACAACAACAGGCGAAGAACAATTTACAACAACTACAAATAACCGAAAAGAAATCATCACTTCGTAATTTCTTATATCGTAAATTTAATATATTTCAAATGCTTAACAGGATTAAAAGTCGCATAAGGCCCCAATGGAGTGCATTTAGTATATGGACCATTCCTAACTTTTTCATAGAGTGTTCGACAAATTTACTTTATCGTACATTTGTTATAAATAGTGACTGTGATGTAATTTATAAATGAATTTTTTGATGAAAAAAAAAAAATAAAATAAAAGAAAAGAAGAAAAATACTCATTTTGTTTGTTCATTAAGCATTTTTTAATTAACTTCTTTTTAAGCCATTTTTTTTGTTGTTTTTTAATAGAATGAAGAAATATGATGATTTACAATTTGAATTAATTAGTTTTTTCTTTTTTTTGGACAAATAACATTTAGTAGATAATGTTTATATTAAAAAATAAAAATTACATTAATTATGTTAAAATTGTTCTTATTACACAACAACAAGTACTCGTACATCAAAAAAGTTTTTATTACAATCGGAGTAATATAATTAATTAATAATTAAAATAATTTTTCTATTAAATATTATCATTTGGTCCCTAAAACAGTTGCATTTTTTGTCATAAGTCATTAGCCATAACGGTGCTGGTATCATTGATCATTTTCGGGGTGATCTACTGTTTTTCTCCATTCTCCACAATGGAATTTTGTGAATTATCGGAATTATCGGGGCTTACAGCATTAATGGGACTTTTATCGCCTGTTTTAACATTTAAACTAGTTTGCAGCATATTGGCTATCTTTTCAACATCTAAATTCTCATCTGTTGCTGAAATTTTACGCAAAGCTGAACAAACAATACTCAAGTCTCCCTTGAGTTCACTAACTACTGCTGTTATCTTCTGGGCATTGGAAAGAACCTCCACACTTTGGGTATAGGGATTATAACGTACGCCAAATGGTCGTTGTATACTTTCAGCAAATAATCTGAAAATTAAATTTATCTTTTATAGCCTGTTTATCTATGTCGCGTCCTAATTTGGGATTCTATAAATGTCATCAATAGGAAAAATGATTCGAATGCAAATCATTCACTTTTTCTTTAGCTTTCGTCAATTTCAGTGTCTGGCTTCAATTTCCGTTCGACATAGTGAAACAGACTATTTATATCACAATATTTTATCAACATTATAGTTTACCTCATTTGTTCTTTTGCTTCTTCAAAAGAATCAGTATAATAATAAGCATTTTGATAGGAAGTAATAATACATTCCTCTTGACAAGTTATTTCTGGATCAAATTTTTTAATTTTCTCGGTGGCTGATATAGCATGTTGCAATTCGGCCACAGAACTCAGTAAACCTGCACCATAAACCTTGAAAGTATTATCGGGTTGATGGCACAAACCAAACTCTACAGTGAAGAAATAAAGCTAAAAAGAACATAAAAAACAGAAAAAATCAAAGATCTACTTTATTTATCTAAATTTTACCAACCGTTGCTAATTTTTCAATATCTGCATCAGAAGCACCCAACGAAGCCAAACCGATTTCTTGAGAAAATTGAGCAAAACTAGAGTTCGCCAATAATGGCATGTGACCCAACAATTCATGACAGCAATCACTTGAAAAAATACATAACATAAAATCCATAATTTTGCTCATTACAGTTTATTCTTAATTCTAATATTTACGGTTCTGGTGTATAAAATGGATCTGAGGAATGTCTTATATATTGAGTACAGTGGAATACACGAAATGCTAAACCCGATAAAAAGTCTCTTGGTGACAAATATCCTGCTACGGGTCTTAATTGAAAACCAGTTTTACGTTTTAGAAAAGTGCTAACATCCTGTAATTGTGGTATATTATCCTCTCTATAACCACAATATTTCACCAATTCGGGCCAATTCTCCATATATTCGGGTACAGCATGTTTCAAATACAAGCGATGAAGTTCACGAAATACTGTGCCCCTTTAGCAAAAATATTTTAATATAATTAATGGTAAGTAATTCCAATTACTTACCAAGTCTTTACCTCTTCGGGAGTATATTCCACTCGGGGTATAGGATTACCACTATAAATTAAATTTTAATAAAAAGAAAATACTTGATTCAAACAGTTTTTACTTACTGCTTAAAATTCATAGCTATAGTGTAGAACTTTTCCCTTCTTTTACGATATACTGGATCCTTAAATCCGGGGTGATCTGCATCCAATTCCGAGCCATACATTAAGACATTTTGTGCCTTATCTAAATCAGAAATTTTGCGTGGAAACCAAACCATTTCACCAAAATCTTGTAATAAAATATAAATTCATTGTTTAAATACTCCGTTCCTGAGTTCAAAATCTTCATAAATTACACACCAAAACTGGAACATGCCGACAATGAGGGGGCCCTTACAATACTACTTTTATCCACGGAAGTATAATTTACGGATTGCACCTCTCGATTTAACATTTGTAAAACCTGATCCAAACGTTTTTGATCACATTCCACATCAACCAAGACATCGGCCTAATTTTTACGACTTCTTTTAAAAGATTTGCTTTTGCTTTATTTTGATTGTTAAAGACCTACCTGATTTGTAGCTGATTCCAGTGGTGACAATTCCAAATGTAAAACATTTATTCCAAGTTCTTGAAAAACTTGCAGGGCTCGTGCTAAATTACCCACCTGATTTTTTAAAGTAAAAATTATGGATACCCGATCTCCAGGCGAACCATATTGAAAATGTTTATCGTTTATATCTGGATTTTCCTTGCTATTCAAACTATGACCAGATTTATCCTAATAATATACACAAATTAATTTTATTTATTTTTTTTTTTTCAAATATAAAGTCGAATACTAAATTGATATATAATTCAATATATAAAGTCTTTAAAATTGTTTTCCGAGGTAAGTGAATAAGTTCATAAAATAAATAAATAAATAAATAAATAATTATAAATTAAAGTTGATTATTAACAGCACTTTAGATTTATATATTATTTAGTTTAAATTATTTCTATGTATTTAAATAATTTTGAATGATTGAACTCATTACGATTTTAGAAACCCGATAAATCTTTTCGACTGATTTTCCATAAACTTTGAAACATAACAATTTGGATCTTGAACATATTTATTCCCGTGTTTAGTGCGCGCATTAACTACAGTATCGACAAAATTTAAAGATTTCAGATTTTTCGAAGAAAACGAATTTAATTCGAGAGGACTTTTTGTTCAATTATCTGATTTTAAAAACTTAAACGCAATAAATGTATAGATTTTCTAGAGATGCCTTCATGATCCCACACTAAAATGGAGCAAAATCTTGATTATTTTTTATTAAAAATAACAATTATTTAAAAGTCCAAGTTATATAAAATTTGAAAACTGTTAAAAAAGTTATTTCTAGTTGAATTTTGAACCGCAATAAAAATCGAAATGAAGACGATTTTTAATAAAATTTGGAGAACTTAATACGTTTACTAATTTCACCAAAATCGGTGATGGTGATACCAAATATTCTATTTTCATTGGTTCTAAAGCTTTTTGGAGAGTCCTTACAAAATATTAAGATTTCAAAAAACATCTCGTTCAATTAATATTTTAACTCGTTTAAATTATAAAAATTTATTTAATTTTTTAAATCCTTTTTGGCTTACAAGACTTGAAGAACTTCCCGTGCTATCTTTACTGTTCGAACGTTGTCCATGTAGTGGGCTACCTTGTTTAACGGCCCACTCTTGTTCACCACTGCGATAGAGCCACAAACCCAATAAACTTTTACCCGAGGCACTCATATTATTTTGTTCTATCAGCTACTTCACTTTGGATTCTATCAAAGAATCATACGTTCGATTTGAATTTCACGCAATGACTAAAATATTCCTGCATATCCTTTTGGCTTTTATACTAGTGCGCCACTACCACCATCTTACGCATTGTCATCTACAACAACTAAAGCTAGAAAAAAGCAACAGTTGAAAGGATACTTGAAAAAAATCAAAGTAGAAAAGCATACATATTCAATTGTATACATTATCAGGTCTTTTGTATGTGCATATATTTACACTCACACACAGATATATAAATATAAATACAAAACCCTGCAGTATTGAGGCTGGGAAATTTATATTCGAAAGAAAATGTCTTTTAAATGTGAATTCAAGTGTCTCTATCTCGATCGTTATTGACTAAAGTTTCGAAATAAATAATTTACTTTATTACTTTAGATTGAAAAAAAACTATACTTATATCAGATCAAATTCAAATACACAATTTATATTTTTTTAAAAAGGCCACTTATCCCTTTCTTTGCTAAAGAGATGCCATATGAAAGGACCTAATCATCTAAGTTATAAACAAAAGAAACTTATATCCTTCACAACCATGGGTTATTATGCGTGTGGCCATAAGTTTGTAACGGTCAGGAGAATTATAATTCATTTTAACTCTCATATAATACCCAAGGGTATTTTATAGTCTGTATTGATCGACTCTAACATTTTTACTTGTTTTTTATTTCAAGCTTTTATTTTAGAACAGTAATAATTAATTTAATTTATACATGAATTTCATGAACATTGCAGACTTTTCTGCCACGAAATGGGCTAATGACCTTATATTATATATATAATTTTTATATATATAAATATTATATAGTTCCATATAATATTTATATTTTTTATTTATTTATTTTTTTACTTTTTTTTTATTTTTATTTTTTTTTAATTGTTTATCCTTTGAAAACTTAAAGTTTTAATGTGTATGAAAACAAAACTGCAGGATTCATTTGATTTCAATAAATACACACATAAAACTAAAGTAAAAGTATACTTTTGGTAAAATATATATTCATTCATTCATTCATTCACCCACATATATAGTGGATATATAGTGAACAAATTGGCTATATTACTCACTTATTCAAGTGCGTTTAGGAGTGTGTAATAAACGTTTATCTTACATTAATTTAAATCTTGACTTTTAAAATTTTGCGGTGGTCAGTCAGCGTTACATATCTTTTGTTTCTGACATTATCTTAATCACGATTAAAAATAAATATTTGCACATTTACTTACACACATTATTGGTAGAAAGATTAAAAGACACTTACACATAAACCAATACAAATAAACTTATATACATATGAACAAATTATCATGTTTTTACTTCTTGTAAAATAAAAAAAAATCCTGTGTCATCTAAATGATGTTTTTTTGTTCATTTCTGATTTTACAGATATTTAAGTGACAATATAAAATTTGCCTTATGACATTTTGATCTTCTGAGATTTTTACAACAAAATACAGTAGTTTTCAATCAAAGAAGTGCAGTGAATAAAATATGCTTATATAAACATATATTACATACATATATACATACATACATACATACATACATACATACATACATACATACATACATACATACATACATACATACTAATATATAATGCTACATTTTAGATATTTAAATGTATATATGTGTGTGTAGGTGGTTATTTATTGTAAACTCTGATTGGTTAAATATCTTAAAAAACACACTCCTTGAAACTTGTATCCGAAAGTTTTAATGACAAGACTGATACAACTACATTTAATTTTATACACACATACATGTATATGTATGTTGTGACGTCAGATACTATACAAACTTTTTATGGTTATGATTTTTTCGTTGTTGTTGTTGTTTAAGATTTCATAAGTTTTTTTCCGTTTTTAAATTAAATTAATTGAGTTTTTGAAATTATATTTCTTACTTTATGATAAAAATAAATTGATTTTGTCGAATTCATATATAAAAGATCATAAATCTTGTTTGTTAGAAAAGGATTTGGCATATATATTATTTTTAACATGGTTAAATAATCAATATAAAATTTTTATTGTTTCAAAAATAATCCGTTGCATCCCAAAAGGTCTAACTGATAGGAATTTTTCATTATCAAAAAGTCTGTTTTTTGAAGATTATCGCTCTAATAAAAAGCTAAAGAATTTGACCATTAAAAATATTATTAAAGAAAGTGTATTAGAACACAGAAGTGATATTGACAAATTCTTAACACACGTTTTTTATTTAAATTGTTAATTACAGTTTTATTTCATTTTTTTGTCCAGTAACTTTTGTAAAATATGTAAGTTATTATGTTTGATGTCAAACGAATAAATATATTGTTAATTTAATTACAATGAGTGTCCAGAAAAAAATGCGTACTGAAGTCATTAAATATTTTTAATAAAATCCAACTTCATCTACAAAAAGTTGGTCAAGCATTCAAAGGTCTGACGTCTAACCGTTTCCAAAGTTATTGAACAGAATTTGTTCGTTGATAAAAAAAAATCTGATGCCGGTAGAAGAAATGGTCCACATGATGTTTCAAAAGCAAAAAAGATAGAAAGCAGATCGGTTTTTTCAGTGATCGAACTATATTTGATACGAAAAGTTATAGCTAACGCAGGCTTAAAAACATACAAGGCTCAAATAGCTCCTGACAGGAATGCTGCTAAAAATTTAGAGGCCAAAACAGAACACAGACATTGAAGTAAAGTTTTCAAAAGAAATATTCTTAATGGATGATGGATGACAAAACATACGTTCTGGCAGGATTTCCGCAAGTTCCTTATCTAAAATTTTAGGTTGCTGCTGTTCGAGGGAATGTTGAAGAAAATTTAATGTCCAAAAGCAGCCAAAATTACCCAAAAAGTTTTTCGTATGGCAAGCAATTTGTGGTTGGAGCAAAAGAAGTCAATCATTTATTACAAAGGACTGTATAAACATCGAAATTTACATAAAGAAATCTTAAAAAAAGGCGGCTTCCATTCATAAGTCTTCATAATGTGTCCACTTACTTTTGGCCTGACTTGGCATTCTATCACCCTTGAGTGGTACAAGTACAATAATACGATATTTGTACCAAAAGAGATAAATCATCCTAATTTGGATAATTCACCAACTACATGTGGTAGAATATAAATTGTTGGATTTTTGATTATATTTAATTTTTAATTTACTTAAGAAAGTATTTAACTCTTGATTCCATGTAAATATTTTAAAACGTTTTCTTTAGGCAATTTTTCATCTCCGCTTATTCAAATAAAAGATATTTATAAGAAATCTGATGAAAGTTGGACCACTTGTAGTATAAAAAATTTAGCAAAATAATTTTTTTGAGGCCAAATGATAAATGATTAGTTAAATCTACTTAAAAATTAAGATAGATAATTTTAAAATTCTGACCCCACTAGAATTTAAGATCAAACTTAAGCCAGTATTGTCTCAGTGTAACATTTCGTTGAATTCCTTCGAACAGTTCATAAGAAACAACTTTATTTCCATTTCATTTCACATACAAAATACTGTGCACAATTCTTAAAAAGTTAAACACATTTTTCAGATTTTTATGAAATTTTGCAAAATAATTTCAACCTTTTAATCGCTTAATATATTCACCTCTTATATTTGTTTATTTATATTGTCTCAGTGTAACATTTCGTTGAATTCCTTCGAACAGTTCATAAGAAACAACTTTATTTCCATTTCATTTCACATACAAAATACTGTGCACAATTCTTTAAAAGTTAAACACATTTTTCAGATTTTTATGAAATTTTGCAAAATAATTTCAACCTTTTAATCGCTTAATATATTCACCTCTTATATTTGTTTATTTATAAATGTATTAAACTATTAAATCTTATATTAATTCTATCCAAAATAGAAAATAAGTTTATTTATTATGAAAAATCAAAAATAGTCATTTCTTGACATAAACTGAAGTACCTACATGCTATTACTACTACTTATTTATACTTCAATGATAAGATTTTGTTTAAATAAAAATCAAGTACCTCTATAACCCTTAACAACTCAAGTAGAGAATGGGAGTGTATTAATTTTTAGAATAAGGTATGTAACATATATATATATATATATATATATATATATATATATATATATATATATATATATATATATATATATATATATATATATATATATATATATATATATATATATATATATATATATATATATATATATATATATATATATATATATATAAATAAGTTTGTTTGGCAAGATTATAAAATGACCGATGTCTGAAATATAGATATTTCATTTAACAGCAGATAGATTGACATCAGAAAATCCAAAACACAGATTTCCAGATTCGCAAAGTTACACTACAATTCCTCTTACTTAACACGTACACCATAAACACTTTCCTATCAATTTAATCACAGCGAGCGTTCTTTCAATGTAATCTTTTCTGCTTCACTCACACAAAGGCGAATGTATAATAACGAATTATAATGCAGCATATGTTGGTTTCTGCCTCACACTAACTATGGGCTTTATAAGTTATTTGAAAATTATTTCGTCTGCATTCTCTTCAGGATAACCAATAGGGACATATGTGCAGACTTACTGTCTCCCTATGATATACTGATAAACTAAATCGGTAGAAAATATTTAGTATATTATAGTATGTATATATAGTTTTTATTTAGAAACAGTTTGTTTTTATTTGTTTTGTATATATTTTTGGGGACTGTCTCAAACTAGCTATCGAAGAGTTTAAAGACACTACTATTTTTCCTACGATACAACTTCTGGATATCAAGAATCTCTCATATCTTATTACTTTTCTACATATTTTGTGGTCATGATGTATCCTAACGATACACTTGTTTGCGTAAAGTAAATTGTGTGTACTGAAAAGTTTTTTGTTGTTTTTACTTAATTTCAAAGTCAACAGGGCATTTCAAAGTCGGCATAGCCGAGTAAATCTTTGAAAACAATCAATTTTTATTGAATTGTTAAAATAAATCTATGTTTATCAATTATTAAAAAAATACCATTATTAAACATAAATAATTTTAATTTTATTTTATAATAAAATTAATTATAAATAACTTTTTTAATTTCTTAAAAAAATACGCATTTCAGAGCGGCAAATCTTTTTAAAAGTGTTAATTAAAATAGAAATAAAAGTGATAACATTTTTTTAAATAAATAATAAAAATAAAAATGTTAAAAGATAATTTATAAAAAGAAAAAATCACCGGCTTCTCTGTCACTCGAAATATTAAAGTTCAAAGGTCATAACGCGTAAGTAACGCACGTGTTTAGGAAATTGTTACAATTATTTAAGAATGATATATAAATTGTTATATGACTTTTATATTAGACTAATAAAGGAATATAACAATATTAAATTACACAAATTTAAATTTATTTAACTGTCATTAGTTCTTTTGTTTGTTATTTTTATTATTTTCAAGCTAAAAAGTCTTGAATTTCATTCATATTTCATATGATTTAAACAAGAGAAAGAAAAATTTAAAGAATCAAGAATTAATAGAATCATTTATATATACTAGTATACACATATACGCATATATATGTATTATTTATGTGTCTAGAAATAAAACGGAAAACGGAATAAAAGATTTCATTAACAAGTAAGTGTTAAATTTGACCGAGGGGTGGGGATGCGAAATGTTAGATAAAATGTGCATAAATTTTAATGTTTGTTTATTTAGCAAAAATATCTCCAACGTACAAAAAGATTCATTCCTTTGTTAAATCCTCTTGGACTAGACCATTCGTTTAATGTAAATTTAGAGTTACCAGTAAATAAAACTTAAATTTCTTTATAAAATCTATAAAAATTTATTATTGTTATTGTAAATATAAAAAATATATATAAATTATATTAAGTGTTTTACAAATATAATACAAACTAAACTATATAAAGCACAGCATAGCATAGCATTGATGGCAAGCCTACGCCCATTTAACTTCTTCACCTTCTTAAGAAGTCAGTTAGTCAGTCAGTGAGCCAGTTTTTTTATTTAACAGCACCGTTAGTTGAGAAGTTTTTTGTTTGTAGCTACTTATACTTAAATATACAGTGTGAAGCATAAGTCTTGGTGTCCTAATTTAAATAAAAAATTTTATGAGTTTTTCATATCTCAATTTTAATAAGATAAAAAATAAAAATAAAGAAAACTTTGTAATAACTCTTTGTTTTTAAGCTGCAAAAGTGTAGGTACCCTATCAAATATTCTACGAAAACTCATTTGCAATTTTTTTGAATTTATAACGTAAATTTAAAACATGTTTAAACTCATTTATTATTAGTAAAAATGTCTATTGAAGAAAGCAATATTATAATAAATAATCATAAATTTGGTAAATCATACTCCAAAATTAAACAAATAATGACCAGGTGTAAAACATCAATGCAAAAAATAACTAATAATCTCAAGACAGCAAATAGAATTAAAAAGAAAATTGAAACAATTTCACTTTAATTAGTGTACCAATACTTATGCTTTATACTGTATATTTTCTTATATTCCCACTCCTTCCTGATATTTATTTTTAAGTGATTGAATGTGAAAGTAAAACGTTTATTTGTACAACAAACCATTTAAGTATGTTCGCACTCAAGAGGATTTATTTGATTTAACATCCAAATGATAGAGAATGAAATGGAAATACAAATACAATCAAGGCAAAAGTATGAAAAAGGGAAATAACGCTTTCTATCTATAAATGTAAGAAATGCAACAGATATAGTGAATTTTAGTGTTGCCAGAAGGGGATTTATTTAGTGAGGGATTTATTGGATAATAGGAATTTAGTTTTCGATTATATACAAATCTATACCGGTGTAATTGTAGATTACACCGATCAAATAGTTGAACACATTGTATCGAAACACTTTACTAATCTTTTAGGAATATTTGTTTGGGCAAACAAAATCTTTACCGCAGGAGATAAAGTGTCAGACACCAGTTACTTACCGTTCCTCTAACATACCCCTGGTGGTGATAACGTGTATCGAGAAAGAATTTTTTTTATTTGCAAGGTCTACGACTACTATACTTATATGTGGAGGAGGATATTGCAGATTCAACACAACCGATTCTTATTTATTTTATTTCAGGTCAGATTTACCTTAAACTCGAGAATATTAAATAAAATCGAAAGCATTTTCTATTATCGCATATATGCCGGAATTAAAAAAAGGTTTTGAGTTAAGAAATATTTTAAAAACTTGAATGGGATTTTTCACATATGGCAACTCTTTACATTAAAATGTGTTTGTGCGTATGACTAACAGTATTAAAGTTTGCCATTCTTAAGTTTATTGTTTGTATCTTTTAATGTTATATCTGTGTATTTCCTTAAACTGTATAACTAAACTAAACGAGTATTAATTTAATTGAATGAGGATTTTAACAGAATAGAGTTTTGTTTAAGAAGGATACAATAAAACATCTACAATGACATCAAATTAACATTCAACAATTATTCATTAGATTTAATTCATTTATATTTTTAGTTTGATTATTAAAAAAAATTAACTTAATTTAATAAATAATTATAAAAATGAAAGATTAATATTGGTAAATAACAGTTATTAAATATATAAAACGTCTAAGATTAAAGGTCATAACCTAAAAATTACTAAACAATTGAAGTAATTTATAAAAGAAAGATTTCCAAATATCACAAATAATATGGACCAGTTATAGTAGAGAATTCTTAGAATTCCATCAAATATTTAAGACTTCAAACATTTGTGTGTCATCAATCCAAACATTTAATTTATACTCATTGAATGTATCTTCCAATATCCATTATTATACGTTTCGGAAAAAAAACGCTTCAATCATAATAGTTATTTCCTGGGTCAATTGAACTTGGAATGAGTGTTTACAATAGATTTTGTCATATCTTTAGTTGCTAGCACGATAACGAGTCGAAGAGTGAAATTTCTGCACATAAGCGCCAACAACATTAAAGATTCCCGTAGAATAATCTGAGGGAGCAAGTTTGATAGAATATGCTTTTTGGCTAGAATCACATCAGTGGGAAAAATCTTTTGAAAAATCTTTAGTTTATCTTTTACGAAATGCTTTTTCACTAAAATGATCATTTCCTTTAATGAAATCAGCAAACGCATTTAATGCGCTGCTCAATTGTGTATACAATGAAATATCGAATTTGAATTTGTTGTTAAAATGTAAGTTACTACTAAAATCGAGCATTAAGTTGAACAAAGTCACTAACTTTTAGTCATGATTTATCTTTTAATATTTACCTTTGATTTTTCAACATTGATTTTTAACTTGTAATGCATTTCCTGAGGGTCAAATATTCCAAAATTGTAATTTTCGGCTAAAGTTTTACTCTTCACTATAAATTATCATTTTCATCTAAAATCCAATATTTTATTAAAAGTTAATTTTTTATTAAAAAATCAATTTTTGCCAAAATGATTTTTTCATAAAAAATTTAATTAAAAACAAGTATGAAGTTAAAGTCAATCAAACCCGACTGTTTAATACCCTTCACTACAAAGTTTGTTATTAATAATATCTACCAAAAATTAATTAACGTCCCTCGAATAAATGTATTTTCTAATTTATGTTTAAGAGAACAGTATATTTTTATGGTATTTATGTGGTTTTGTGTGTTTTAAGAAGATTTTTTAGGTGGATTATACGGGACTAATGGAATTATGGTAAAATTTCTCACATCATTTTTTGCTTTCATTCATCTTGACCAAAAATATTACAATACCAACGCATATGTTAGATTTTAACTCTTCAAGGTGATATTTGGATGGGAAGATGTATGGGACCTGTGAAAAGTATTGGACCGATCCTCGTATGATTTGGTACAATATTTGACAAGAAGTTACAAACTTCTGCACAAACTCATAGCACTAAAAAAAACAACTTTTTGTCATTTTCATTAAAAATTAAATTTTTAATAAAAAAATTAAAAAAAAAAATTAATTTTTGACATAAAATGAAATCTCAACCAAAATTCAATTTTTCCATAAAAATTCAAACTTTAAAAAAAAATTTCAAAATAAATGCAATTTTTCAAAAACTTAATTTTTCATCAAAAATTAATTTTTTCCCAAAAAAAAATCTATTTTTCATCAAAAATTCAATTTTTCATCAATTATAAAATTTTTTATCAAAAATTCAATTTTTCATAAAAAACGAATATTTTTATATTTTTTTCACAACAAATGCAATTTTTAAAAAATTAAATTCTCATAAAAATTAAATTTTTCATCTAAATTGGATTTTTCATCAAAAATTCGATTTTTCATCAAAATAAATTTTTTTTATGAGAAATTCAATTAGATTTTTTTCGTAAAATTTAAGTTTTGATTAAACGTTTTACATAAAAATCAAACGATCTATTTTTTACTAAAAACCAAATTTTTGTACCAAATATGTAAATGAATTATTCATTAAAGAAATATGTCAAAATCTACGCTTTGATCAAGCGCCTTATTCGAACAATATAAAATATAAAGAATGTTCGAAAATGAAAATGACGAAAAGTCTACATTTATTTTGCAAATTATTAATTTTCTCTCCTTCAGAATTGGAAATCATATTAAATATCTCTATTTTTTAAATTTTCTTAAAAACCCCTTTTCAAATTTAACGGTAAAAACGGTAAAAAATTCAAACAATCCCTGTGATTACTAAACAAATCTTACAACAAAACAGAAAGGAAGAGTATACAATCCGCATGTTTCAGTTGTAACGCTTGCGCTTTCAATGTTTTGGGTCATATGATGACAGGTCCAAGTTGTAAACAAAACAATATTATTCAACCCTCATGTCAAAGTGAAAGGAAGTCGAAAGCAAAAACTAGCAAGAAGACATATTGACGACATAAAAACACTGGCTCACATTAACGTTAACAAGGGCTGAACCACTTTTCTTTTTTTCCTTTTATGTTTTTTTCTTTTTCTCATACAAAGTCAGTAAGTGCGAGAGCAGTACAAGGAAATTATTGATTTTTTCGCATAAGTCAACCAAAAAATAAAAAAAAAAAAAACACACAGAATAGAATTAAAGACAAAAGTAGTGCAAGAAGTGATTTTTGTTGTTTAAATTGATTTTAAACGGAATTTGTTAATGAAAATGATTTCAAATTGATTTGAAAATAAACAAAAAAAAATATTTTATTCACGCAAATATCCTTTTTCGAAAGGAATAAAGTTTTAAGCTCAGAAATGGCTGATAGTGAATTCGAAGAATTCCATCGTCCAATATTTGAAGCACATACAATACAATATACCAACAGTACCGTTACTGGTGCCAAAAAACCAAATCCTCATACATTCTATTCGTAAGTTTTCTAATTAAAAAAATTCATTTAATTAAAGAAAAAAATTAATTAAAAAGTGTTTGATATTGATTTGAAAAGAAAATATATTCAGTTTTAAAGAAGGACCTTTGAAGAAAAATTAAAGAAGTGAAAAAAAGTTGAAAGTTACATACACATGTACACATTTACATACGTACATATTTATGTGTGGTGAAAAATCAATGACTATAAAATAAGTCGAGTACTTTTCTATTGTTTTTGTTCTGATTTGTTACATTTTTTTGGGATTTATAGTCTTATACCGAATGATGATCTGGAGGATTCTCCTTCTTCGAAAAGTGATACATCGGACCAGGAGGACAATGGCGAAAGCAATAAAATCAACAGACAAGTAGAAGATGATGAAATTGGAGATGGTCTTAAAGTGGTATCATTGTCATCAGATGGTTCACTGGATACCAATGATTCATTTAATTCTCATCACCATCATCCTTTAAATCATCAGGATGCTATTGGAGGTTTGGTGGGTATTGGCTCAAGCAATACTCACAATGGCACGCATCAAGCAAATCTTTCAACACACAGTTTACCAATTGGTATTTTGAATAATAATCAACAACAAAGACGTCGTCGAAAGTTACCCGAAATTCCCAAAAATAAAAAATGTGAGTTCGTTATAGGATATCAAATTGGCTTTAAATTGTTCAATCATTCTTAGACACATCATCATCAAGCATGGTGTCGTAATTATTTTTATTTGTTTTTTTTTTATTAGAAAAAATAAAAAAATGTAGATTTTTTAATTTTTATTTATTTGGATTTGATCACCGATTTTTGCAGCTTCCATATTGCATCTTTTAGGTGGTGGTATAGGTGGCAGTGCCTGCGGTTTTGAACAATCATCTTTAGCCGATGAAATGTCAAATGGTTGCCGGGGCCGAGCAATGACAGGTCCGCAGGGTAGGCATAATCAACGATCATTTTTGACGCTCAAACATAGTTACCTTCTAGACGAAGACTCCAGTCCCGATTCGGAACGTTTGCAGAGCTTAGGCGATGTGGATAGCGGCCATAGCACCGCTCACTCACCAAACGATTTTAAAAGCATGTCTCCACAAATTACTTCTCCTGTATCGGAATCTCCCATTCCCCAACCCTTCGGTGGAGTACCTTTTGCCCACCTTGAAATGCTCGAGGCTACACACAGGGGTCTGCACAAATTCATTCCACGTCATCATGACGAAATCGAAATTGAAATCGGTGATCCGGTCTATGTACAAAAAGAGGCCGATGATCTTTGGTGTGAGGGTGTTAATTTAAGAACCGGTCGTCAAGGTATTTTCCCCTCAGCCTATGCTGTGGATCTCGACTACAATGAATTCGATCCAACTGTACAACAGGTTAAGAAGGAACGTTATCTATTGGGTTATTTGGGCTCTGTGGAAACTTTAGCCCACAAGGGTACTGGAGTAGTGTGTCAAGCTGTACGTAAGATTGTTGGTGAATATGGTAACTCACCTACAGGTCAAGTATGCATTTTGGAAATATCTGATCAAGGTTTACGTATGGTAGATCGTTCTGGACCGAATGTAAGTTTTAAGATTTGTTTTATTTATTTGTTTCATTGGTATCAATTTTATAAATATAATTTCAGAATAAAAAGGATAAAAAACCATGTATCGATTATTTTTACTCGCTCAAAAACGTATCTTTTTGTGCGTTTCATCCAAGGGATCATCGTTTTATTGGATTCATTACCAAGCATCCAACAGTACAACGTTTTGCTTGTCATGTTTTTAAGGGTACCGAATCAACTAGACCTGTAGCTGAAGCTGTTGGGTATTTATCCTTTTTAAAAAAAAGTATTTTTGATAAAAAAAATTATTAAATTTATTATAATATTTTCAGACGTGCATTTCAACGCTTCTATCAAAAGTTCATTGAGACAGCTTATCCCATAGAAGACATCTATATTGAATAAACATATAAAATATACCCACATCGAGGGTCCCTTAAGATAAATATATATATAAATAGCAACATATATATGTGTATATAATAAATAAATAGGTACGAGAACAATACAAAAACAAAAAAAGAAAAAAAACAAACTTTGAAATCTTAAAGAAAATGTTGTCTTCGCCTCCAAACTACAGTCGAAATTAAATTGAAATACACAAAACAATAAAAATTATACGTTAAAAATGGAATAGAAGGGATTATTATTATTCTTACATTCGACTATACTTAATAACTCTTTTATTCGAATAAAATACTTACAAATAAACCAAAAATGTATTATTTAGATTAAAATTTATGTTTTATTTTATTCATCTAAATTTCAGAAACCTAAAATGCATACATACATACATACATACATACATACATACATACATACATACATACATACATACATACATACATACATACATACATACATACATACATACATACATACATACATACATACATACATACATACATACATACATACATAATACATACATAAATACATAAATACATACATACATACATACATACATACATACATACATACATACATACATACATACAAACATACATACATAATGTTGAGAAAGATATAAAATCAAAAAGATAAGAAAAAAATAATTTTGCATTAAAAACAACAAACAATCAATCAATCAATAGCAAATCAAATGTAATACAATATTATTGTTCGTATTCATTTTTAATTTACTTAAAATGAGATAATAAAAAATTAATTATGACAATTAATTAAAGTATAAATTATTTAGGAAGGAATGAAGAATGGATATTCTTCATTACACACATTCATAATTTTCCTACACAATTTATTAAATATCTCCTTAGATATTCATTTGTTTTAATATTTAAGCGTGTGATCAATCCACTTGTTATTGATTATGACTCTATATACATATGTGAACAAAGTTGTTCTTAATGTATGACTATAAAAAGAGTTCCAATTTTTAATCCAGAATTGCAATCCGGGGTAAACTTGTTTAAAAAAAATCACTTAAAAAAAATTTGCTTTGCCTGCTGTTATAAGAGATTTGGCCCATTACCCGACCCCAGGACCCATTAGATATATGTCCTTATGCAAGTCAATTAAATGACACCTGAAAAATGTATATGTGAAATTTTATTTAAATATATTCAACAGTTACAAGATGTTGGCGACATACAGAAAAATTGGTGCTACATCAAAATTTAAGTAAACAATTTGACTCAGAATCACTTCTGAGACGATATGTTAGACTGTCCGTCCATCTAGCTGTCCATGTAAACGTTTCGAACTCTCTACAGGTCGCAATTTTTGAGATATCTTGATAAGATGCCATATAAATGTACACCCGTATTGATCTCGTAATTTCCTAAATTCTCAAGCCCCTTTCGAAATATAATTTTCAAGGAGCTAAATTAAATTGGTATTGTAATAATAATTGGTCAAATTTATAATAAATATAAGCAAAAATTCATGTGCGAAATTATACGGGGGCCGATCCATTACTAACTACCATATAATCCCCCACAAAACGTAGACATTAATGTCAGTGTCACATAATCTTCTGCACACTTAAGAATAAATCAGAAAATCAAATTATGCGAGTGTCGTTCATTAACTGCCATTTTAAACGAACTATATGTTTAAGAATATTAGATAGTCGGGTTTGACCGACTATAACATTCTTACTTATTTTTATTACTATTGTTCAGATAACGTCCAATCAGAAAATAACAAACCAAAAAAAGTACAAAAATTATCGGTCGGCTGATGTGATAAAAGTTTATTTAAAAAATTCTTAAGAATCGGAAGTAAATATTATCTGTAAAGACAGAAATAATAAATGAAAGAAATAACAAATAAACGTAGGAACAAATAAAAGTAATCTCAGTGAGTAAAATGTTGGTAATTAAAAAAACAGTGACTAATTTATGTCTACGGTAGCGGTATCAGTATCGGTGTTGGTATCGTTGCAGATAAAATATTAAATTAATCTAGAAAATGTTTACTTATTAACATACAAATTTATATATAATAAAAATGATGATTTTAATTATATCTATATATAATATATACAATAAATAAATAATATATAATTCATATTGTTTAACACTTGACGGATATTATCTTGAATATCTTAAAGATACGATTTGAAAAATCAAATGAAATGAAAATAACACCGGAAAAAATAAAGACATACACAAACACTTACTATAAGTGTTAAAATAGTTGATATGTTATTAAATATTATATATAGATCTTTACTTGAGAATGAATAATTTCATTAATTTAAATAAATTTTTAGTAAATTCTAATAATTATTTTCAGCTCAAACAAATAACTTGTATTAAAAATTTATAAATGTACGGAGCGAGATCGATTCTTAACATTCATATATGTTTGTAAAAAGGAAACTGCTAAACTTACAGTCCTTATTTTTTTATTTAATTGAAACTATTTTTACAATTAACAAAAAATTATATTTTTATAGTTTTAAACGCTAAAGGTTTTTCGGAAACCCTTCCATTAACATGATTTCTATCACTTTGCTCGAACAGGCAGTTCATCACTGTTTAAAATCGATCACGCTTTTGAACATCTTTTTTTTTTTTGCTCTTCAATTCTCTTTTAACAAGACCCCAATATAGGCAGTTTGGAGGATTTGCCTCTCTTGGTACAATGTCTTGTTTACCATAGCGAAGTCTTATGAATGGAAACACTTTATTTGTAAACCTTCCTTGATGTAAATCAGCAATGTACAATTTTTAACCAAAAAGTTGCAAAAAATCTGCCAGAACATACTTTGACAATACATGTACGCTATAAATGTCAGCTGCTCTCTCACAAAACGTCAATTTAAATATTATTCTGAATTTATAATTCGCCTTTTTAACGAAACTTGTAAAGTAATCGCTAGAATAATATTATTTTAAAAGTTAAAGTTTACATATACATTCTACAAATGAAAATTATTCACATACAAGAATTAATTAATAGTAGTTTTTCGAGAAGAAATTATAGAAGAGAAAATAGGTTATCTTGAAGCACAATTCCATGTCGAAATTATTAGACTGGAGCTAAGTGAATAATGGTGTCGGGGGACAGTCACCAAAAGCTGTTGGGAACTCTTACGTGTGCAAACAATTTTTTGCAAGAATGACCCAGACAATATATTAAAACTGTTCAAAATGCTAATGATGAGTTTTTTTTATAAATTACAAATACCAGCACAAACAATTCATATACAAAGAGCTATAGCGATAGAAACAACTGATCTTTATTTTTCCATTTTCCGAAAGAAATCACTTTGAATTATCCAGAAAATGAACAACATTAATTCCAAAACATTCTTAAATGGTATAATAATAAAATTTGAATTATAATCAAATCTAAAAATATGTACTTGCAATATAACAATATATAGATATAATCTAAATTTAGATCATAATCCCCTTATTATATATGCATAACTGAATTAAGCAAATAGCACATGCTTTATTTTATTATTCAGATTAAACAAATATATATAGTTGTTCAAAGTACCGACAAGTTTAAGGAAAAATTATCAGCACAGATTTGCGTACCTTCAAAATAAAATAATAAACTCCCCCCCCCCCCCCTCAAACACTCGAATACAAAATATTCAGATGAAAATACCTAAATAAATAAATTTATGTACGAAATTATACCTTAAAGAAATACGACAAAAAACGATAAAAAGATAAATGTTTAACGTCATTAAAACGCAAATAAACAGAACAGAGAAACAACTTTTCTTAATATTTACAATAAAAGTTTATGAAAAAATACATATAACAAAATTATAATTAAAAGAAGAAAAACCAACGAAAGTATAATAAATAATATTATATACAACAACAAATTGGGATGTATGTCATTATGTATTAACAATTATATAATATATATATTATTTACCGAAAGATGTAACTAATTAATCTATATAAAAAATAGGATGAGTGTATGTATGTAACGTATAGACTTCAAAACGGCAGGGAAAAATTTTGAAGAAATTTTCACAGAATGATCCCATTATACTAGAAAGTATCATAGTCTATAAAAATTCCAATAGTACTAGGGGATGTGGTATCCCCATACAAAGCAAATATTGATTATCGAATACCTAAAGAACAGCGAGATTTTTTAATTTGGTCCCAATCACTTTTTAAAGGAACTGTTTTATTGGACAAAGTGTAGGACGGATAGGGTCGAGGATAGAGGTAGCCCTATTATAAAGCAAATATTGATTTACTTTCCCATGAAACAGTTTTACTTGGAGAGATAGTCCCTTGAAAAAAATATAAGTAAATATATAAAATATAAGTAAAATTCAATTGCAATTACTTTCTCAAACTGGACAAAATGTAGGACGATTAGGATTAAAGGAAGGAGTAGCTTCTTAGGCAATTCAATTATTAACTATTATATCTATTATCTGCGGAATTATTATAACAATTTAGTTTCAATCATTTTGGTAGCTAACATTCATAAATTTAGCCCCAATACATTTTGTAAAACTGTTTAACGTAGATGTGGTTTTACAAAGAAAATTCGAAATCGAATAATTTGGATAATGTTGGCAAATTTTAGAACTAATAGAGTTGCATGAAATTTTTTTAATACAAGTCGTTATTCTTTCGAGATCTGAGGACACCGAATAAAAACTATTATTTTTTATAAAAAAAAATAAATTTAATTTGTTCAGTTATTAAACAATTGTAAATTTGTTTATAATAAATTAAATATTTTAGTTATACAATTATCTAAACTCAAAATAGTGTATTTAGCTTCATCTAAATATGCATTAATAAATGAACGTATATAATGTTGCGATAGATTTGGGCTATTTGAAGGCAGTTCCTTTCAGTTCAGTCACCTACGAAAACTTTGTTAATCGTTTCAACTAAAAAAAATAAACAAAACACAAAAATTTTAACAAAAATATCTACGATACAACAAAAATAATGGGTTAATAAACTGTTTAATAAATTTAAGTAGATGTTTCTTCTTTCAATCACATTAACAAACAAACAATCGAATCGATCGAATAGTATCAATATCAATATCATTTATATCTACTCACTTATGTGGATAAATGAATTATTACGTGACAATAAAAATAACTTTAAAAAAGGTGTCTCGATTAATTCATATTTATTATGCATACATATTCGCACACACTTTAGATACTCTGTAGATTTTTTATGGCACTGGTGTATAGTAAATGAAAGTATCTTTCGGTTGTTTGTTTTATTCACATATTTAATGTTTATTGAAATAAAACAACATTTTCTGGAGACTACAAAATACCTGTAAACATTTTAATGAACAAAAACTATTTTTGCGAGATAATTATTATAAAACAAATTATTGGTTCTTCGATTTTGAGTATTAAAAATTATATGGAATTTGTTTATCCAAAACTGGGTCCTACGAAATGTTCGCCAAGCAATTCAAGGGTTTGCCATCAAAATGTTTCCAAAATTATTAAACAGTACCGGGAGAACTTGTTTGTTTATAGAAAAGCTGGTTCAGGTCTACGTGATATTTCTAAAGCCAAAAATAGATATCATTTCAAAAGGGTTCCCAACACATCCGCTGGAACAGCTCATGATCGGACTATTTTGTACGAAAATTTAAAGCTTATGCAAGTTTAAAAATAATAAGTTCCTTACGAGAACGCTGCTAAAAATTTAGAGGCCAACAATTGAAGTCAAGTTTCTGATCAAAAATTTTATGTTGGTGATGCTCGAGGGAATGTTGAGAAAAATATGGAAACAAAAAGCTGTCAAAATTCCCCAAAAATTCTTATTATGGTAAGCAATATGCAGTTGCGACGAAAGGAGCCAATAATTAAAAAAAAATCATCTTTACCATAAAGGGTTATACAGATTTACTGTCGCAATAATTCCCTTTAAATAAAAATGTCTTTAGTATTAAAGAATGTCCAAGGAAGTTTTAATTAACACATCGGACAAATGTAAATAATTTATTTACTAATTAATTGACACCAATAAAATGCAAAATAATTTCGCTAAAAATGTTGATTTAAATCTTTTTCTTTTATAAAAATTCGTTAAAATATTTTAAAGATACAGATGTGAAGAAATGATTCAATTTTATATTCAGATATAATAATTGTTAGGAGTAAGATTAAAAAATTCTTAACATACATATATGTTAAGAAAAATGAAACCATTTAACTTGTAATTTTAATTTTTTTAAATTGAAATTATTATTACAATTTGTAAAACAAAAAGTTTTATTAAAGCTTTTCTTTTATTTTGCTCAAAAAGGTAGTCCATCTCCGTTTAAAATCTACCACACTATTGATTACCTTTCTTGTGCTCTAAAATTCTCTTTCAATAAGGTTCCAGCATCTCTGCTGGCCTTAGCTCCGGACAGTTTGAAATATTTTCATGTTTTGGTACAATTACCACATAATTGTTCTTGTACCACTCAAGGGCCAAGTAAGGCCAAAAATTAATGTACACAAATATGAAGTCTTTTAAATGGTTGCAGCCTTTTGTAAATTTCGTTATCTATAGAGCTCGTTGTAGCAAATGATTGCCGCAACTGCAATTTGCTTGGCATACCAAAAACTTTTTCGGAAATTTTTGACTACATTTTTGACCAGGAGTTTGCAAAAAAATGCCGGAATATACGTTCTGTCATTCATTATGCAGCAGGATTATTTTTTTCAGAAAACTTGATTTCAATTTTCGATATCTGTTTTTGATCTCTACATTTTTAACATATCGTACCAAATAGTCCGAGCACTAAGATAACCGGGCTGCTTCCCTACCGCAAGTGTTAGGAGCTTTTTTGAAAATGTTTGCTTTTCCTTCTACCTGAACCAGGTTTTCCATCATTTGTTTGACATTAAACATAAAAACTGACATGTTTTACAGACGTAATTTAAGAATTTTAATTGTTAAGAATTTTTCGATCTCACTCCTTAATTATAGTTAACAGAAGTTTTATGGTTATTAAAATATTTTCAAACTATACTTACATATGCATGTGTATGTATGTAAGTTAATATGCATTGATGTGCGTAATGATGGCGTTGTTATTAATAGGATCTGGTATAATTTTATTGTTCTTTTAATTAGCCAATATTTTTTTATATTGACAATTCAATTAAATATTTGTTTAAAAAAATACACACAAACAAACTTTAATAAAATAACAATATTTAATAAATTTATTTGTACATTTATTCTGTTTTTTTTTTCTTCGATTTCAGGTTCGTAGTAACCTTTAATTACATTCATAAACTAAGAGAAAGAATTTTATTCTTTAGGCCCATATTCACAGCTTTCGTACGATGTGGATTGTGTATATAACGATCAGTGTGCTGTGACAATCGTTTGACAATAAATATAAAATAGCAGTAAGAGCAACAGAACTACAGCACCACCAACATCACTACTACCAATACAAATTAATAATAAATACATTAACAAATAACGTTTGTTACTTTTTATTTTATTTTATTTTTTTCTTATATTTTTAACGAAAACGTATGAACGTTATCAGTATCTTAAAACAATAAAAGTGATATAATACGCCAAAAGAACTTTTAGTTTTAAAAAAGTATTGTTGTGGCCAACAATTAACGCGAAAACGAAAAATAAAATTAAAAAAAAAAAAAAAACAAAAAACGTTAAGAATTAAGAAAAAATTCGAAAACAAGAAAAAATTAATTTAAGATAATTTTAAAGCGTTCACAGATATTACTGGCAAAAAGTTAAAAAAATAATAATTAATAACAAAAAATATGTTTTAAATTTAAAAAAAAAAATTCAAAAAGAAATAAAATAAAATAATAAAATAAAATTCATGTTTTAAAAATCTTTTAACAATTGAATTTCTTAAAAAAAGTAAATATAAATTAAATTATAAAACTAAAAATAATTAAATAAACAAAACAACAGAAAAAGCCAATATTTATGGCTTTTGAAACAATGGCAAATATATATTTTCAAATCTTTACAAAAGTTCTCTTAATAACCTTGGTCCTAATTGTCACACAAATCAACACAACGTAAGTAAAACAATTTGCATCGATCAATAAACAAAATGCAAAACTATTTTTATATAGATAAAATAACTACAAACCTACAATACACATTTGTACGTATGTGTACATGTACATCTATTGGTATGTTTATTACCCTCCATCACCAAAAGTAATGAAGAGATTATATTGACTTTGTCATTTTTAAGAAGGAATCATTTCAGACCTCATAATGTATATATGTGATCTTGCTTCAAACGCACACATCCACAATAATTGATAGAATACAATGAAATTTGGTCCGAATATTTGTTATACCCCTGAGAAGTGTCTCATTTAAAACCAGCAAAATCTGTTCAGTTTATTAAAATATATCAGATGCAACCTCTAAGTTCAAGCGACGAACTTTCGTAAAATTATCAATTATAAAATGACAAATTTAAATAAATTTATCCCATTGTATTAAGTTGTACATGCTTCATTACCATTCCAAAAATTATCAAAATCGGTTCAGTAGAAAATAGTTATAGCAAAAAATTTAACTAATTTTATGACTCATTAAATTTTTTAGAAAAACTTTAACATATTACATACGTTTTTGAGTATATGTTTGAGTGTGTATGTACGATACATAACATATATACTTCACACACATTTGTGGTGGAGGGTATTAATGATTCGGCATAGTCGAATCTAGTATTCTTACTTGTTAAAATATCAAACAATTGCTATGACTAATTTATTTATAAAATTTTCACAGAATTCATATAAACAAAATGTAAGAAGAAAAATGTCTCTTATCAAAAAAATAATAATAATAATAAATTCAATTTTAACAGAAAATAACCGTTAACAATGAACTATTTCTTTGAAATAATCCGACATTTTAAATAATAAATTAAGAAAATTAATATTTCAAAATATAGTTAAAAACCTAATAATAATAATAATAATTATTATTATTATTATTATTATTATTATTATTATTATTATTATTTTGAAAATGCAAATTTCTTAATGGAGAAGTTTAATGAAAAAAATTAATTAACTCCAAATCCTAATCTATAATTAATTATCTTTCTAACAAGATAATAAAAAAACATAACGTTATTAAGGAAATGTGTCACAACCGTGCACCTAAATGAGATAACTTAAAATGATTATAAATTTTTCGGAAATGTTTAATATAAATGGGATTTTTTTTTTTGAATACTGAGTTTTTTGCATTGATTTTTTATCAATTTTTACTTTTTGAAAGTGTTAAATTTTTATTAGAGAATTGTCAGATTTTTCAAAAGTTCGTCTGCCGTCAAAGCAGTAACAAGAGAACAGTAACATGAAATTTCTAAAGCCAAAAAAATAGAAATAATTTTCAAAAGAACTCCCAACACACATCCGGCAGGAAAGCAGCCTGTTAAGATCAGAGCTCGGAATATTTGATACGAACAAATTTAAAAATTTATATGGTAGAAATGAGAAATTACGGTGCGACCCTCGTATAATTTCCATCATTAAACTGCATTTTGTTCACAAGGTTTATGTGGACATTCTTAAAAATGTATTCTGTGTCAAACAATATACTTAAAGTTTTTCCTGCTTGTAACAATTCTTGACTACACGCATAATAACCCAAACATCTATGGCGATGTTGGTTGTAAGAAAAGATTTTTTTACAACGTTTAATAACGATTCTTGGTTTTCGTAAGATTTTATATATCATTTACGGTAAAGACAACCAGAAACAATATAGACAAACAAATGTCTTAATATTACACACACTTTTTCCTTCAATACATCCTTAACAATCATTAATAACACAATCAAATTATATATCAACATTTTTACTGATAGCTATCTTATCATCATGTTGTTACTAATTTCCATAAAACAAACGAGTTTCGGGGAGGGGAATTACTTTAAAAAATCACTATTTTAGTAAAATAAAAAACATATTTAATTTATAAAAAAATTTGGTATGTAAAATATTATTTCTAGAGAAATAAGTTTTGTTTATAAAACTTCATTATAATAGAGTTTTATGAATAAGAAAAAGAGTTTTCTTATTTATGACGCTTCAATAAATAATAATAAAAACATTTAAAATATTATTGTTTAATTTGATAAACAATAAATTTGATTAAAATTCTGATAATAATAAAAGTGATATGAATAAAATATAATTAATAAATATTTCAAACATTATTTATTTATAAAATATTTAATACTAGTTTTTACCCGGTGCCCCTTTACTTTACAAAAAATTCACTTCAGTGCCAGATATTGTAAGAAATTGCACAAATCACGATTTATATTACAAAAAAATCATGGAATGGGTATTTTGACAAATTCTCCCGACCCTCTCCATTCTAAAATTTTCCAATAAAACCTCATAGGAAAGTGACAAAACTGGTAACTCTAGGTGAAATAGCGTCGGCTCTCCTCTTTTTTTTTTTTTTTTGTGCGACATATGCCATCCATTTTTTCACGAAAAATTGTTTACCACAGCAATTCTTAAAAAAAGTGATTGGGAGATTATGTCCAGTTAAACAGTTCCAAGTGAAAGTAATTGAGATAAATTCCAAATATTCTCAATTTAATAGTTTTTTATATGTCTGATAATCAATACCTGATTCACCCCTTTTTTGTATATAGAATTTTATAGATTTTCAAAATATTGATTACTATCGTTTTGACTATAACTCCGATTTAAATGCGATTTTTTTTTATTTCAATAATTAAAATATTTTCTAATTATTCTGTTCATTACATAACAAAGTACAGTTTCTTTCATTAAAATATTGTTTTTTTTTTAATATTTTCTCATTAAAACTTTTCTAATAAAAATTTTCTTCAATTGTCAGGTAAAAATTACGTGAATTTGCATTATTTAAGAAAATAAATAAGTAATAAAATGATATAAATTAAAAAAAATATATGAATAACAAAAGAAAGGAAACTTATTAGACTAAATACAACACACATTCGTTTACACATACATACGTAAGTATGTATCAAGAGTATTTTTTTTGTTCAAAATAAATATTTATTTTTATTTAAATAAAGTTCAATAGAGATGTGTGTAAAATTGAAACAGTTGTTTCTTTACAGTTAAATTGCGATCAGAATAAAGTGTGTGACAAAAGTAAATGTACAAATTTACTAAATTATTTAAAATCGATATTTGAATAAAAATCAATCATTAAATATTTCCAAAAGAAAGAAAATAATTAATTTTTATATATAAGTAGTGAGATAAAAAATTTTTAACATACATATATGTTAATAAAAACGAAACTCCTAAACTTACAGTCTTCATTTTTTATTTGAATAAAATTATTATTACAATTAACAAGAAATAATATATGTTTTATTGTCTTAATCACTAGTGATGAAATTTTTAATCTTTTTCGAAACGTTTAAAGTTCTACCACACTTTTGCACACTTTTTTCTCTTTTTTTTTTCCTTTTTTACCAAGAGCCCACTGGCACTAGTTTCGTGCAGTTTGGAGCCCACTGGCATTAATTCCGGGCAGTATACATTGATGTGAATTTCTGTATTGATAGAGCCAATTAGCTTCTATGCCGCAACTGCATAATGCTTACCTTATAAAAAACTTTTTTGGAAATTTTGATTTCTTTTGGATCATAATCTTCTTCCTCGAGCATCAGCAACATAAATTTTGTTGACCAAGGAGTTGGAAAAAAATCAGCCATAACATACGTTTCGCCATTTATGATGCAACAAAAATATTTTTTTTTTATAAAACTTGACTTCAATTTTCGGTATCTGTATTGGGCCCTAAATTTTAAGCAGCGTTGTATGTTTTTAAGCTTTAACTTTTCGTACCAAATAGTCTGAGCACTGAGATAAGTGGACTGCTTTTTACCGAATGTGATAGGAGTCTTTTTTAAAAAGGCTTTGTATTTGTTGACTTAAGAAACATTATGTGTGATATTCCTTTATCAGGCTTTTTATAAACGAACAACTTCTTCCGGTATTGTTCAATAACATTTGAGAAATCAAAATGCCAAAGACTGCCAAATTGGAAGTTTACCTACTTTACCCTTAAAAATTATTTATATTTAATTCCAGTAATTTAAGATTTTCCTTAAAGTCAAGTAGAGCATATTCTGGTCAACGTGACAATTATTTATTTTTAAACCGTTAACAAAGCAAAAAGTTAATAAAATGACATTAAAACAGACTAATTATTTATTTTTTTTATTTATTTGTGCTTGTTGGAAGTAGTCAGTAACCAGCAATCAATGTGTATTTACATTTCTTTATTGACACAATATTTTTTTAAAACAAACTGTACATACATATGTATGTATTGTTGCCATCAATACACACCCAAAAAAAGCAAACGATTTTTATCTTTAAAATATTTCCTTCGCTCGAAATCGGAGTAAAATCTTAATTTTTATAAAAAATATTCTTTTTTGTTTATGCTCTAAATCAAAATATGATATTTTTACTTCCTAAACGATCTTAAAAAGAATATAAATTAATAAATTTTATATTAAATATAATATAATAAATAAGAATATTCCCACGACAATTATATATCTTTTCGGAAACGACCCAAATCACACTATTATGTATTGTAAAGAGGTTATAAAATGAACAATAGGTTGTTGACTTTCGGGACAGTCAACAAAAATGCTCTGTGTGTTATTAATTGTTTGGATCTATGCCACTTGTATTTAATTCTACACTTTTCGTCGATAGCAAAATTAGACTCGGAGCAAAATTCGAAAAAAAAAAGGATTTGATCTTCCTAATCTATTCAAAACTGTATGGATTTATATAGAAACGTATGAGTAATATTTATTATTTCTTTTCAGAGCGCTTGCAAATACAGAAGATGAAGATTGTCCACCACTAACAAATGCCACCACATTACAGCAATCTCAATTGATACAAAGATTAACACATGTCTGTAGATATGATCGTCTTGAAAGGCCTATACGTAAGTTCTCTTATTAGTTTATTCCATATGTTAATTAATTAAACATTATTAATTATATTTAGAATATGGCACCAATGGGGAACGTTTACCGATTACAGTTAAAGCCCGTATTTATATTTATTATATGCAAAATCTTAATTCAGATCTGTTACAATTTAAAATGCATGCCCTACTGCAGCTTAGTTTTCAAGACAAACGCTTAGCTTACAGCAATTATGCTCCCAATCGTAAGGAAAATATTTTGGGACAGAAACATTTAAGTGAACGTTTGTGGTTACCACATATATTCTTTGCCAACGAACGTGAATCAAGTATTTTGGGTACAGATGAAAAGGATGTCCTAACATCTATATCACCTGAAGGCATCGTAATACTTTCAACACGTTTACAAGCCACTCTCTATTGTTGGATGAACTTTAAAAAGTTTCCCTTTGATGAACAATACTGTTCGACAGTTCTCGAAAGTTGTAAGGATTTATTCTATATTTTTAGAACTTTATCTGATGTTTATTTGATATTTGAAATAAAAAATTCAATATATCTTTTAGGGATGTATAATACCACAGAATTGGTTTTAGAGTGGGAAGATAAAACACCAATTTCATTCGATCCTGATATGCGACTAACCGAATATAATATGCAACGATATTGGTACAACGAAACTGTGGTTAATTCCAATGAAGTACATTTTCGTCATGGTGCCTTCAGTATGTTAACAAAAATCTGTTTAAAATTTCAATTAATATTTTAATCTTTGTTTTTATTTAGTTGGCAATTACAGTTCATTAAGTTTCACTGTTAATCTTAATCGCGAAATTGGTTTTTATCTTATGGACTATTTTTTACCATCAATGATGATTGTTGCCATTTCTTGGGTATCATTTTGGTTACAAGCTGATGCCTCTCCTCCTCGTATTATGTTAGGTAAATAATATCTCTTTAAATAGCAAGTTCGAAATCTAATTAAAAGTTATTTTCTTTTAGGTACGAGTACTATGTTATCGTTTATAACTTTATCTTCCTCACAAAGTAAGACCCTGCCAAAGGTTAGTTATATTAAAGTATCGGAAGTTTGGTTTCTTGGTTGTACTTTCTTCATATTTGGCAGTTTGGTAGAATTTGCCTTTGTGAATACTATTTGGAGGCGTAAAGAAAATATTGAATTGAAAAAAGTGAATAGTAAATATATTTTGAAATCGACGCTAACACCAAGACCAGCCCGTCGTGAAATAGGTTTAAACAATCAATCTCGTACCAGATCTTGTTCCAGTTTAGATAATATTGTCTCCAGCACGGAGAGTGTAATGAATGGTAATGCAAATCAAGGTTTTAATAACTATTTAACCGTTCATGTAAGTATTTCAAATAATAATTCTAATTCTTCCTAGTCCTACTATGATTATATAATTCATGTTTAACCTATTTATATAGAATCTACCTATAATAACCACACAATGTGTCGATTCAGTATCAATATCAAGTAATCAAAATAGTGCCGATCATGTCATTAATATGGATAACAAAGATGCTAATAATAAAAATGGCGAAAATACGACATTCACATCCATGACACCGCAGGAAATTGCCATGTGGATTGATCGACGTTCCCGATTTCTATTTCCTGTTATGTTTCTTGCCTTCAATGCTTTATATTGGACATTTGTATATTGTTTTTAAAATACCTACATATGTATATACGTATATATTTTTATTATTATTTACATATATATGTATATAAGATTTCTTTGTTATCATTTTTGTTGTATATTCACCTGGTATTCAGGTTAATAGAGAATATTCTATAAGATTTCCAAAAAAAGTAGAAAATTTGTATTTAAATCCTTTTAACAATATTATACTAATTATTAATTTATTGGTCAGAATACTATGTAAAGAACTATTATTTTTTTATTTAAAAGAACATTATTTGCTAACTATAAAAAAGTGATATCTCATCAGTTTAAGAATCTTAATTATTATTGTACATCATAGGAAAGTATTAGTATTTGAAATCATTTTAATAAAAATAATACACACAATTTACATCAAATATAAAATATATTAGGACCGAAGCAAATTTTATTTTATTTTTTTTTTTACCACGCTTCATAATAATGTATGTCGGCCTTGTAATTCTCTTATGTATAAATTTGATGCGTGATTTTTACGTACACAAAAGTGAATTTTATTTAAAAAAAAAAAAAAAAAACTTATAAAATTGTCAAACTTAATTCAAAATAACTCTATATTTGTGAATTTAACAACTAAAATAATGGACCCAACAATGGCAAACAGTGGCCATCTCGGGTAGGTTGGATTTTTTAAATCCACCAAAAAATCAATTGAAACAGCTAAATTAAAAAGACTAAAAATAGTATGAGTTCTATATTTGGCTATGCCGAATTTTCAAAATCCTCCATCAGAAATACGTGTGAAGTAAATACGTTATGTTTCGTATATACAGTTTACGTACGTACACTCTCACAAACGCATACAATATATGAAAGTTTTTCTTAAATATAACATTTAATGAGTCATAAAATTAGTTATATTTTGGCTATAACTTTTTTCTACCGATGATAATGAAGTACATACAGCGTGTAGCTTAATATTATGGCAAAACTTTATTCTAAATTTTCGATTAATAATTGACAATTTTACGAAATTTTTTTGCTTCAACTTAGAAGTTGCTTCAGATAAATGTCTATATCTTTTTATACACAGAACCGATTTTGCTGGTTTTAAATAGGAAACTGCTCACTAAATGAGTCATAAAGTTAGTTATATTTTGGCTTTAATAATTTATTTTGATAATTTTTAATATCAGTCTATATCTTTTAATACAGATATCAGTCTATATCTTTTAATACACTGAACCGACTTTCGCTGGTTTCTCATGACTATAACAATTACTTATGCCGAAAGTTTCAACAACAGGCGGACAGAAAGAGGGTCAATGCTTAATCGACTCAAATTTTAGTTTGATGCAAAAATATATAACATTATAAAGTCCGCGATAAGTTTTTCTTAGTATTTCATACGAAATGATGAAGTTAACACACCCTATTCACCACTTGTGGTGGTAGATGGTTTAAAAAACGTTTTGGGACCACTGTGTGGTCTTAAGTAAATTTGAGTCCCAATCAATAATTGTTGCCAACTATTAAAAACATATTTTCTTTATTTGTAACGCCCTGTTATATCAATTCCACTTTAACAAATTTTTAAGTGCAAATTTTGACATCTATTTGTCAATTTTCTCTAAAAACGTCGTTGTTGGGAACGTGTGGACAAGGGTCTTTGGTACATTTCGCCAATTTTCCATTTTTTTGCCTTGAAAACAAGGTAATTGCTAAAATTTTGTAAAAAATAATTTAAAAATAAAATACAAAAAATAAATATGTCCTTATTCCAGTAGTCACGTTGCATCGTCTAAAAAAATATCATCAAGTTTACAATTAAACAAATATCATCAACCAAAAATAATTACATAACCTATGTTAAATATTTTGAAAACTATAACTCTTATTTGATAATTCGAATAAGAAATTACATTTTAATTGTTGTTGAATTATTGAATTTTAAATTATTTTATCTTAAATATTTTCAGCGAACGTACAAATAAAAAGATGCGTCTTACCTCAGCTTTAAACGGCCAACATTTCGGCAACCTAGCCAAAGTTCACAATATTGTGACCTACAAAATCTCTCCTTTCGAACAGAGAGCCTTTGCAGGTGCTATTAAGAATGGTGTCCCCAACATGTTCCGTCGTTTCCGTTCAAATGTTTTCATTGTTACACCACGTAAGTCAGATGCGGATTATTGTCAATTGTTTAATAAAAAAAACTGTTTTTATTGACAGCTTTCATTGTTGGCTATTTAATTTTCAATTTGGTGGAGGCTAAACATCATCATTTGAGTCGCAAGAACCCAGCTGAATTTGCTAACGATGAATAAATTTATCACATTATTAAAGAAACACTTATAGATAAAATAATAAAAAACCAAAAAATTTAAGAATACACTTGGAATTTACTTATACGGGTCTTAACGGATTTTCTTCAAGCACAATTTTGAAACACCTGCATAACAAGGACACAGTATTTATTTCCAATATAATAAATATAGATAATCTGTATATAAAATAGGATGTGTATATGTATGTATATAATTTGGATGAAATTTTCACAGGATGATCCCAATGTATCCGAAATTAACATAGGCTATAAACAATTCCGATATGACCAGTAGAAGAGGTACCCCAATACGTAGCATATATTGGTTATCGAATATCAAAAAACTATTGAAGTTTTAATTAAGATTTCATCGCAATAACTTTCCCTAGAGACAGTTTTACTGTACAAAATGTGGATCTAATAGGATTAGGGAGGGAGTTAGCCCCGATTAAGAATAAATATAAGTCACTGAATATTCAAAAGTGAAATTCTATCCCAATTAATTTCTCAAATAGTAAAAACAGTTTTAGTTGAAAAAATATTGATCGGTTAGGATCAAAGGAAACAATTTTCTTCGGAATTTATAGCTTGAGCTAAAAAATGTAGTTCCAATCACTTTCTTAAAGAATTTCTGTAATGAAAAAATATAAGACAGATAGCACCATGGTACTGTTTATACATCTTTTTGCAGCTAGCATTCATAAATTAAGCCCCAATAATTTTCCTGTAAAACAAATTTTAAATGTGGTCATACACCAATTATGTTGGCGCTTTTTCGCCTGAAGCAGCAACTTCAGCCAAATTTCATTTTTTACGACTTATTAATATAAAAAACGCGTATGTGTGAACATAGTATATAATTTGTAAAAAAATTATTTTTTTTTTGTATTTTGAAGTTTGTTAGCAAGGGCTTTAAGCTAAAAAGCCAAGATATATTACGATAATTCCGGTTACTCCTGATCACGACCTATACCATCGTAAAGGAATGAGGGGTTCTTAAATCTTGGTTAAAAATAAGTTTTTATAGTCTTATTCCAATTAAAAACGATTGCATATGGTAAATGTAAAAAATATTTGATAAAATTTACCTAGAATTATAAACAAAAAAATATGAAACACCCTATTTTTACGATAACAATTTGTGATTAAGTCAGCTGACAACTTTTTGTTTTTGGAAAGATATGAAATATTAATTGGAATTGATGAAAACAAATGCAAAGAATAACAAAGTATCATCTATAGTTTTGTGCGAACATTTAATTAAAATTGTATATAAATTATTAATTAATAAAATTTAGTGGGCCAAAATTTATTATAAAATTATTAATACAGTCATGAATGAATGTTGTAATAGTGAATTACGCAGTGAATCTCTAAACAACATGCTGAATGTCATTGTCGATTCCAAAATTATTAGCATTGAAGTATTTACAGCAGCTGTGGCCATTCTCTTTTTCGTGGTTCTTCTGAAAAATAAATTTCGTAACTTTTGCGGAACGTGAATGCCATCAATGATAGAATATCATAAGGAAAAAATTGTAATAAGAATCTATTGAAGAAGGTGTATGATGGAGGCTTACAAATGCAGAACTATGTATACATATATATAAATATATTTATTCAAACATACACATACAAATTAAATAAGATTTTTTGTAAATAAATTAATGACTCAAAAACTGCAACGTATTGTTTATTTTGTACATCTTTGTTTTCAAGAATCTCCACTATGCCTAAAGTCTATACGGTGAGTCAGTTAAGTTTTGTGTAGTTATTTAACAGTCTACAAATGTATTTTAGATAGAGCATTTATAAAAGATTTAAAGAAAGATCACGCGTTTGATTGGATTTCGTTAACGTTTGCAATTAGAACGTTGAATCAGGATCTTTAACTGAGAATCAAACCAACATACAGCAACAATAACAAAGTATTATACATTTGTCAATAGCTGTATTAGTGCAGTTGATGCCTTTGGAAATGACTTAAAGGCTAAAAAAATATAGATCACTCGTAGGCAATCCCTAAAATTATTTTTTTTAACATTTTATTATTTATAACATTTTAGTTAAAATGGGACCCTTTGGTTGCCTGTGTAATAGTTGAGGGTATTTATTGTTAAAATAGTTAAATCGTGGCGAAGTCTAAATTAGTAGAATGTTGCTGTCACACAAAGATCCACTCGAAATTATATTTGAAACTCATAAGACTTTTAGATATAAAAATATATTAACTAAATTTGGTACAAATTATAGCAATTAGTCTAAATTTACATTGCAAATTAAAAATTAAAAGTTATAATCGGTCAAGTACGGCTATATAATATGTAATACCCAACACCACATTGTCGGTGGTAAATGACTCGTACAATTTCTTTCCTTAATTATGTTTTTTTATGCAATGGGTTATTAAAATACTAGCATTTGTGCGAAATTTATGCATTTCAAAAGTAATGTTTTTCTGGAGAATTATATGGGAGTTAGAAAAAATTAAGGACCGACTCTGTTATAATTTGGCACAGCGATTTTGGATTATATTTACCTTGATTTGACTAAATATTATTACAATACCCACGTTTATGTGCGATTTATGAGTTCATATGACATTCTAAAATGATGTGTTATATAATTTGACATATCATTTTAGAATTTCATAAGACATATTTTCATAAAATTGGTTTAAATTATTATATATTTAGAATTTTATGGGCCATATAAAATAATTGACCAATCATAACTATACACCGTCCTTGGACCAAATAATAGTACATGCCTAATTTCATTAAGATATCTTCAAAACTGTGACCTGAACTTTGCGAAGAAGCTTCATAAGGACAGCCAGCCGGACGGACATTGTTAAATCGACTGAGGAAGTGATTCTGAATCAAACGGTGTACTTAAAGCTGGTGGTAAACTATTTTTTCTAAACGTAACAAACATCTGCACAAACGCATAATATCTTACACCAACGTAGGTTTTGAAAAGTATAAAAAATATTAATATTTCATTTATACAAAAAGAACATTTACAAGCAACGGTCCATAATTTCCTACAGTCCTTATTCAAACCCCACTTACGAAAATTGCATCCAACAGGGTAAATCTCTGATAAATGCGAGTGTACAAATTATTTTAAATGAAAATCAAACGGGTCAATAAAAAGACTGTTAATGCCTGCGACACTCTCATTTTTTAGGGACTTTACCATGCTCATCGACAAAAAGTCCCGTTCCCAGGATAATTGGATCTCCGTTCCTGAATGACCCGAGTTACACTCGCCCAAATATTGTCAATTCAGACACAGCTACGTCAAACGAGACTTGTCGATCTGTTACGACAAGTCCAAGACGAATTAAACAGTCCAGGTGATATTTGACACAATCTTTGTATAGAATTTTTTCAAAATGTAAATGTATATATTTGAACTCCGTTTATATTCAAAAATTAGTATAAAAATTGGGCGAAAAAGTATTTCGTTTAAAAAATGGTACATATTAAAAAAGGTGTCAAAAGCAATTTATCATATCGTATCGTATGGATAAATTCATGTTTGGATTATAAAAAGCTGGTAACACTCTCTACATTTTTTTATAATTTAGCAGCTGTCATGTTTGTCTTCTTCTTCACATTCGTTTTGTTTTCTGTTTTCCAACAATTTTATACGTAAATTGTCAATTTTTTCTACATGATTTTTTTATAATGTATTTAACAATCATTAATTTAAAATCTAATCTAAAGTATTTGTAACTTATTTTTTTAATTAAAAAATTAAAATACGAAACGGTACGTTTTTATAAAATGAATTTAAGTTTTTCTACGCTTACCTGGCAATTCATAAATTAAACGGGGTCATCAAATAACCTTTTATCAAGAAAAATCTGTAAGTTTTTTTTTTTTTTTTTTTTTTTTTTTTTTTTAAATTTAGAGTTACTTAAAATTTAACAAAAAATATTATTTAAATTGGAGAAAATATGTAAATATATTTTGATATGCAGTGTAAAATATTTTGAAGGGTTTATATTTTTTGTAAATGATCCATATAGTAGATGTATTTCTATACATATTAACTAATTAAATATGTATCTATGTGTGTGCATATAATACATATACTGCTTAAGTATTTATCTGAATATAATCTAGATAATACTTAGGCGTATGAAGATAAGTTAGAAAATGAAATTAAATAAACGTTTATCTTTTATTCAAGCATCCTAAGATTTTTTTATAACTGATTATGTTATTATTTTCTTATATTTTAAATTTATATGAAATATAAGATAATATGCTATAAGATATTAAAAATAAATGTTAATTTTACATCAAAAAGATATTTATAAAAAATAATTTCGATCTTAATGCATAAAAGGACTAAAATCGAGGTTGAATTGAAATGGTGTAACAACCAAGAGTGTAACGCAAAGAAGGAATCATATCAGACCCCATAATGTGTACATATTCTTGCATCTATCTGTCTGTTGTTGGCACGCTCACATCCACAATAATTGACACAGCTCAATAAAATATTGTGTGAGTATTTGTTATAGTCATTAGAAGCTTCCTATCTAAATCTAGCAAAAACGCTTCAGTTTATATAAAGATATAGACCGACATCTAAGGCAACCACTACGTTTAGCCGAAAAACTTTCGTACAATTGTCAATTATAATTTGATAAATTATAAATTTTCCATAATATCAAGGTATGTGTACTAAATTATCATTCCAAAAATTATCAAAATCGGTTCAGTAGAAAAAAGTTGTAGCCAAAATAAAAAATCTAAAGGGTATAAATGGATATCAAATAAAAGCTTAATATAAGAATACCGTTCTTATATTGATGCCCTTTTTTGAGTTATAAGTACTTTTATAAAAAAGTTATGGTAAATAATTTAAAAATTAAATTTGTCCCTTTATGGGTTAATAATAAAAAATATATTATGGTAAAAAGTTTAATATTATTTGTAATCATGCTTTCAAACAAAAAAAGTTAAAAAGTCGAGGATTTTGATTTCTTTTCAGTAAAGGAAATCAAAAAGAATATTTTAGATAAATAAGTTATATAAATAAAGATTTAAATCAATATTTTTATCTATAACTGAAATATTTTAATTGTAAGATCTATTATACATTTAATATAGTTTTAATTTAATGCATTTTTCATTTCAGCGAACACTTTTGTTTTTACAAACTCAATATCTCAATGTCAAGACGATCTTCCAATGCAAGTACGACTACTGTAAGTGTCGGTATGAATTCTTCAGTTAGTGCTGATGGACCCAGACCACCACCACGACGACGGGCAGCTTCAGTTGCTGGTCAACAAAGTCGCACCTCATCTACTACATCTGATCATCGCAGCAATGGTTCGCAGAATTCGCGACGTTCATTATCAGCATTGGTAAGGAAATATTTGTTTATTATTAATAGTGTAAAAAATAAAAATATGTTATTAATAATGGTGCGTTATGACCACAAAATTCTCCTCGTTCTCAATTCAGAAAAAAATCGCGACATGTATTTAGACGGATTAAATTACATTGTATGGGGCCTCCCACTCCCTTTGATCCTATCTATTCAAAGTTTTGAGCAGTGAAAAAGTTCGTTTAGAAATAGTTTGGACCAAATTTTAAGTCTATCGCTGTAAAAGTTTGATAAACAATAATTTGTTTGTATGGGTGTACCTCTCCCCCTGATCCTATGATAATGAAGCTATCTTACAGTAGCATGATTGCCTTAGATATTCATAAATTTAAATTTAAAAATTAATTAATTATATTAACAAATTTTGAAGTCTATCGCTGTAAAAGTTTGATAATCAATAATTTGTTTGTATGGGTGTACCTCTCCCCCTGATCCTATGATAATGAAGCTATCTTACAGTAGCATGATTGCCTTAGATATTCATAAATTTAAATTTAAAAATTAATTAATTATATTAACAAATTTTGATTTTATATTGACAACACTCTTATATTATTTCTCTCTTTGGAAATCGCAATATTCAAACTTTTTCATTATTGCCAAATAAAAACATTAACATAGATGAATCCTTTATGAATGTCTTAAATTAGTTTAATTGACAAAATATGTAATTTAATAACAAGCTTTATTGTTCTGTAATTGAAAATTTATTTTGTCAAGATCTCTTCCTTAATGCGTTGTCTGTTACATATGTGTCATTAAGTTTGCTTTAGCAAAAAAGTGTTTCCAAATGTCAAACTGACATTCTTTAATTTAGAATCTGGCAACAGTGATTTAGTTTAACACGATAATGATTTTCACACAGCTGTTTTTTATCCCTTCAATTATTTTTCATAAAACTGTCAATTTTACCGAACTTTATGATCAAAACAAAAAACTACATAAACAACAATTTATAGACTTTGACATTACGGTTTCATTTTTTATTGATAAAGTTCTTGTTGGTTGTATGTTGTTATTAACATACTAGCACCTAATTTCTATGTGCAGATAATATATATTTAGTTTGTATGTGTGTACGCGGACATGAGTTTAAGTGTCGTAGTTAAATTATAAAAAAAGAATTCAATTAATATAGCTATGCTAGATTTAGCACTTTTTCCCGAAAATTACAAGTGCGATAAAAAATATTAAATAATTTTAATAAAAACAAAATATAAAGGATTTTTTATTAAAAATAAAACAAGTCTATTTTGATAAGTAAAATTCGATTAAACACGTACATATATACATATGTATATTTTTTAATAAGGTATTACCTTGGAATTTAGAATTACATATTATAATAACAACAAGGAGTAAAATCAGCAGCAGATATCTGATATATTTACATATGTCAAAATTAAAAATTTAATAGCAACAGTAAAAACAACAATACGAAGAATATCTTATCATTAAAGTAGAAGTGACTCTGTGTGAAAATAGTTATTTTTTTAATATCTACTATATATTTCTATAAATTGATTCTTATTATTTTTGACAATTAGTCATGCTAAAAAGTTCATTTTGTTTTTCTAAATAATTGTTGGTAAAGTAAAGTGTCGTCATTGTTGTACATATAGTGAAAAGAAAAATATTAATTAAATTATGAAATAATTAAGCCGAGAAAAGTGAACAAACAAAAAAAAAAAAAAACAGTAGTTAAAAAAAAAAAAAAACAAAAAAAAATCGTATTTGTGCGAACATTTGATTAAAAGCTTAAAAAAAAAAAAAACAAAAAAAGAAAAGCAATTATCTAAAAGAAGAAAAGTGAAACAATATAAAGAAATAAAAAATACTATATGCTTATCTTAATCTTAAAATTATCATACTTGTAGAATCAGACCTGTGTTTTTGTTTGGATGAATGTGTGTTTGTTATTATATTTTTTTGCAACATGCTCCAAACTTAATAATTTTAAACAACAAAATTAAGTGAAAGAAAGACGAATAAAAACAATATATCGTATTTAGTAATAGTAATTTTAGGAATCCGGAATAATTCTAGTAAAAAGTTAATATTGAATGAAATTTCAACATAATGGCTGAAGCTTTAGCTGAAGGACAAATTCATGGTTATAGTGATGTAAGTTAAACAACAAAAATGTAGTTTAAATCATATTAAAATGTGCTATAATTTTTACTTTAAATTCCTGAACAGAAACACAATTAGCTTACTGATAAAAATATTCCTTGGGCTCCCACTATTGATTTATATTTCTTTGATTGTCGTTACAGTTCGGCAGCATCTGGTTTTTCTTTGTTGGTGAAAAAACTTTCGATTGATACATCTGTCACTGAGTTGACAATCTATAGCCCAGTGTGACTCTGGTCGTTCAAGTGTATATTCACTTGCTGAAAATATAATTTTATTTAATTCCTTAATTATTTTATTAAATGTCCATAAAAAGGCAAATTATAAATTTATGGTTGAATGTAATTAACTATTTATGTATTTGGTATTTCATTAGATTCTTACAAATTAGAGCTATTTGTTTCAGGAGTTGTTCAATTTTCTGAAAAGGTCTAATTTCTGGAAGTTTTTATTAACATATGAACTCAATAAATAAATGAGTATTTAAAAACTTAATTTAACCCCGATGTTAAATCGATCTAAAGAAAAATATACAATTTACTTATCCATATGTTCTAATTTCAAAGCCTTCAATATATTTAAACCGATGGATCTTATTCTGAAAAATTTGAATTTGTGAGAATTCTACTGTATACTAGAGGTGAACGATATGTTCTCGACTGTGATTTAATCACTGTAAACTACTGATAACTACAATAACTGAAATTATGAAATAACAGTTACTAATAATGTCGGGTTTTTTCAGTTTGTTGCATACTCAAATGTATTTATTATACCATACCCTACACCACCATTGGAAGTTTGGGTATTATGCGTTTGCTACAAATTACAACTGGCAGAAAAAATTTGTCTATCACCACTTTTAAGTATACCATTCGACTTTCGACGGGATCGCTTTCTGATTCGATTTAATGATGTCCGTCCGGCTGTCTATTAAACCTTCTGAACTAAATGCAGGTCGTAGTTTTAAAGATATCTTAATATAATTTGGCATGTGTCATTATTTTGGCCCAAGTGCGATGTCTATTGCCTATTTTTATAAGTCCCATATAACGCCAATTCAAAATATATTGATCAGGACAAATATAGGCAAAATCAACGTGCGAATTATTACGATCCATAATTTATTTTGGCTCTCTATAAAGTCCACAGAATAAAATCCTTTTAGAACGCATTAATCCCACATGGATATAAGTACCATTATAATACACCGTGCTCTTAAGCATAAATTAAAAAATCTTTATCTTTATAGGATGTATGTGAAGATAAATTTAAATTTAATTAGCCAATACACAAACCATGTGTTTTAGCAGAACTCTTGAAACACATTTACAGAGCTCTGTCAACACATTAACATAGCATTGCTTTCATCCAATATACAAAATAAGTACTATTCGAAAAATGAAGCTATGTGAAATAATGGCCAAAAGTGGAGGATTGGTGGCCATATCTGGACTTAGAGAAATGGCTGGCATATGATACTATGTGGAAGTGGTGGACAATTGGTCACACTATAAGAGCCTATAAATCACTTTCCAAATAATCTTGGAATTTAAGAAAATTCAATTTTTTCGAAATTCTGACCTGGGGAGGAGCGGTGGCCATATCTGGACTTAGGGAAGTGGCTGGCATATTAGACTATGTGGAAGTGGTGGACAAATGGTCACACTATAAGAGCCTGTAAATCGCTTTTCTCAAATACTCTTGGAATTTAAGAAAATTAATTTTTTTTGAAAATATTTATGAATATAGTAGTCGTAAAATGTTAAGAAGAGTTTTCTTTCATAGCCGTGCAACATTAGGAAAATGTGTTTCTAATGTATATAGAACATGGGTAATAAGTAATATGGGTGCATAAAATGTTCCTAGAGTTTGAAAATTTATTTAATTTTTATACATAGGATCCTTTGTAACTTTTATGTTTTAATCGATTAATTCTTTTAATTCGACTATATCATATTCTAAAAATGAACAAGTAAAAAGTTATAGCCGGTGAGCCCTTCATAGTCGGGTTTGTTTAAGTTTATTTTCTAAGATTTTATCCCTTTTATGGGACCTATAAAAAATAATAGACCGATCTTCGTATAACATGATATATTATTTTAAACCCCACTCCGGGAAGAACGTTTTTATGCGGGTTAGGTGAAAATAAAATTCATCATCAACAATTTCAACAGACATCGTCCTTGTGCTTGTGATGAAGTTTCATTAATATATTTTTAAAATAAATCGACTCAGAAAGAGATTCTGAGTCGAACGGTATACCTAAGAGTAGTGATAGCAATATTTTTTCTGTTCGTAACAAACATGTGCACAAACGAATAATACCCCAACCACTTACGATGGTGTAGGGTATAAAAATGATAAAAAAAATGTTACGAAAAATTCTTCTGTTACAATAAAATTATATTTGCTCGTTTAAAACAATAATTCTGAAGAGATTTTTTATTTTTGATAATTAGACTTACATTACTTTGTTAAATAATTCTGTGCTTAACAATTTCTTATATATATATATATATATATATATATATATATATATATATATATATATATATATATATATATATATATATATATATATATATATATATATATATATATATATATATATATATATATATATATATATATATATATAGATATTTGCGGTATTTTACTTTTGTATTTATCCGTCATTCCTTACGGGCATGAACACAGATGATGAATTTATAAAGTAACAGGTTCATGATAATAATAGGCGGATGCATAATTTATTATAGAAAGAAATTTGATCACTCACCTTCCGAGCTTTATGAATCTGTTAGTTTTAAATCGGTTAAGAACAGATTTTTTCAACAAAGTCTCATTTACTCTAACTTAAGAACAAGTAGTAACATAGATTTAGGTACTTTTGTCAATGTACCAAACTATCCTACGTTTTATATGGACATAATTTCTTTAATTTTTAAAACTGTATTGGATTTTAAGATCTTGAAAGACAACCGATTTTTACAAAAAATATGAATTATGTGTTTACAAACAATTAACTTATTATTTATTTTTTCAGACTGATACAACTGATATATCCTATTTACGAATTGTAGTATTGAATGGAAAAACTTTAGCAAAGAAGGATATTTTTGGAGCCAGGTATGTATACATATAGCATTTCAAAAATAAATCATATATTATGACAATTTAAAAAATTATAGTGACCCATATGTGAGAATTGATCTCAATACAATAAATGGAGATATAAACATTGATTCATTCTTGACGAAAACCAAGAAAAAGGTATAATGATGCAAATTTAAATGTGTAAAATTAGTTCAAAATTAAAAAAAAATGTTCATTTTTTTTTTTTTTTTTTAGACTCTTAATCCAACTTGGAATGAAGAATTTATATTTAGGGTAACTAAAATGAATTTAATTTTTTATATAAGAATTAATTATTAATATCCTTTTTTCAGGTCAAACCAGCTGAACATAAATTGGTATTTCAAGTATTTGACGAAAACCGATTAACACGTGATGATTTCTTAGGCATGGTCGAACTAACATTGGCGAATTTGCCAACCGAACAAGATGGTGTAGTTATAGAACCACAAAGTTATCCATTAAGGCCTAGAAGGTCAGTAGGGTATGTTTATTTTGAATACTTTTATTATTTACTTTTTTAGTTTTTGTTTAACAAATTGAGAAAAACTTCCACATACCTTGAAAGTGTAAGTGATTATTTATTCAATTAAAAAGACAAGTATATAATTCATATTGTGTAACGTCTTTTAATATGAGATAATTGTCCAATCACATGTACGGCATTATGATAGCACTACAATGTCAAAAAAATGCTTCAAATCATATTCCATATCATTAGCATTTTTATTTTGAAAACAAAAATTTGATCAATGAATTTGTTTCTTTGTTTTTATTAGTAAAATTTTTAATTTCATTATTATTTGTTTTAATTAATGTGTAAGAAAATACAAAATATCCATTACACCAGTGAATTGTGTTTAATTGGATTTAAACTTTTATTTTTGCAACTTTAGTGCTAAATCGCGCATTAAGGGAACATTAGAAATATATCATGCTTTTATGCACGAACAGCGAGAGACGGTGGATTCGACATCTAACTCAGGTGAATGGGAACATGTTGAAAATGTATCACTAACGGGAACTGCTCAGGTATTTTATTTTTTTAATATTAAATATATTAGACAAATTTGAACGACTGTGTTGTGTCTAATGTATTGGAAACTCTTCCTAATGATATATATGTATACTGGGGACATAAGTCATTTGCAAATTTTTTGAACATAAAATTTTATAGGCTTTTTAAGATTGTTACAGAAATTGGTTTTTATAAATTACCATTTTTGAAAAACTAAACTAAACAATATGTTAAAAATTTAAATATTAAATTTCGTTTCAAGAATTAATAAAAAAATATACTTATACCCCTGATTTATGTATATATGTATATAATTTATGCACAGTTCATTTGTACATCAATTTTTACATAAAATAGAATACTTTTAATATCAATGGTGGAAATGAATTATTACCACCTGGTTGGGAGGAACGTCAAGATGCCAATGGGCGTACCTATTACGTTAATCACACCGCTCGCACCACTCAGTGGGAAAGACCTACTATGTAAGTTCACTAAATTTATAAGTTAAGAAACAAATATGAACTTTTCCTTTAATGTAGATTAAATACAAATCATGCAAATGTTAGTACAGAAGCTGCAGCATCAGATTTTCAAAGACGATTTCACATTAGTGTGGATGATTCAGAGACGAATCGTGGTGGAACTGTAAGTATATGAATTATAATTGAATCATATATATATATATATATATATATATATATATATATATATATATATATATATATATATATATATATATATATATATATATATATATATATATATATATATATATATATATATATATATATATATATATAATACTCAGAAATAAGTATTTAAATATTCTGGAAATACTGTTATATTTATATTATTTATTTGAAATCAGTTTGTTCCAAGACTATCTTCTAACATTGGCTCCAATGAGTCTATTTTATTTAACAATACTACCTCGAATCCAACGATTCCCGCTCTATATAATAATATTGAACAGGGAGAAAATAGTGGTACTCCAAGAAACTCTATTAATAGATCTTTTAGCACAGATAGCTCCTGTAGATCTTGTTCTAGTAGCGAAAATGAATGCATTGAAACTACCAGTCGTTGTTCTAGATGTGGTTCATTACAAAATAAGTTGGACAATGAAATTAATGATCTTATACGCTTTGGAAGAATTCCAGATCAACATAGTTTTGAAAATGATTTAATAAAAAACATAAATGAACATCAACCAAGTACCGAAAATAGCTGTATTACAAATCGTAATAATTCAAATGCTGAAAGAGTTTATGATATTTTTGGTGGCAATTTGCATTTGGAACGTTTGTTTGTAATACATTTTTATCTTTAACATTTTCTAAAATATAACATAAAGCTAAATTTAAGATTTTTGATGAACATTATTTTGAGTTCATTATTTTAAAATATTTACCAATCACAAGCACTTTGCTAAGATATTTAAAGTTTTATGTCTTTAGTTAATAATATTCATTATGTACTTATTTATATCTGTATGCATACATACGTGCGTAGATGACGTGGTGTAAATTGATAGTATATACTTGAGTTAGTAGCAAACAAAGTCAAGAATAAAATTGTGGCCACATTATTAAAATAATATTTAATTTATTATAGATATTAAATCTATTGTTAAAATGTATTGGTGTACTTAAATATTTACATTATGCTTTGTGTAATAAATTCCTCTAAATAATTGTTATAGTAATTTCTATTCCCAAATCCCCTTTTATTCTGTTGACTTATTTTCTCAAAAGAAAATGTAAAATTCCTTATGTATGTAAATAATATATAAGATATTAATACAAAATTCTAAATATTTAATCATAATACATTGCCAGAATGAAGATGGTGACCAGATCGATAGTGGAAATCGTTCACAAACATCCGGTTCATCTACTAGGAGAAATTCTGTTGAAGATAATAATGCTGCAGTAACAGAACAGGTAAATTAAAATGTGACATTGAAAAATAAACGTGATTGTGTATTTATTATTCGATTTATGCATAAAAAGCAACCTGCAACAACTGCCGCGGACGAGGAACCTTTGCCTCCACGATGGTCAATGCAAGTGGCACCTAATGGGCGTACGTTCTTTATAGATCATGCTGCTAGACGCACCACTTGGATAGATCCACGTAATGGTCGAGCTAGTCCCATGCCGAATCAAACACGACGTGTTGAAGATGATTTGGGACCGCTGCCCGAAGGCTGGGAAGAGCGTGTTCATACAGATGGTCGCGTTTTCTATATTGATCATAGTAAGATTTTCTCTTTAAACTCCAAACAAATATATAAAATATTTTTCTCTTTTCTTAATTGTAACTAGATACCAGGACAACACAATGGGAAGATCCAAGACTTTCAAATCCTAACATCGCTGGCCAAGCCGTACCATATTCTAGAGATTATAAACAAAAGTATGAATATTTTAAGAGTCATTTAAGAAAACCGGTGAGTATTAAATGAAAATTGATAATAATTTATACAGTTGCTTAATTTTTCTTATAAATATAATTTGATTTTTAGACAAATGTACCTAATAAATTTGAAATTCGTGTACGACGTTCATCTATACTAGAGGATTCATATAGAATAATTAGTCAAGTAACTAAAACGGACTTACTAAAAACAAAATTGTGGGTAGAATTCGAGGGAGAAACAGGTTTAGGTAAATAAATTTGTATACATCAAATTCTTATTTTCATATATCTAACTAACACTATCCAATGTTTTAGATTACGGTGGTCTTGCAAGAGAATGGTTCTATTTACTTTCTAAGGAAATGTTTAATCCATACTATGGTCTTTTCGAATATTCAGCCATGGACAATTATACATTGCAAATAAACAACGGTAGTGGTTTGTGTAATGAAGACCATTTACATTATTTCAAGTAAGTTTAAATAATAGTTTTAAGTATGTTTAAATATGGGGAAAAAATTAATATAATATCATAAAAAAGGTTTATTGGGCGTATTGCGGGTATGGCAGTTTATCATGGCAAATTACTTGATGCCTTTTTCATTCGACCATTCTATAAAATGATGTTGCAAAAGCCAATTGATCTTAAAGATATGGAATCTGTAGATACAGAATATTATAATTCTTTAATGTGGATAAAAGAGAATGATCCACGCCAGTTAGAGCTAACATTCTGTGTAGATGAAGACACTTTTGGTCAAAAGAGTCAGCATGAACTAAAGGGTGAAGGAGCTAATATAGAAGTTACCAATGAGAACAAAGATGAATACATCAAGTATGCTTTTCTTTTATTACTCTTAACTTAGCTTAAATAACAACTAATTAATATGTGTTAATAGACTCGTCATTGAATGGCGTTTTGTAGCGCGCGTTAAAGAACAAATGACTGCATTTTTGGATGGTTTCGGATCAGTGATTCCTTTGAATTTAATTAAAATCTTTGATGAACACGAGTTGGAGCTGTTAATGTGCGGTATTCAGAATATAGATGTTAAGGACTGGCGTGAGAATACTTTGTACAAAGGAGACTACCATCAAAATCATATTATTATACAATGGTTTTGGCGGGCAGTGTTATCGTTCTCTAACGAAATGCGCTCTCGTTTACTGCAATTTGTAACTGGTACTTCCCGTGTGCCAATGAATGGTTTCAAGGAGTTGTATGGCTCAAATGGACCACAAATGTTTACGATTGAAAAATGGGGTACTCCCAATAACTTCCCTCGAGCTCACACATGGTAATTGCAATTATTTATTTTATATTTCTATTAAAATTGTTATTAATGTTTCTATAATTCAGTTTTAATCGTTTGGATTTGCCGCCTTATGAAGGCTATTTACAACTAAAAGATAAACTAATTAAGGCTATCGAGGGAAGTCAAGGGTTTGCTGGTGTTGATTAATATTTTATTCAACAAGTGTCTGGACATGCATCACAAATAAATTTACGTTCAGAAAAACGTTGTCTACCACTTTATAGTACTATGTTGATTTTAATAAAATCTCATTTTTAATACTACTACTACTGCTGCTGCTGCTGCTGTCAGTGAATATATTGAATTATATGTACAACGAATACTAAATAATAGACAACAGATGCGTAATTACTACGTGGCCTTTTTCATTCATAACTATATTGTACTTAAAAAAATGTATTTGTTTAATTGTTTTTCGTTTTATTCAAACAAAAACTATACAAGTAAGTATATACATAAATATGTATGTTTGTAAAACATTTTTTTAGCTTTCTTTTCGTGTTCTATAGATAGAAATCATATAAAAATATATAATAAATTATTAAATAAAAGTAAAAGTATTATGTATGTTACTCATTCTATAGAAGAATCATATAACATAATTACAACTAATGATAATTTCGATCAGTGAACAAATTTTTAATTATTATAAATTTCTTCGGAATGAGAAGCAATAAATTTAAACATGCATACGTATTTGTGTATATTATATAATTTTAGTTTTACAAACGATTAGATTATGATGGATAACGATATTTTAAAATATTTATTATTATTATTTTTTTTAATTTTCTTTCAATACTTTTTTATTCTTCTCTGTAACTCTCACTCTCATTATAAATTTGTATAAATTTGGCATTTTATTTAAATTTGATTATCATTATTTTTTACTATATTAAAGCTAAAACAAAGAAAATTATGAATCAAAATATTGATTAATATAATATATAGATAAATAAATTCTTATTTTATATACCAATGTCAACTGTGAACGCCTGTTTTAAAACTAAATTCTATAATAAAAAAAAAAAAACAAATAACAGATTATGTATTTCACCAAATCTACAAAAATTAAAGCTATGTAGTATACCTTTAAATCAAAATTTATTATAATTAATATTAATTAAAGGAAAAGAAAAAAGGTTTTTGCTATTTTCAAATAATTTAAAATGCGATTAAATTTTTAATTTGCACGACCCATTACATAATGATACATATATATCATTGTCATAAGCAATACTAAACTGAATTATTAATAAAAACTCGATTTGTTTTGAAACTTTTTTACGCATATAAAATTTTTGATAAAAAATAAAATAAAGTAAAATAAAATAATATAAATATTATTTGTTGTATATGTACAATTCATTTTATCAATATTAAAATATTTTTCTGTCTTTAACAAATGTTTCTTTTACATTATTGCAATTAAAAGAAAATTCCAATTAAAATTTTTTAATAAATCGAGTTGTTACAATTATGTAAATATACATTCCTGAACATGTTGCATATATAATAATGACTCATTTTGTTGGATAAAAACATCTTTATGGATACAAAATTATAACGTATTTTTATAATTATTATAAGTAATTTTATAAATAATTCTTATGCATAATTTTTAATAAAACTTCGTTACATTTCTTTAAAATAGACATCAAAATTATTATTATTTCTAATTATTGGAAAAAACTTTATTGAACGGAGTCAAAGAAAAAATATATTTAATTATCAGTATTGTAATTTTAATTGTTAATTTACTTAGAAAGTAGAATCTCACTGTGACTTTCAATTATCCAATTCTCATAAAAACAATAATAATAAACACAAGTAAGCTAGTTTTAATTGGACGAAAACGAATGGAACTGCTTAAAAGAATAATATCATAATTATGAGACTGACATTTATGTTAGATTAGTTTTGAAGATGAGCTATGCTGCACAAAATCTCTACTCTGTCCTAAATTCAGAAAAAATTTCATAAATTGCGACATGTATTAACAAATCATAAAATGAAGTTCTATAAGAAAGTGACAAAATTTGAAAAATCGAGATGAAATAGTTCCTTAGATTTTTTCTAATTAATATTTGGCACCTCTTCCCATGATCCTATCTGTTTATGTATTTTCACTACAACAATTCCTTAGTTCTGCAGATAATCGATAATTATTATTTGCTTTCTATGGGGGCTTTCTTTCCTCCTGAAAGTAATTGAATGAATTTTTAATGGTCTCAATTCAATGGTTATTTCGACAACAAAATTTTTGCTTTTTATGGGAGCTATCATTCCTCTAGATAATATCTATAAAACTGTTTTACTGCATTTATATGATTTAAGAGATTAGTACCAAATTTTAAAATTATCGCTGTAATAGTTATTTAGATATTTGGAGGGTATCCTATCCCCATGATCCCATCAAACATTTTTATAGCTTAAAAAATTTCGGATATTTTTTTATATTTTCGGATATTTTTTTATATTTTCGGATATTTTTTCATATGGTATCCATAATTGGATACCATATGTCGATATTGGTTTTAAAACGAATACCGAGATATGTAACATAATCTTCTAAGAGCGAAGGTTACGTATTTACTTTTCAGTTCGTTTACCTTTATTCTCCAATTCTTCAACTATGTTTTTAAACTTGTCAAATGAATGGCCAGGGTATGATAAGGTAAGTTGTGGTCTTCGTGTGTACTGAGAATTACCGTATCATCAGCCTTTATACAGAAATTCCTTGTTATAAAACCATTACATTTTACCCAGAAAAATAGAATTTTAACAATTTGCGAATACATGGTGGTAGAAAGATTTTAATTTTTTATACTACGCTACCATACCATACTTTATCAAAGGCTTGACGCATATTAACATTGTGTTTAACAACTAAATTAATATCCTCTGGGCTTATGATAATCGTGTCACCATTTTCCGGTATTTATTTAGGTGTTTCTCCAATTACAAAGTCATTTGTTCGGTTGAAAAACTTTGACGATTATCCTTCAAATGGATTATTTTTCTCAGTTTTCTACTTACAATCGACAGCCTAAGCTTTGCAGCTGGTTGTTGTTTTTGTAACAGCTGGAAAGAATAAGTATATTTATCACTCTTGGTTCATGTTATAATTCAACTGCGAGCGATGAAATCTGGCAACCTCGATTGGTTGGGTCCATAGATCTTCAGGACAAAGTGAGGTTGGATTGGACTGACAGATGAATAGATATCGTGTATCATGTGGTCCTTGACCACATGCAGGTTTGGGACGGTACGGTCAATACGTGATATGCCAAAAGACATTAAGCATGTTGCGCAAGGACTACTCTTGTTGGCCGCGGCAAAATTGGTTCATTGCCTGCAATGGGCAGTGGGCGGCCTCCAATCATGACATTCATACGGTAACTTGAAACCGCGGAATTTGATGCGTCTCTGTCGTTCAAAGCTGTCATATACGAATTCTAATATGAAAGGTCTTGCACATATCTATGTTGCTACTTTACTATGTATGCTATGTTCGTATATACAAATATCCTTTCTTACATGCCTCGGCGGTAACTCCAATTGTGTAATATTAAAGTTAGGATGGTTTCTCCGATGACATCCTAGAAGGAACTGTTTTCTTAGCATTTTATTATGTTCCTTTATTGGAAGAATCTTTGTTTCCTCATGTAGTATTGGTCTCCACACTGGAGCAGCATAATTCGCCACTGGCCGCCAAATCGTTTTATATGTAGCCAATAAAATTTCTTTATTCATGCACAAAGTATTCGAGAACCTTATTTCCACTTCACATCTTGTGCGTGATTGTAGTAGCATGTGCTGAAGAGGTGAATAGGCTATCAAATGTTAATCACAAAATTTGGGGGGGGGGGTTTACTGTCGGAATTTTTTAAAGCAAAAAAATATAAAACATTTTTAAAAGAACTCCAAACACACTCTACAGGAAAGAAGGCCGGTTATCTCAGTGCTACAAAAATTAAAGCTAATGCAGGTTTAAAAATGTAAAAGGCTCACAAGGTTCCCGACAGGAACGTTTTTAAAAATTTAAAGGCAAAAACAGAGCACAAAAATTGAAGACATTTTTTTATAAAAGTATTCTTGCTGTATAATGGATGAAGAAACGTATGTTCTGGCAAGATTTTTCGTAACTTTCTGGTCAAAAATCTAAGGTTGCTGATGCTCGAGAGAATGTTGAAGAAAAGTTAAGAACCCAAAAGCAGTCAAAATTTCCCAAAAAGTTTTTGGTATAACAAGAAAAAGAAGGCAAAAGAAGCCAATCATTTGATATGACGGGCTCTTTAAATGCCAAAATTAATATCAAAGAAAGTTTAAAAAAGGGTGCATTCATTTATAACATTTCATAATGCTACCACTTATTTATGGCCTGACTTCTTCTCCTGTTACCATGATAAACAAGGCCTTGAGTGGCATAAAAAAATAATAAGTGTGACCTTAATTATACTTTGGTAAAAATCTCTATAAAATAGAGATTGTTATAAACTGAAAATGAAATATGATTTTACCATTTTACCACATCCAATAGAAAAACGCTTAAATGTTATTTTAATTATTTTTAAAGTTTATTTAAATTACTGATATTACAACATACTTGTTCTTAAAAATAATATTAAATTATTTAATTTTAAATATTGAAACTAAATTTCTAAAGTCATAATTTCCTTTTGATAAATTTTTACTTCATAATTAACCCCAATCAAATTAAAAACTATAAAAATTATAAATCACCTGAATATTAACAAATTCAAATATATACATAAAATTGCAGCATTCTTTAATCAAAATTATTATTTATACGCATAAAAAAATAGATTTCATTCCTCACAAGAATGTTGCAATTTTAAATATATTTTCCCCATTAGAAATATTGTAAAAAAATACATTTTCAAGCCTTAAATCGGTTATTCAAAACATATATCAACGAGCTTGACATCTATGCGAATTGAAAGCTAGATATATTTTAATGTAGAAATACAGCACACATTTCTGATTTAATTTGAAAAGAAAAAAATGTTAAAAATAATTGATTTCTTAAAGTTCAAATAAAGAAAAACAAAAACAAATCTATTTTGGTTGATTGTCTATAAAATTCAATGCGAATATTGGAGTTGTTTATATACTAGAGCACTTATTTTTTAATTTCAAATAATGTTCAAAAATTTAAATAAAAAATCTATTATTTTCCGGAATTGCATGAATTGCAATTTTTTTTTAATCTAAAAATTTGGTCAATTAAGTTCATATGGATTTTAATACATTTTATATTTAAATAAAATAGTAGTAGTACTCACGTAAATAATGTTTTGGAATTAAAAGAAACTGCTATGTATTATATTGGGGGGAAAACAAATACGTACCATGGAAAATAATGAAGGTAAGACAATCTAATATCCGCCCTGATTTTCCCAACCTTCGGCATGAGGTGTATTTAAATGCACCGTTTTAATGTTTATACTAAATAATGACAACCAGATGAGATATATTATTTAGGTATTTAATTCTAAAAAATTTTAGCACACATTCAGAGAGATTTATTACAAAAAATAAATCAACATCATCATCTTAAATTGTTATATATATGTATATATTGTTGTAATGGAAATACATACCCAACTGTGATAATTTTATAGTCAGCATCTATTTCTTAAATAGTAAACAAAAATCTGTACTCACATGTTGGTTTATATTTATTGAAGATGAAAATCTATATGTACTTAGTTGTAAGTATGTATGTAGTACGTACCAAAGGGTGAGGAAGTAGACAACCTAATCAACGTTAAATTTCGTTTGTTTTGAACATTTAACCTCAAAATGCTGTAAAATACATGATAGAGTATAATCTGCTGTACCTTATATTGCGGCAAAAAAATAATAATAAAACTAACAACTATTTATGTATTAAGTATAGCATTTTTGCTCACCATCTTATGTAATGGAATGAGGAACATCACTGCCATCATTATATTTATACGTACCCAATAACTAAACTATAATTCAATCAATCATTCTTTGTTTGTAAACCACACGTATACACATTTAAAAAAATTGTATTTTTAGTCGTGGCAAGCTGAAATGACAAAGTTTTTGTTTACATTTTGGTTTGTTTCTTAGTACCTTACCAAATATCAGCTTTAATTTAGAATAGATGCTTAGTCTAATAACCAACTTGCTGTTGGAGGTTATAGCTTCGCCTTGTATGGAGAAATAAATGTTTTTAAATTATAAATATAATTATTATTCATTTGCCAACAATATATATGTATTTTTTAAAATTCTTTTTATTGTCCCTTTAAAATATGTAAAAACAGCCTGTACATACCCATATGTTGCATTAAATTATTATAGATACATACGTACATACATTCTCAGTTTTGCTAATTTCCTATGTTTTTTTATGCATCAAATGTTTTAATTTTCCTTTGATTATCTAAAGAACTGAATGTTATTTATCTTTTATTACAACATATATCAAGAAATCAAAATGTCCAATTATGAAGAAAATATCAATAGTTAAAGAATACATTTATATCTAAGAGAAAAATTAATTGTTTCGTTTGTGTGTTGCTTAGAAGATTAAAAAATAAAAGGTATATGTAAATTATAAATTAAACAAAGTAAAGATGTTTGTGAATTTAAAAACAATTCTAAATTTACATACGTGCTATAAAAATGTGGCCTACAGTAAAAATATTGCGCCTTGTTAGAAACTGCAGATTATGGTACTGGATGGATGTCTTCACTTTATTAATCTTTTGTCTCAATTAGCATCCTGTTCATTAAACACAAATTAGTTTCAAATACCTAAATGTTTAATTTTTTTATAAAATACCTTAAAGACATTTCCAGCAATTTTATTTTATTTAGTACATTAAGCTTAAACTAACGGCGATAACGATCGCGAGAATGTGATCTTCGCCGGGAATTGAAACTTCGTCCACGAGAGCGCGACCTAGAACGTCTTCGATCTGTTGCTCCTCGTCCATTGCCTCTATTTCGATCAGAGTCGTCGCGATGATCTCTTTCTTTTCGATCAGATCGACTAGTGCTGCTACCTTCTGCTCTTCGTCTCTCGCGGGAACGAGATCGATGAACACGCGAACGACGATCTAATTCACGCCCACCAACAAAGTAACGTGAACGTAATCGATCATCATCACGTTCATGAATCTTGCCTGTACGTTTCAATTCTGCTTTACGGGGTCCCGCAGTTTTCTCCAATTCGGCTAATTTTTCTCTTATGGTTAAAAATCCCAAATGCAACTTACCGCCAAAATGATCTGCCAATCTGATATCGTTATCATGAATACCCAAGTAGGCTGAGCACACCTCACAAACACGTAATTTTTGTTGTTGATATGTTGAGGCTGGCATAGATGTGCGATATTCGTGTTCTGCTTTAATTTTTTTTGTTCTCAATTCATCAATTTCTTTCATAAGCGACATACTCTCTTCAACTTCACCCGCTTCACCTAATGCCTCAGCCTTGGCTAGTTTTTTACCAATCTCTTCAGCCAAAGCATGTACAGCATTTGCCTTCTCAGCAACTTCTGCAGTCAATTCTTCTTGAGTTTCTTTAAGTCTTTGTTTTGCTGCTTCTGTCCGCCTATCACAATCTGCTATAAATGCCTGCAAATGCTCCATGGCCTCAATATCATAATAATAATCGCGGGATTTTGCTGCACTTTGATAATCTGCACGAAATGCTAAATCATGCACTTTGGGGCACTCTCCTAAATCCATACGTGTTGACGCCAGAATATCATGGGGGCAGCAATCCAATAGAAAACTTTTACACACTCGGGGGTCTGAAAACTTAAGGCCACGTCCATCGTCGCCATTACGAGTAGTGCCCATAAGCTGGTCAAGCATAGCTCTCATTTGATCTGTTGCAGACATTTTTAAATATTATTATTATTATCTCTTACAGTGAATTAATAATTATTTTTCACAAATTTTCCAATTATTCAACGTTCGCATTAAAAAAGAATGACATGAATTAGCTGTCTATATTAAAATCGCTGTCAAAATGTCACAAAAAGCAATATAAAATGTGAAAGTATTGCCAACTTCTATTTTGTATTCATTTTGACAGTCGTTTTGCGTACACTAAAAGGAAAAAGTTAGAATTGCAATTGTAATATTAATACATAAATGCTTTCAACTATATTTTTCTATAAATGCTTTCAACTATGTTACATAAATAGGATTTTACATGTTTTTAAACAATTTTTATCGCCACCAGGCGATCGTCCTCATTCTTCCTACCGGAATGACTCGAAATTCTTCGTCCAAGGGCTGTCACCACAGCAACGGAAGAGAGAAGTATATATTTTATATCGGAGTAGCACATTCCGGCTGTATTGCTCCGCTTATTACTGGTCCGCGTCGGAATTGAGAAGAATCCCTTACCATGGTCCTGCTCAGTATGTCTGAACCGTTTGCACCACATGTCAATACAGTTAAGGTACAACTCTTGGTTGCACTGGTGTCACCTCAGGACTTGTACTAGTCTGAAACACCAAAGTTTAACTGCAATACGAAACCCGGGACGAAACTGGCGAGTAATTTCAGTCTGCATAATTGTAAAGGATGTTCTTCGAAAAGATCGCACAGAAGTAACGGTGGAGGCATCGCCTTCATAATGTTCAGCCAGCAGACAGCCAACAGGCACCCATCTCGATAATAAGACTATTTTGAATGGCAACATCGAATTATTCCTCAGGGATTTTAACGCGCACTATCAGCTTAATTACTCGAGGCTCAGAGTACAACAAAGAAATGCACTGTTAGCGGAACATACAGACGAATCCCCCCTCTGCACATGGATTATGGGTACTTGCGCTAGCTCGCCAGATATAACCTAAGCAAGTACTGGTCTGATAAACTGCACAACCTGGCAGTAGTATCTCTGGGATCAGACCACTTACCCATAATCGTTTCCATGGAGCGACCTAATGATTTTATTTTCTCTGAACGCCGCACATACCTACTAACCTAAATGTTAAAATGTCGACAGTTAATTCCGCGAAACCATTAACGCAATAACCGCTCGCTTTGTGCAATCTGGGAGAATATCCGTAATGCGTCCGCACTTCTCTGTTGAAGCAGCGAGACTCGCAGATGAGCGTGATGATATCTGAACTACCGACCCTAACGACCTTAGGACCGCTAAGCTGAATAGTATAATCAGCAGGCAGGTAAATGAGGACATGGACCATCTTAGCAAATGCGACCTAAGTACTGATGTTAATAATCTGTGGTCAACTGTCCGATCTCTACCTCAAATCCCAAAAGGATGATAGAGTTGCAATTCATTGAGCATTCGGTGAGAGGTAAGGCTAAACAAAGTGTTCACCCGGAGTAAACGTGATACGTATGCGGATGACTGTACGATAATGGCTACGGATCATAAAGTTAATGACCATTTTGGTAAATAATTATCTCAGGGAAGTCCATAACTTCTTCACTGCACGAAATTTGAAACTTTCACCAACGAAATAAACTGCAACACTCTTCACCACCTGGACAAAAGTGGAGAATATGAATTTAGGCATCACGGTCGATGGAGTACAAAACCGAATGATAATCTATTCATTTCTTCAGCACAGCGCAATCATGCACAAGATGCGAATTAGGAATAAGATCTTCGAATCAATAGCCTGCAGTACTTGATTATGGATAAAGAAATTTTATTGGCTTCTATTTGCCCGTCAGTGGCGAGTTATGCTGCTCCAGTGTGGACAGCATTGCTTAGTGATACGCAGTGAAAAAAATCCAAAGCTGAAAATCCAATGGTGAATTACTTGAATCCAAATTATTTTTGTTACAAAAAACTCAAATATTCTCTACTAATTTCCATGAAACCAATCCTATAATTATTTCATAATAATGAGAAAAATTTTAAAATTTGCCAACTCGTTTCACTGGGGCATCACTTTTTTTAATAAAACATAAACATGAAATTTATTTTGGGAGTCGAAATTTATGTTTATATTTTTTCTGTTTTCTGTTCCTGAAAAGAGTACAGTGATTTGTTGAAAGAGAAATTGTGTTTCTTTGCAAATTATTTTTTTTTTAATTTTTTTCAATATTATTATAAAAAAGAAGTATTATTTGTGGGTTTCTTCATCGATTTCATTAACCGATTTCGCCTTATAAAAGTTAAAGTGTTCCAATCCTTTAAAAAATGCCATCCAAACAAAGTATGAGTGGCTTCAAAGGCATTAAATTAGTATTCTTATTCCATTTGTAAAAGAATAAATGCAAAAACATCGCCGAAAATTACATCATTTTCAATGTTTTTATAATGTTTGCAACATCTATTTGATTAAAATGAATAAATTTCTTCTTTCTTGTTGTTGTTGTAATATTTAAAGAATTTTGGATAGTCGTAAACAGATACAGCAACGAAATGTGTTCTAAAACAAGAAAAAATTACTATATTATATATCATATTTTTATTTATTTTTATAAAAGGAAATAACAAAAGTTATATATTTTTAATATAATCTCATCTTATAAAGAGAGACATTTATTGTGCCCATATTTTGCCACCTCACGTTTGTTTAACTATGATCTTCTCATTTTCTGGTGGATGACAGGATGCATTATCTAGAACTAATAGGGTCTTTTCTGGTAATTTTTTATATTTTAAAAACGATTTCAATTGAAAATTTCAATATTAAATAAAATTAAAATAAACAGTTATAAGTTGGTCCATGTAAACTTATTTCTGAAAGAAAAATTTTTAAAACAACATGTTTAAAAATTGATGACGTCAAGGCCGGTTCCATATACGTAAAACGTAGCATCTTTACAAATAATGTGTTATCTTATTAAATTCTTTAATGTTAAAGGAAAATCTGAACTAATTCTGCGTTTGATGATAGATTCTCACTACATTCTTTCATTAAACGAATACCATAGCATTTTAAATCGAGAAACCCTATCGCTAAATTGTCTACTGTAAAACTATTTCATTTCCAATACACTTCGATAGATCCACTTATTGACACGTTCATTATTTACTTGCATTGAAACCATTTAAACAATTAAATTTCCATTTTTGGACATTCTCCCCCTTTCATTGCTCTCATGTGTTTTTGATGTTCGCATTTCAAAAAAATTAACAAAAATTTACTGTATAATCTGAGATGATTCAATCTAAGCGCTACTAACGGAATGAAGGAATGACTTGTGGTGGAGGGTATAAAAATTGGAAATTAAAGGATTTTTTGAATTGATATATATATAAGGAAATTAATTTTTTTCATATCTTTTATGATTGCATAGATATATTTAACTTACTGTACATATTTAATAATTTTAATCTTTGCTAATTACTACTTGACGTTACTATCGAAACGACAAAGTTAATATACCATTTTCACCACTTGTGGTGTTAGAGGATATAAAAGTTCAAGTAAATTGAAAAGAAAAAAAATTTCTGAAAAATTTCTACATTTCAAAAAAAATTTCTACATTCTTAAAAAATACTTTTTTTCTAAATGAATATGTGCATATAATTTTTTAAGTGGGAATTTTCGTTTCGACATTATTTATTTATTTTGATGACATGTACAAATAATCCAATTATCACTCAAGTGTGTAGTACAATATATAAAAGTCTTAACTTGAGGCTACTGTTTTTATTGGTACACACATATTATTATTGGTTACATACTATACAAACGTACGTACTCACTCATACGTACGTACGCGTGTATATTTTTATCTGTAAAGAATACGTAAGTTATTTATCAGATAGCTTTAAGAAGTGGGAAAAAAATCCAGTCCTATCTAAATATTTCTATGATTTGTTAAATTTTTTGCTTATGCTAGAATACTTATCAATTATATATATGAATTGATTGATTATTAATGATAGATTACGACAAAATAACGTAAAAAACATTTAGAATTTATATAAAATTAAGTATATGAAAAAAAAGTAAAATATTATTTCTCGTTAATCAGTTAATCGATAAATTTTGTTCAATTTTCTATTTGATTAATTTAAAATCAATAAATTTCGAATAAAGAATGAAAAGTGTATTCCCCTTATTGCAAGCAATTGGAAAATTTTACGTGCAGGTGACGATGGATGTTATTAGTGATGCTAAAAATGATGATATACAATGTTGCAGTAAAAATTCCTCTACACCTAAGTCTGCAGCTCATTGTTCGTTATTCATTTTTCTTCCAGTGTAATAATATTCCTTTCCATATCCAGCTACACACCCCAAATTATCATATATATATATATATATATATATATATATATATATATATATATATATATATATATATATATATATATATATATATATATATATATATATATATATATATATATATATATATATATATATATATATATATATATATATATATATATATATATATATATATATATATATATATTCGACTATGCCAGACCTTAAATTTTAAAAAATAACATATTTTTCTTATATAACACAGGAATACTTAATGAATAATGTATACTTTTGGCTATTTCTGTATTGAATATGAAAAAATTGTGTTCCAATTGGTCGATTTAAGTTCTTCGATTGAACTTGGAGGCTACCTCAGATATCGGTTTATATCTTTTAATATACAGAACAAATTTTGCTGCTTTAAAAATGGATACTTTTCAGGATTGTACTCAGGCCAAAGTTCATTGACAATTATTGTGGATGTGAGAGTGCCAAAAACGGACAGACAAAAAGATAGACGAATATAGCTAGATTTATATTTAATGCAAGAATATATCTAGATTATGGTGTCTGAGATTATTTTTTCTTAACATTTTACACGAAATGACAAAGTAGTAATTCGCCAGTATGTACTAAAAAAAAACAGCCAATACGTACTCAACAACTTAATTTAATATCTGGATCAAAAAAATTCAAAACTGTCTACAGATACCAAGTTTAACGTAGAAATATAAATTTTAATCGCCGATAATTAATTATAAAAAAATATTTTATTTAAAGTTTTAACTATTTAAAGATATGATGGGATTGACCTCGCTGAAAGATTCTATAGTTACGATAATGCTGAGATAATGATTATATTTAGTGTATATAAAGGGAAATAACTTTGTTAAGAAGTCAGTATTCATTTCGACAATGAAATCGTTTATTGCTTTAACTTTATTTGTAGCCGTTGCATCGGCAGGTGTATTACATCCTGTACAACAACGTCTTCCATTGGTACCTGTAATGCCATTGGAAGAATTGGAAGGTCGTATTACCAATGGTGAACTCGCTAAACCCGGTCAATTCCCTTACCAAGTTGGTTTGAGTTTGGTTTTCGGAAATTCTGGTGCTTGGTGTGGTGGTACTTTGATTTCCAACCGTTGGATTTTAACTGCTGCTCATTGCACTGATGGTGCCGATGGTGTAACGGTGTACTTTGGTGCAACTGACATCAAGAACGATCACGAAAAGGGCCAGCAAAGAATTTACACCTCCAACGCCAATATTGTTGTTCATGCCGATTGGAATCCTAACACAATGGCCAACGACATCTCTTTGATCAAATTGCCAGTTGTTATTGAGTTCAATGATCTGATTCAACCCGCCACTTTACCCAAAAAAGTAGATGGTAAATACTCAACTTACGAAGGTGATATGGTTTGGGCTTCTGGCTGGGGTAGGGACAGTGACAACGCTACATCTGTATCTCAATTCCTTCGTTACATTGAAGTTCCCGTAATGAAGAACTCTGCATGTAAAACTTGGTTTTTGGGATCCGTTACCGACAAAATGATTTGCATTAAGACTGTTGGCAAGAAATCAACTTGTAACGGTGACTCCGGCGGTCCATTGGTATACAAAGAAGATGGTATCAACTATGTTATTGGTGCTACCTCATTCGGTATTGCTTTGGGTTGCGAAAAGGGTTGGCCAGGTGTATTCACCCGTGTTACTTCCTACTTGGATTGGATTGAGGATGTATCTGGCGTCGTTAACAAATAAATTTAATTTTTGATAATTAATATTTAAATATAATAAAAATACAAATTCTCGACTTCTGAACTCGTTTTTTAGTTATCGTAAAAAGGTTTTATTTTTTTTTAATTAATGTGAATTTCTTAAATTCCAAAAAATGTGAAGAAAAAAGTAAAAATTTATGTTTTATCTAGGCCCCAATAAATGTGGACTTTATTAGAAGTTTGGAAAAGTCTATTACCAAACAATTATCAACACTACATTCCGTTTTAAAATACGGTCTTTAGGATTTTAGAACATATGTTATTAAAAATATATTTTTCAAATTTTTATTCATAGTTTTGTCTATATAAAATATAGACAAAAAACCAATTAATAATTTTCACAATTTTTCAATCTGCTCGGTAAATCCAATAAATTTTCTTTTCAAAAAGTCTGTACTTCAATGGTATGTTCAAATTGTAGAATATCATAAATTATCTTGTATATCAAATAATTTAATGCTTTAAAAATGATAACAAATACAGTTATTAAAATTATTGTACTAGAGTTCAAATTTAAATTTATATATATAAAATAGGATGTCTGTATGCATGTATGTATGTATGCATGTATGTAACATATGGAATCCAAGCAAATTTTGATAAAATTTTCCAATATACCTGAAAGTAATATATGCTATGAAAAATTCCGATAGGACCAGTTGGAGGGGTACCCCCATATAAAGAAAATATTGATTATACAATATCTTAAGAGCCGGACAAAATGTAGGATGGATAAGTCCAGGAGAAGTTGTACCCCCATACTAAACTAATATTGATTATCATATATCTAAATAACTGTTAAATTTTTAATTAAGATTTAATTCCAATTACTTTCCTAAAGAACAATTTAACTGGATAAAATATAGAAGCCCCGAGAAAAGTAAATACTGGTTATCGGAGGAGAAATTTAGTGCAGCAAAGTGCATCAGGTAAAAGCTAGTTAACAAATACTTTAAACTATTTTAAATACAAGTATAGTTTCAGTAAGCCAACACTCCTACATGATATAAATCAAAATTATCGAATCATATTACACTTAAAATAAACATTTATGTACAAAACAATTAAGAAGTTATAACTATTTAATACCCTACACCACATTGTTGGTTATTAATTGTATCTACAAACAAATAATAAACCACCCTCTATCTTATAAAGGTATTTTTTGATTTATGATTAAGAGTGCAATATATTATAATGGTACTAACATTCATGTGGACGTTATATGGGAGCTAGAATAAATTACGGAAAAAAAGAAAAAAAACATTTCTCACATAGATTTTTGCTTATACAATATTATAATATTAACGTATATGTGAGATTTCAGGAAGTATAGTTGTATGAGACCTATGGGAAATAATTTGCCAATCCTCGTTTAATTTGGCACATCGTTTTAGAATATAATAATACTTTCGTAATAATATAATTAGAAATTTTATGGACTTTAAACCCCTTTCCGGGGGAACATTTGTATGGGCATCTTCGTTGGGCCAATATAATAGTACAGCCAGCTGGACGGACAAAAGGACATACTTAAATAGACTCAGAAAGTGATTCTGAGTTGAACGGTATACCTAAATGTAGTAATAGGACTATTTGTTTTGCCCGTTACAAACATTTGTTCAAACGCATAATACCCCACCTGTATTTACTAATCAAAAAAATAGTTTAATAAAAAAATATTCCAATTTACAAATTTATAGTGATATTCTGACTAGACGTTGTCGTCACAACTTTATGGAAAAGATAATAATATTCAATTTAAAAACTATTCGATCGAGTTCTATATAAAGGGAGTTACTGCATTCTAAAACTCAGTCAATCAGTAGTCATTTCGACAATGAAATCGTTTATTGCTCTAAGTATATTTGTGGCTGTAGCATTGGCAGGTGTATTACCTCCTGTACAAGATCATATTCCATTGGTACCTGTATTTCCATTGGAAGAATTAGAAGGTCGCATTACCAATGGTGAACTCGCTAAACCAGGTCAGTTTCCTTACCAAGCTGGTTTGAGTTTGGTTTTCGGAAGCTCTGGTGCTTGGTGTGGTGGCACTTTGATTTCTGACCGTTGGATTTTAACTGCTGCTCATTGCACTGATGGTGCCGATGGTGTTACCGTATACTTGGGAGCTGTTGACATCAAAAATGAAAATGAAAAGGGCCAACAAAGAATATACACATCCAAATCCAATATTGTTGTACATGCCAATTGGGATCCCAATACATTAAGCAATGATATCTCCTTGATTAAATTGCCTGTAGCAATTGAATTCAATGAACGTGTTCAACCTGCCACATTGCCTAAAAAGGTAGATGGTAAATACTCAAGCTATGAAGGTGATATGGTTTATGCATCTGGATGGGGCAAAGAAAGTGACAGCTCTACTAGTGTAGCTCAATATCTTCAATACATTGAAGTGCCCGTTATGAAACAATCGACCTGTAAAACTTATTATTTAGGCATGATTACTGATAAAATGATCTGTATTAGCACAAAAGGTAATAAATCAACTTGCAATGGTGATTCTGGCGGTCCTTTGGTCTACAACGAAGGTAAAGTAAACTATGTAATTGGTGCTACTTCATTCGGTATTGCTTTGGGTTGCGAAAAAGGATGGCCAGGTGTGTTCACCCGTATTACTTCCTACTTGGATTGGATTGAAGAAGTATCTGGTGTGGTCAATAAATAAATTAAGATATGTATATGGTAATGAAAATAAACTGATTTCCCATAAAGAAGCACAAGTTTATCTTTTTAATTTTTATACCTTCTACCACAAGTAAAACCCTATATTAAGTTTCTCATTCCGAGAATAACATCTACAGGGTGACATCTAAAACCCCATATATTGTTGAAAAATATAAAAATGTGATATGTCCGCTTGTCTGTTATTCGCATGCTCACATCCAAAGTAATTATCTGAACTAAATAATAATCTAACAAATTATTTATTGTTGTCTGAATAAGTTTCATATTTAAAACCAGCACGATCAATTAATTCACTATTAATGGTTCTAACTCAATGAAAATTATCATGAATGTTTATTATTGCCTTACGTAGATCATTATTCATCAGCAATTCCGTAGAAAAAAGTTATAGGCCGATATCTAAGATATATACAAAATTTCAACAAAGAACATTTAATTTTTCTAAAATTAAAATCAAACTTAAATTCGTTTGTTTAAATTTGGTCATCATTATGTATTTCATCAGCGTGTTTGAGAGTATGGATGTATTAGAGTATATGTGAAAGTATTAAAGATTCGGAAGAAACGAAAGCTTGTGCAGATATTTGTAATGGGCTGAAAAAAGTGATACCACAACCTACTTAAACCGTTCGTTCGATTCAGTTTCACTTTCTATGTCGATTTAACTGTATCCGTTCGTCGGACTGAATGTTTAAACTTTGCACAATGTGTCCTTATCGATATTTTTGCAAATAATTTATTAACTTTTGAAACTAATTTTTGAGTTGATTTTAGGAAATACAACTCCCTAGACGATAAGGGGCGTAGTCGGTAACCTCTTAAATGGACCACTTTAATTTTTTAAATTCGCAAAAACTCCATTTATGAATTAAGAGAAAGGAAATTTTGTATATAGATACTCCTTGTAAATGTCTGTAAAAAAATTCAAATCTGCTTAGAGAAATTTATGGGGGAATGGAGAAAAACTGATAGGAAAGTGTGGAAAACGTTTACAAGAAAATAATGAAAATGATGACAATAAAATAAAAGTTTTTAATTAACTTTACCTAACGATGAATATTTTCCAGTAGTTATATTATTTTTTTGCATATGTTTAAGTTGATTTTTAATAAGGACAAGAAAATATAATCTTTAAGTAAGCAATTTTTTTAAATTTCAATTGTTTTTCCAGCAAGAGAGACCTTAAAACATTGTACATCTCAGATGATAGAGACTTTTGTGTATGAGTATTTGAAATTAAACTTTGTGAGATTTAAATTTGTGTACATATGCACAATGTACATGCAAATGTGTTTTAAATTAAAGTATTTATCATTTCAATGTCCAGAGAAAAAACTGCCAGACAGTGTGGCCCTTAAATTTTTCATACACATACTTACATGCATACGTATAATATATATAAAATCATAGAGATAAATTTTTAAAATTTAATTATTATAAGCTTTTAGCTGTAATTAAACTCCAAATTAACTTTTGAAATTCACAATTCAACGCCTTTAATCATAACGGAATGTAAATGGTGGGAATAGTTATGATAATTTCAACAATAACAATAACAACACCAGAAATTTAATGAACAATAGAAAAAAGCACACGATCGTAAAATGGTTATGAATGTATACAGATACATAAATACATTATAATTATACATACGTTATGTACATATATAATCGCAACGTAATTGAGGAAAATAAAGTTGACTTTCCAACGAAGGCCTTCTTTATATAAACCCACTTCATTAGATTCTATTCGTATATATATATATATATATATATATATATATATATATATATATATATATATATATATATATATTCATATATATATATATATATATATATATATATATATATATATATATATATATATATATATATATATTTATATATATATATATATATATATATATTCAATAACAATAATATATATATATATATATATATATATATATATATATATATATATATATATATATATATATATATATATATATATATATATATATATATATATATATACAATAACAATAATTAAAAAATCACTTCACAAAATTGAAATTAAGGTACCCAGATTTATGGTGTACATTGTATTCTCTTCAGAATTTAGAACTTAAAAGGCCTTCCAAATTGGTACTTTTTTAAATAATTCACCCGATGCTTGCATTATAAGTAAATAATCATTGTACTAACTACAACAACAGTTACAATTACATTTACACTTAGATGAAGCATTTACTGCTTTTGTTTTCATGATGATGCAACATGTCGAATATTTGATATGGCAAATGGAATGGAAAAGCCGCATAGTTAATTAGCCCCACCAATAATAGAAACAACAGTAGTTGTAATAGTAGTGGAAACTGGTTTAGCATGTTAAAGAAAGCCTCAATTGATTATTCAGTGGTCAGTTAGTATGTCCAGACTTTCGTCTGTTTGTCTGCCTTTCTTTCATAGCTTCTTGTGTTTTTAGTGTTCAATTGATAGATATGTAGACTATTTTTCAAATATACAAGTGAAATTTATAAAAGGTAATAACACAGCGTGCAGGCGATTTAGTTTGGCGAAAAACGCGCGTGCTCAACTATTATTTAGTTTTCCGTAAAAAAATTGTTAAAAAATATTTAGACAAAATTCACATGTACATATGCATACTCATTTATGTATAAAATAAAAATTCAACATAAATAAATTTCGCCATAAAGAGGAAAAAGATAAATGTAACAGTGCTCAAAATGAATATGATTTAGTTTGGAAAGTAATCATTACAAGATTAAGGAATTGAATGAATCAAATTACAAAGCGTATTGAAAAATATTATTGTTTAAGTTTTATTCATCACGACTGGTCATGACGAAAAGTGCTTCTTCACTAATAATATCATTTAGTATTTATTTAATTATTTGCATTGTTGAGTTTGCATTGGCCATAGAATGGAATAAGGTTAAACCTATGTATCTGGTATCTATGTATCCAACTCCACCATCCATGCGGCAGGATAACAACAGCATGGAAAATGAACCAGTTGTTCTCAATCTCGAAAAGGAAACAATGCCAAACGAAATGATAACAAAAGAAGCCATGAATAGAATTTTTGGCGGTAATGAAGCCAATGAGTATGGTTTTACCTATCAGGTTGGATTCTTACTGCAACGTCCCAGGGGTCTGTATTGGTGTGGTGGATCTTTAATATCAAATAGTTTTGTGCTAACAGCCGCACATTGCGTGGATATGTGGGTTTGGCGAATGAATTAAGAATAGTCTTTAGACCCTTAACGTTCTAATTGATTTTTTGTGTCTTAAGGGCTTCGCGAGCTTTGGTGTTTTTGGGTGCTCATGATATAAAAAACCCAAATGAGCCGGGTCAAATACGTATGATGGTTTTCAACAGAGACTTTATCATATATCCTTCTTGGAATCCACGCCGTCTAAAAGATGATATTGCGTTAGTTCGTTTACCCAGAGCTGTAGTATATAATGGTATGTTTACAAAAAAAAAATAAATAAAGCGAGTTGAATGTCTAAAAAGTATTTAAGTATTGAATACTTCAATCATCGAATATATATAACGAGTATTTTATATAAAAACTGTTGATTTTTTATCTGATATAATTGCTTATAGTGCTACACATACATATAATATCACATTTAAAATTACTATTAACTCTAACTAAATGCATTTTAATTTTTTCTTATAAACGAAAGCATGCTGGAATGTGGCTTTCCGAAATTGAGAAAATGGACATTTTTTTAATACATTTTTATATAGTCAATCTCGAACAAAACTATTAGGACAGCAAGTGTATTTTCTTTATTCCCAATTCTTTATAGTTTAAAACGTTCTCACACGAATAACAAACGTATTTGATATTACCTTCACCAATGTACATATGTTTTTTTTTTTTAATTAAATTTTGCCGAACAAAAATATTGGCACAGCTAATAAAAAATATATTACTCTACAATTATATAATTTTTCAATGCTTAGTGGGCAAGACTTTTCGCTTTAGAAGTTTATCCAAATACATTGGCAATTATCCATTATTTTTTAACGCCTTTTGAAGATCAAATTTGAAATAGGTCACCTCTTGACCCGTCTGTCCTGTTTTTTCACAAATGCTCAATTGGATTGAGTTCTGTAGACTGTGATAATTACGGTAGGACATAAGCCACATTGTAAATTAATCACATACATACATACATTATTGGCTGAATGTTTTGTATCGTTGACTTGTTGAAATGTGACACTTGTTGTTAATTACACTTTTCCGCATATTTCCTTTTAATATATCAAAAAACTGTTTTATCCATAACGACATCTATTAAAACCAGCTGAGGGTGTCAGATGACATACAGCCCCACACCACTACACTACCTTCGCCGTATTTAACTGTAGGAGGAAGTTTTTGTTTTTCATATTCTGCATATTACGAAATATATTAAAATTGCACTCATCGTAGAAAAGCTTATGATTAAAACAACGCGAAAGGTTTACTTTTAAACTCGTAACTTGGTTTATTGAAGAGATAAGTCGTTTACGTCTAGTGCAGCATTATTTTTCGCTCAGATTCGCTAGTTTCTTTTTGTTTTGAGAATATTTAAATGATTAAAACAGATATATAATGAGTTATTGTTCGGGAATTTTATGATTTTTTTAGTAATTATTCGATTTAAAGTATGTTTTGTGTATTTTTCTAAATAAGTTTAAGTTTTAAAATTTTTTCTAATATTTGGTTATAATGGCAGAAAAATAATGATAAAACATAAATTACTTGCTATGTCAATAGTTTTGTTCAGAACTGTATAAAGAAAGTACAAAAATTTCAAGAGGTACAAACCTCTTTATAGTATTCGATATGGAGAATACCTAATAATTTGAATAGATATTATCAGATATAGATATATCATAAATATGTTATGTTTCGTACACACATATTCACACATACACTCACAAACGTCATAAAATAAATTATATTTCTATTGATAACTTTTTTTTTACTGAACTGACTTTGTTAATTTTTTTGAAATGACAATGAAGTCCATATGGCTTAAATATCAAGGCCAAATTTCATTAAGCTTTGTCAATTATTGTGGTAACAATAGACAGACAGACAGACAGACAGACAGACAGACAGACAGACATAGCTAAATCGACTCGGATTTTAATTTGTTGTTAGAATATGATTCCTTCTAAGCGTTACATACGAAATGACAAAGTTAATATACCCTCTTCGACTCTTGCGGAACTATCGTAGTATAAAAATTTATTTAGACTACGATACTTCCGATTAATCGTTTGGTATAGATTTAGATAATACAGATATTTATATAATACAATTTCTTTTCTTTCAATACAAAAATGTATTTTTACCGAATTTTTAAAAATTAACAGCTTTACCGAATTCGATTTCAAATCAACGTGAAATCATATCAGCTCTAACCATTTTATAAACATATGCAAAATCATATCGTCCCCATCCTACTATTATTTTCAATGATTGATGAAGTATTGTTTTAGAAAGAGGATAATTATCGTTATAAATAGGATTTTGATACAATTGATACGCGATATGATGCATGTCTATATATTGATAATATTTTAAACGTTTACTTGTTTCAGAAAGAATACAACCTATACAACTTCCTAAAAGGGATTATGAGTACAGAAGTTTTGAGGATAAATTAGGCATAGCATCCGGTTGGGGTCGTTATGCCACTGGCGTTCATGCAATCAGTAATATTTTACGCTACGTTCAATTACGTATTGTTAATGGGCAAACATGCAAAAATAGTTTTCCTTTATCATACAGAAGTACAAATATTTGCACAAGCGGCCGCTATCAAAAATCAACTTGCAACGGAGATTCTGGAGGACCTCTCGTTTTGCAAAGACGCACTTCAAAGAGACGGGTACTCATTGGAATTACATCTTTTGGCAGTATATTCGGCTGTGATCGTGGTTATCCTGCGGCATTCACTAAAGTTGCATCTTATTTAGATTGGATATGGGATCAAACTGGCATTAATCCTAATGTGGATCTATCGAAAAAGTATAACTTTAATAAAGTTACAAAAGCCAATATTAGGAGTAAGAAGAAAAAAAAGTATGCCAATACCGCAAATAAAAATGCAGTAAAGACTGAGAATATTGGAGTTATTGATACCAGACTTAGAAAATATCCCGATGCTGAACCGTTTTAAAATAAATATAATAAGATTTTGTCAACAATTTTCGCTTTTAATTCAATTGAAAACATCATATTTGTTTTTTACTGACTTCGTTTAATATTTATTTAAATCTTAAAGTTATGAAAGTAATTATAAATACAATAAAATAAATGCTATTATCTCTTAATCTAAAATAAAACTAAAATGCAAATAAATTTCCTTTGGGAAGTATTTTAAATATTTTGAAAAAGTGAATTTCTTTATAGTTTTCACATTTACAAAATTTCTTCAACTTTTCTGCAAAATATTAGCATATCAACTCAATAACTTAAATTTTGGAAATAATGTTAATTTTGAATTTTATATATATTTGAAAAAAAAAAAAAAACACTTCACGTTAGATTGCGTATTAATATATATAAATAAGTTTTAAAATATTTATATATTTATTATGTTTCAAAATTCTTTGTTTTCAATTACAGTTAATGGTTGTCAATTATTTTAATTATATTGTATTAATATTCTTTCCGCAGTATAAGTGGATTAATATCAGTCTTGTAAAAATTAAAAATTTAATATAAGTCTACTTAAAGGACATATTAAAATTAGTTAGGGTTCCTTCAGGAGAGGCTATGTTTGGCATTATATTATCATTTGTGTTCATAACAATATTGGATGCAAATACTTTTGAAGAGCCATCCTGAACACCAGATTGCTCAGTAATCATTTCATTTTCACACTCTTGACCCGGGGCAAAATTGGTTTCATTATCAACATTTCCTTCTATGCTACGATTTAGCTTTGTTATAAATTCCTCTAGTGATATTTTTTTTAGGGCGAATCGTTTACCAAACGTCTTTTTAATTTTTGCACGTCTTTTGTTAACCAGAGTCTTATTATATCTAAAACCATCTGAACAAGTCAAAGACCTTTTTATCTTACGACCTCCCATTAAACGTTGTAAATAATTTTGTTCATTGTTTTGTGAAGTCGATGGGGTTTCTTCAAAGATTGTCTCCAAATTTGAAGGCTTAAAATTAGTTAGTTTTTTATTAAGATATATTTTTCTTATATCGGATGGTTTTAAATTTTGAAAGTCTTCAGGAGTTTTAATACGTTTACTGGGCTTCATAATGGTTCGACGTTTGATACCAAGTAAAGAAGATTCCTTAGACGCTCTGGATGGCATCTGTCGTCGTTCGGACAATGTATAGCCTTTTTTATTTCTAGTTCCAATACCTTCTTCATCTTCAATTTCTTCCCAACCACTATCACCGCTCATAACCTCCGATCCACTTAAACTATCAAAAATACTATTAGTAACTTTATCACAATTTGTAGTTGGTGATTCTTCGGGAATGTGGAACATATCCAACGCAGCAGTCATATTGGATGAGGACTCTTGAACAAAGTTAGGGGCACTGTAAATGTTCACATTTGGTATAATCTATAAATTGTATTTACTTCAGTAAATCTATCCTTACCTATTTTCATCTGTTACTGCATTTAAACTTTGATGGAAATTAATTTGAGCGATACCAACAACAATTCCTTCCATTTATTAATTGGAGAATTAATTTTAAATATTATTGAGAAATTTGTTTGTTATTGCTTTTTCTAAAAAATGGAATAAAAATTTATAAATGTTAAATTAAATTAAAATTTTAAGGTACAACCAAAATATATTTGGTTTTATAGAAGAACACTTTTATTATTATGACTGCTGCAATTTAAATAAATTCCAAAAGTGTGATGTTCTAAGGACTTGTCCCACATAACATTTAAATACACTAGATATGAATCCAAGGGGGACAAGTCCCCGAATATTATCAACTTTTACAGTCTTTAAGATTTTTGCCAATGCAAACATGATCGGGATGAGACAAAAAATGTAATATCATTAATTGTTAAAACTGAGGTATTCACATACTTTCGTGTTATGGATTTATTTTAAAGTTATATGATGTTAAACTCTTCTACTTGTTTATAATATATTCACAAACTTTAATAGCACACCGTGTATATTAATTTATTTCTCTATCAGTCAATTATATTAATCTTAAAAAAATTATGTTTATAAAACATTTTACAGAGACAGTATAAATTAAAATGAAAATAAAAATTTGACATATATTTTGCAGCTTTCAGTGAAGCTGACAATATATATAGTTGTCAAGCACGCGTCAAACAAATTTGGCAAAACAGGGTTGCATTGAGTTATTTTTTTAACATTCACGCCGAACATTTGCGGTTATAGCGTAACTTAAAACAAATTTTACTTAGTTCTGATTTGAGATTTGACAAAAAATTAATAAATCGATAAAAATAAACAAAGTTGTAATTATTGATCGAATGTTGATTTATTTTTCAGTTCACAGTAACTTTCGATTGGTACACAAAATATCACGTATTCAGTACATAAATTAATAAATATGCAAATGGTAACAGTTTGCATATTGAATTTTACAAAAACAAAATGCTGTGAAAAATTAAAAATTCTCTCTTAAAATAATGGAAGAAAATAAACAACACTAAACAAACTTACAATAATTTAGTGTAGCATAGGACGAAAATGTAAATAAAAACTTTAAACAAACTTTGACATTATGTTAGATAGAGAGAGAACAAAGCAAAATATAATCAGCTGAGCTCTTACGGTCACCGTTTAAGGATCATTTCACCAGCAATAGTTTAACTAAAAGGTTTTGACAACTGATCATCGAAATTTGATTGCGTACCATTGAAATCAGAAAATATTTAGTAATAGCATAGTAGCACTTTGTAGTGTTAAAATTTATTATGTAATATCCAAAAGATATTTACAACCGACAATTTTAATAACATGAAAAACATGCTGCTATTTTGTAAACAAACAAAGAAGAAAGGCAAATTTTAGTTACATTCTCTTGTAGAACTGTCGTCATGTATGATGAAGGTGAATATAAAAAATGTGGTAGTTAAGTAGAAATGGTGATTTTCTTTGAAATTTTCATCTGTGTGATGAAATCAAAATGACATGAATAAAAAATGCTGACCAAGTCCAAATGTTCCGTTGATCATTATAAACGAAAAATTTCTGAAATCGAAGAACAACATAAAAATCAATACAAATATTTGTCAATTATATATATAAGTAACTGGGGATATGATGGTACTCTGAAGTAAATATTCAAGAAGTGTTATTAAACAGTAAAAACGAATACGTATTCCATAGTAAGTTAAGTTTGAACAAAATTTGCTTTGTTGGTGTATTTATAAAAACGTGGTTTTATGAATGTTTTATTCTAGAAATTAACTTTTTGTTTTAATTGTTATGAAATAATTTGGTTTTATTTTGTTTATTTTTATATCCTCTACAACCACAGCTAGTAAAGAGGGTATATAAATTTTGTCATTCCGTGTGACACGAGAAGAAGGAATCATAATGTAAATATAATCTTGCATCAAATCAAAATCTTAGCTATGTCCGTCTTTCAGTCCGTCCGTTTATACGTTTTTCTGTCTGTCCATATGTTGTTGGCACGCCCACATTCACATTAATTTACAGAGCTTAATGAAATTTGGCCTAACTAAAAGCTTCCTTTTTAAAACTAACAAAATTGGTTTATTATATTAAAAATATAGACCGATATTTGAGGCAGCGTCTTAGTTCAAGAAAAAAACTTCTTCATTCTTACTTGTATGTTAGGGCAGCCAATTATCTGTTTTTGATATCTTACTGCGATAATTATACAAAACCATTTGAGGTTTTGGACTGTGCTAAATATATATGTCCTCGCCCACAAACATATGTTATGCTTTTTATCAAAAATGTGCTAACTATTTATTTCCATCTGGTAGTTTGGAAATAAAAATCCAATTTTTACCATTTCACATAAACGTCGGGTAAATCTATTGTTAAAATCTTTGAAATTTTGCAAAATAATTACAAATTAACACATTGAATTATCTAAAAATTTATTCGGGTATATTTTTAATTAACTGACAAGAACTATATCATTCTTTTACTATATCAGATAATTAAATATATATTTAATTTTCATTTCCCTACATACCATTTAGCAATTAAAATGTAATACAACTTTAAAATAAGCTTATAAATTTTAAGTGAATTTTAAGTTTTTCTTAACATGGCTTATTATAATGTTTATAAAAAATGAATCCTTAAGCAATTTTCAATAATGCTTGAGCAAAGATTGTTATAAATAACTGTTTCTTAAATTTGCTTAAAAAATAGGACGATTAAAAAATTTATTGTTCGAAATAGTTTCTAACGTTATGATTTCTTTCTTTTATATGATAGTTTTAAACACTAACCTTATTTTTTAACATGTTTTCCTTGTTTATTTTTGTCAATTTAATATAAAGTATTTAAGATCGCGGACGGACGTGTAAAGTAATACAAGAAGTATAGATTAATCCAAGTATTATTTGCCCTTTTTTAATCCAGTTACCTTAGTCAAACATGTCGGTTATTATGTTTAATGTGAAACAAGTAAATATATTGTTAATCTGATTGAAATTAGTGACCGGAAAATGTGAGTACAAAATATTTTAAATATTTTCATCAAAATCAACTTAGGCTACAAAAAGTTAGCAAGGCAAATGTATTACAGTACTGAATCAGGATCACATGATGTTTCTTAAGCCAAAAAATACAATATATTTTCAAAAGTGCTCCCAACACATCCGGTAAGATAGCAGCCCGGTTAGCTGGAAAAAATAAAGTTAATGCAGTTTTAAAAATATACAAAGCTCAAAAAGTTCCTGACAGGAACTCTGCTAAAAATTCTGAGAACAAAAACTGAGCAAGGAAATTGAAAAAATTTTTTTTGTTACATTATGGAAGACGAAACGTATATTATGGCAGATTTTTAGGAATGTTGAAGTGAATTTCATGACCAAAAAACAGTGGAAATTTCCAGAAATTTCTTTGAAAGGCAAGAAATATGAAGTTGCGACAAATGAAGCCAATCATTTGTTACAACGGGCTCCATAAATACTGAAATTTATATCAAGGAATTTTAATAAAGAAGCCTACTTTCATTCAATCACTATTTTTGACCTATATATATATATATATATATATATATATATATATATATATATATATATATATATATATATATATATATATATATATATATATATATATATATATATATATATATATATATATATATATATATATATATATATATATATATATATATATATATATGTTAAAATTTTAAATTGTATGTAAAAATTTTTTCCATCTCACTTCTTATAGAATCATTTGATAATAAAAGTTAAATTATTGGCAATGATCGCTAAAAATATAATATTATTTAATGTCAAACAATAATAAAAAAGTGTTGAAAAGAAATAATAAATTTGTAAACTAATTCTTTAATTCAAGTTATAAGCTTATACCACATGTAATATTTCACAAGGGTTCCGTTTTGATTTTGTACGTTTGAATTTGTCAAGTTTTTCTCAAGCTTAAGGCTTGTGTTGGCAAGGTTAGTATAATATTATTCTCAATTCATTTGGTATGATGGGTTCTTTCTTTCAAAGTACTGATTTAACTTCTATCATAAATAGATCATGACAAAAATATATTTAAAGTAGTTAAATGTGTTAATTAGCTCCATTAACAGGCAGAATGGAAATTTTCTTAATTTTCTCCTACCAGAAAAGAAAAAATTCTCCTGTAAAACAGTTCTACGTGAGAAATTTGATGACAGATGTAGTCGTACAAAAAAGGAGGGGCGACCCTATATATACCATTTATTAATTATCGAAATAATAATTGGTCCAACTTTTGTCACTTTCCAATGAAAAGGTTTGATTGAAAATTTTAATACGGTTAGGGTCTGGGGGAATTTTGTAAAATCCTCTTTGCATGAAATTATTGAATACACGTCGTGATTTGTGAAATTTCTTTCTAGTGCTATGACTGAGGAAAATTTTTGTGCATCAAAGTTTACCGGATGAAAGCTAGTTTTATATAAATGGATAACTAATTTGTGGATAATATAAAACATACAAATATAATCCTTAGTTGTTTATGTTTATTTGAAAAATGTTTCAATTTTAAAAATATTCAATTTTCTTGTATGCAATACCTTAATCCGTTTGGCATTCCTGATCTCTATCAAAATTTTTATACTGACTGTCGTTAGTATTGATTAATAAAAAAAAAACGAAAATTAATCAATAAAAATTATATTTTTCACTGAAAATTAACTTTTTCATTGAAAATTAAATTTATTTTTTTCAAAAATAGAATCTTACAAAAATATAATTTACAGAAAAAGTTTTCATTTTGTATAAAAATGTTATATATTTTCTTTTTATTTATACATTTTATAGTAAAATATAATTATTGTCGGAAATTCAATTTTTAGCTTTAATTACGAAAATATTTCTAGAGTAAATTATTAAATTAATTAAAAATTGCTATTTCTATAAGTCTTTTTATAAATAAAATTTTTTCAACTAATAAAGTAATTTTTTAATGAAAGTTATTTATATTAGTTAATAAATTCTTTCTAATATTTATTATATTTTGTAAAAGGCGTTATCATCACTTACAATACCATATTTGAGTATCGCAACTTTCATTCACAATGGCAGGAAATTCACAATAACATAAGGCACACACGACTCTGTTTTTGTTTTTCGGGCGAAAATAACGTTACGGCGAAATCAAAATGGAGTCAAAAATTAATAATGGCGACGACTGCAAAGACGTCTTGTAAATATTAAACAAGAAAAAGTGTATTTAAGTGAAAAATAATAACTTTTTCGAGCAAAATCTTATAAAAAACGGAATATTAAAACGTGTTAAAACTAAGCAAATGATAAAAAATACTAACTATTTAATAAAAAATAGAAAAATTACGGCGGCAAAATTTTCATTCTTTCGTGGTAAAAATTTTTCGGTAGGAAAAAAGAAACGTCGAATAAATTGAGAAAAGAAACCACATAATAAAAAAAGTTTGCAATAATGTAAAAAAACGTGTAATACTAATTGTGAAAATAATAATTAAGAATAAAGGAATAATAAATGTTTTTGTTTTAATAATACATTATAATTTGTATATAATACAAATCTTATGTGAGAATAATATAAAGTGGAAAGGGAATGAGTGTGTGTTTTCATCTTTCGTTTCTTCGTTATTTCGTCTTAAGTGTATGTAAGAAAAAAATGAATGAAAAATTGATGGTTCGCTCTTGTAGAGACGTAAATGATTGAAATAATAAAATTGGATAAGAAGCAAAAAAAAAAAACGTACATATTGTATTTATCCTAATCAAATGTTGTAAATAGTTTTAAACATTTACATTTTCTGCATTACAATATACTTATATACTTACGTGATTAATAGAATATTTACTAAATCATCAATTGATCAATATAAACAAAATGTGGCGGTATAAAAATTATCTAAATTAATGTTGTTTTAAATCAAGTTATTCAAAATTTGAAAAATATGAAAGTTGTGAATAAATAATGTAGATTTAATTATGTTTTTATTTTGTTGTAATTTAAAAATCATATTTTTTAAATGGGTTAACATTTTAATAAATAAATAACAAAAGTAAATAATCGAATGGTTTGGGACCTGACTTTCACAAGAGACATCTATCAGCAACAATGACAATTAGACAAATTTGTGCGGCGAAGAAAAAATTAAAAGAAAACTAATAAAATGCAAAATAATTTATACATATTAAAAAAATATAGAAATATTACATTATTTAATGTAAATTCTATGCTAAATTTTAAAATAAAATATAAATATTTGAAGGAGATATTAGAATTTTACTAAATATTACAATTGTTAAAATCGTATGTATTCTTTTATTTTCTTCTTCTTCCAACTTTACATGTTAATGTGAATTGTGGCGAAAAAAATAGAAGAAGAATCAATGAAAATGAAATAACTCTGATTTTTTTATACATCATTAAAAGTAATTTATTTTTTTAATACTCAACAGTAATTTAAATCTTTACATATTTTTAGTAAAAAAATTGATAAAAAAATAAAAAGAAATTTTCTTAATATAAAATACTATGTGAAGTAACAAATAAAAAAATTAAATATTATGGTGCGTACAATTAATTAAAAACATCAATCAGCATATAAAATACACACACAAATTAATTTGTGGAAATGAACGAACGAATTTAAATGCAAACAAGAAGGCGGAAATTGCAAAGCAAAAGAATCGAAGAAGTGAAACTGAAGTAAAAAAAATAAAATAAATAAAAAACAATAGAATAGAAAGTGTTCAAACAACAATGTTTGAAATTGAAAAACATAATAACAAAAAAACCATTTAGTATAAAAATAATTTCCAAATATAATATGAAATATTAAATGGCAATTTAAATCAACATAAATCTAAAAGAAGAAATTGTATAAAATATAAAATAAATAACTTAAGAAGCACACGCCTTTGCGCACAAGTGTGTTTACTGCACACCAACCAACCAACAAACCAATATGATGGAAACAACCACCTTTTAGTTACTTACTGCAACTGATTATCAATAAAAACACGTCCAGAAAACAAGAAGAAAACCAAGCAAAACAGCAATTATCAAAATCAAAATTATTAAATATTTTAATAATTATTTAAAAAAATCATTTCAAAATTCCCGCTACATATGAAAACATAAATTTAAAAATCATTAATGATAAAACAGAATAATAGAGGAAGATATAATCAACAGAAAATTAAAAATATTAAGATTTATCACACTATTATACTAAATTATTTGAAGGGGAATCTTTGCAAAAATTAAATACTCAGTATATACAAACTCCCATTGCAACAACAAATAATACATTTATAAATATAAAAAAACATAAATAAATAAACACACAGAAATATATAAAAGAATATTATATATATAAAAGAATTAAATATATAAAAAACTTTGTAACTATATAAAGTAAAACATTAACAACGAATTAAATACATGTGTTTGCTTCCGTTTATCCTGCACAAAAGAAAATGTCACAAAGAGGTAAACGCGGTAATCATTTACACCATCCCCGACTTGATGTTGAACCGCAACCTCCTCCCACAAAACGACGTAAAGGTCGACCTCCTAATGGTGGAGGTGGGGGGCTGGGTGGCGGTCTCGGTGGTGGAGGTAGTGGAGGTGGTCCTGGAAATAATATAAATTTTACCAGTACTCAACAAAATGTCAATTGTATTAGACCCTTAGTAACAAGCTCTACAACATCTGTAGAACTAGAATCTAACCAGCACTCGGCCGCAGTGGCTGGTGATGAAATCATTAGTTCTACTAGTGCAAAAGCGGCAGGTAGTCAAGGATCTTCTTCGTCTGTAGCTACGTGGCAGGCCCGATCTGTATCAGATATTAAAATGTCCAGCATTTACAATCGTAGCTCAACTGAAGCTCCAGCTGAACTTTATCGGTAAATTATATTAGAAATAATTTCTCATTTTAGAAAAAGAAAAATCTCATTTATGTATATGTATGCTTTTCATCTTTGTCACTATTTAGTAAGGATCTCATAAGCGCGATGAAATTGCCAGATTCTGAACAATTAGCAAACTATGAATATCTCGTTGTAAACGATCAATGGAAACAAGAATGGGAACGAGGTGTTCAAGTGCCAGTAAATCCGGATTCATTACCCGAGCCATATGTTGAAGTTCTGACAGAACCTATAGTGCCACCTGCTCATGATTTTAAACTGTAAGTCCGGATAAAACTGAATTTTAATATATAATTTATTTACATATTAATATATCGATTTATTTCAAAAACTATTATTTTAAGCAAAAATATTATTAATAAACGATCTTGTTTCACTTCAGTCCAAAAAATCGCTTCCTCCGCATTACAAAAGATGAGAATTACTCACCTGAGTTACATTACCTAACAAATGTTGTTGCTCTTGCGGAAAACTCCTGCGCCTACGATATTGATCAGGTTGATGAGGCTTGGTTGAAACTATACAATGCAGATCGTAAACAATATGGAGCTTTTTCCATTAGTGAAACACAATTTGAAAGAGTAATCGAAGAATTAGAAGTATGTTTGTTATTCGCAACAAAAGAAGTTTTCAAATTATTATTTAATATCTCAATTACTTCTTTGTACGATCTATTTTCAGATTCGCTGTTGGGAACAAATTCAGGTCATTTTAAAAAATGAAGAGGGTCTTGGAATAGAATATGATGAAAATGTCATTTGTGATGTATGTCGTTCGCCCGATTCGGAGGAAGCTAACGAAATGGTTTTCTGTGATAATTGCAATATATGTGTACATCAGGCATGTTATGGAATTACTGCTATACCGTCAGGTAAGAGTAAATGATATATAAGAAAGAATATAGAGGAGAATTATTTTCATAAAATTATTTCATTAAATATAAAAAAAAAATTTGCAGGTCAATGGCTTTGTCGAACATGTTCGATGGGAATCAAACCGGACTGTGTTTTGTGTCCGAACAAAGGCGGTGCAATGAAGTCAACCAAGTCAGGAAAACACTGGGCGCACGTTTCATGTGCACTTTGGATACCAGAAGTCAGTATTGGATGTGTAGACCGCATGGAACCAATAACCAAAATTTCAAGCATTCCACAAAGTCGGTGGGCTTTGCTATGTGTTCTATGTCGCGGACGAGATGGAGCTTGTATACAATGTTCGGTAAAAACATGCAAAACAGCATATCATGTTACGTGTGCTTTTCAACATGGTCTGGAAATGCGTGCAATCATAGAGGAGGGAAATGCTGAAGATGGCGTTAAATTAAGATCATATTGTCATAAACATAGCGTCAGCAAAGGAAAAAAAGAATCCAATACTAAGGGTGCCGTAAGCAGTAGTACCAGCTGTAAAAATAGATTGGGAACTGGAAAAGGTTCTGGTACCGAAGATGATGATTGTCGAAGACGTAAGAGTCGAAAGTCCGATATGACATCTGAAGAACGTAATCAAGTACGAGCACGTCGTCTACAGGTATGTAAAAAATTTTATTTAATTTTAAAAAAATTATTCATATATTAATATAAAAAATATATACAAATAATTTTATTTTAATCACAAAAATAAATAGGAAGTTGAGTCGGAATTTGATAAACATGTAAATATTAAAGACATAAGTTGTCATTTATTTGACGTGGATGATGAAGCCGTTGAGGCCATTTATAATTATTGGAAACTTAAACGCAAATCGAGAAACAATCGTGCACTTATACCCCCCAAATCCGAGGATGTTGAAATGATAGCTCGCAAACAAGAGCAACAAGATCTTGAAAACCACAAACTGGTTGTTCATTTAAGGCAAGATTTAGAGAGAGTTCGCAATCTGTGCTACATGGTTAGCAGAAGGGAAAAGCTTTCTAGATCACTTTTTAAACTTCGAGAACAAGTATTTTATAAACAAATATCTGTTCTAACGGATGCAAAAGCACAATCATTAGGTGAATCTAATGACAAATGCGATGAACAATTTAAAAATGCCGTAATTTATGCCAACGATGGTCCAACATTATACGATCGATTCTATTCATCGGGCGATAAAAATACAGCCACACAGTACCAAAGTTTGGAATATATTTTGGATAAACTACTGGGCAGTGCCAAAAATGGACCAAAGACGGGCACAAAGGCATCAAGAGCTTCTACTTCACCAACAAAGCGTGCTGTAAAAACATCAACGGCCACTAGTTTGAATTCTGCTTCTGGCAATAATACAAGTTATTCAGCCGTTAAAACAGCTGCAAATAAAAAAGTTAATAATGGAAGCGTCATATCAAGTAAAACTTCGTCATTAGTTTCAGCAACAAATGATAATGCTGATAAGCAAGTAAATAAGAAAAGTGCTAATAGACGTTCTACAACATCGTCGTCAACGTTAACTCCAGCACTTACAACACCGACTTCAAGTCACCGTACGAGCACGGGACGTACATCATTGAAAGCAGCAACAACACCGACAACAATGACACCAACGTCTAAATCTACAAAAAATGCACCAAACAGTTCTGATGACAGTTCATCATCCTCTGGCAGCACTTCTTCAGATGATGAAGATTCCTCGTCGGACAATGGATCCAGTTCGGGAAGCGCTTCCAGTTCTGACACTGAAAGTGCTTCAAGTACCTCGGATTCTGATTCCTCTTCATTGGCTGGTAGTAAAATTAATTCGCCAAGAACAAATAAAACGCTTAAAAAAGTTACACCTTCTAAGAAAAAAGCAGCTGCAAAATCGATTGAAACAACTGCAAAACAAAGAAGGAAAAGTATCACTCAGCCTCAAAAATCGGAAGCCGAAACCAAAACAACAACTTCATTATCAAGTGGAACTAAGTCTACAAAGGATTATTCCAAAATTGAAGTTACAACAGTTCTATCTAGTTCTAGCGAACTGGAAGTAGAATCCAATAAGAAGAAACAAAAAGTGTCAGTACCTGTTAAGCAATCCAGTAATAATTCGTCTGAGACTGAAGCTGGTGTTAATAAACCAACATCTAATAATACAACCAATTTACTTTCATCTCCAAAGGAGACTGTTAATAAAACTTCATTAGCAAAGGATAGCTCTAGTTCATCTAGTGATGAAAGTTTAGATGTAACACCAAAGAAATCTAGAAAGCAATTAACTAAGTCAATAGAAGGTGGAAACAAGGATTATCAATCAAGAAAGAAGCCTAACGAGTCGTCATTAAATCGAAAAGTAATCGAACAAATTTATTCAGATTCCGATAGTTCTTCAGAATTGGATAATAAAGAAAAAGAAGAAAGGGCAGCTGAAAGTAATGTTAGTGATTCACAGAATCAACAAACTATAAGGACCAAAGCAGCAATGAAAGAATTTACTTTGCAACAACAAACATGCAGTAAAACACAAAAGGATTTACCAACTGGAGGATGTTTGGAAAAGTCGAAAGAAATTCCAGCTAATTCTCATAAATTAACAAACGACCATCCTCCAAAATTACAAAAATTAGGTTCTGATTTACTAGTTGTCCCTCAACGACAAGCGGCGAAAAAGGCATCAGAAAACATGAGATCAACCAACTCGAGCACCTTAACTGGAATTGGAAATTCCTCTACGTTTAGCAATACGGCAAATATAGGAACATTACAACGCGATACTGAACCGAAACATCGAGAAACGATAAAACAGAAAGAAAGTACGAATATCAAATCCGATGAAAAAATTGAAAAAAGGAGTAATTTATCTAAAAATAATGAACAACAAAATGAGAAGCCAATTGTTAACAAACGTGGACGACCTCCAAAGAATATCAAAGAGACTGTCGAGCCTAGTCAACAAACTTCCTCAAACACAACTACAGAACAAAACACTAGCATACCGACACGAGTTAAAGATCTACCGTCACCAATTGATCAAGAACCTAAAAAATCGAATTCTACATTGACTACAGCACAAACCAGTGAGGATAAATTAACACAAAATAGATTAATTTCTGCTGCCACCGAATCTTCAAAAGCAAATGATGTATCTAAAAATAATATACTCGTAGCATATGTGGTGCCACAAAGACAAGCTGCCAAGAAAGCCGCAGAACAGCTTAAAAATAGCAATAAACCTCTATCAACTAACATAGATACTAATGTAGTCACAACATCTTCAAATGTTGCCGATATAGATAAAGACAAAGAACGTACTAATAGTAGCAATGAAAAAGAATCCAAACTTAAAACACCGGAAGATCGAAATGTGAAATCAACTGCACCTACAAGGCGTATGTCTACGCGAGAAGTTACAAACTCAGCCAATAAACAAGATACTAACTCAACACCCAATGCTTCTGCAAAGAAAACACCTACTAGTATTAGACAACGTCCGAAAGACGAACTACCCGTTCATACAGCAGTTACTACAACGCCTAAACGTAGTGCTCAACCATTGGATAAAAAACGTAAAGTATCTGTAACATCTAGTTCTGAAAGTGATTCTAGCTCTTCATCATCATCATCAGATGGAAGCGATGACAGTTCTAGTAATAGTGGTAGCAGTTACACCTCTTCTTCCTCAGACGAAGATGCCAGTGACGTAGAAGAAAAGTTAACAGCAGAACGCTCTGTTACGGATTCAACGAAACAAAATTTAAGAAAGTCCATAGATTCACGTACTACAATTCCTCAACAGACCTCTGGGCGTGATGCAAAGATATCTCCGAAGCTGCCTTCTCCAAAACAGTTAAAGCGAAATATTAGTACCTATTCGAATAATACTGACGAGCAAAGTTCAGTAAATTCAGGCATTCAAACACGACGAAAATCGTCTATACTTGATGAACAACAATTATTACAGAAGACTGTTGAATTAAAAACTATATCTGATTCACGTCTTGAAGATAATTCTTCTTCCATAATGAACACTTTAACGCTATCAGCATCAGCATCACCATCACCAATAGAAACACAAAAACCAACTTCAGTTACGAATACATTCAATAAAGAACAATCAATTGAGGAACAAGATGAACCAAAGAATGATACTAAAGAATCTGATAATGTCAACGATAAAGAAAATGAAAACAAATTTAAAGATCCTAATGTTTACAAAGAAAGTGAAGAAATAGATTTGTTAACTACGAAATCAGCAAAAACATCTGTAAGTCCAATGGCGCCGATAATTAATCCAGAACCTAAAGAAGGTATCGATGTCGAAGATAAAATAAGCTTAAATGATTTGGAAGAAAATAAGAAGAATAATGAAATGAATGTCAATATAAATGATGGTGTAAAACTCATTGAGGAAGTGTTCAATAAAGAAGAGACATTAGATAAAAAAGAAAGTTCAATAGCACATAGTAATAGTGAATCTATTGCCAAAGTAGAGGATAAACGAACTTCTCATAGCGTTGATGTTTGCTCAGAAGTTCCTATGGATATCGATGAAGAACTTACCACAGCGCCAACTCATTCTAGTATTCCATCTGCGGATAATAGTGCTTTACTAAAAACTGACGAGTTATTGGTTGATCTTGATCCACCAGCTGCACCAGTACCGGCTTCTCCAACAGCTTCCTCTAGTTCGAGTTGTGAGGAAAATGATGACCAATCTAATGCCAGCAATGAAGATCGAGAACACTTGGAATCAGCTCGAAGCACTAAAACTCGAAGAACCTTACCTACTAGTCCTCCAATTTCTGCTGAAGAAGAACATACACATCATACGCAACATTTGCTCAATGAAATGGATCTTATAAAAGCATTGGAGGAAGAACGCAAAAAGGAATTGGCTGCTTCTCAAGCTGAAGAAATCAAATTCGCAGAAACGAAATCTCCTGGTGTAACCGTTATTCCTCCAGAACCTCTCGAAATAATTGATCTTGATTCAAATTCAAATTCAGAACATGCAGCTACACCTCCAAAGCCACCTCTAGACGTGCCTACAACATTACACCTAGACACTACGCAGCTAGAAATCCCACCCTTAACATATGACAAATCAGCGTTAGAACCAAATAAAAATGATCAAAGTATCGATACCATACCTCAAGAAAATAAAATGCATTCAACGATAGCAATTCTACCAACTTCATCTCCATCTACTCCGAAGGTTTCCTGTGACAACTTACCACTTAATTC